>SJYA01003131.1:385063-537518 GCA_006410615.1 Neotragus moschatus | reverse complement strand
ATGTGTTTACTTGATTGTTAAATATTTAATAAAATTGTAAATATTTATTAAAGAACAAAGGGCTTCCCTGGTGACTCAGATGATAAAGTATCTGCCTGCAATGCCAGAGACCTAGGTTCAACCCCAGGATTGGGAAGATCCCCTGGAGAAGTCCAAGGCAATCCACTCCAGTATTCTTGCCTAGAGAATTTCATGGACAGAGAAGCCTCACGGGCTACAGTCCATGGGGTCACAAAGAGTTGGACATCACTCAGCAACTAACACTATTATATTAAAGAAAAAAATCTAAATATATATATTTGAAATTAGTAAACAATTTACAATGCTTTGTTATCATTAACCAGGAAAATGAAAAGAAATACAGATAAGGTAGGTATGATCAATTGACAAAAGAGTAAATATAAATAGGACACATATAAATATAATAGGTTAAAACTGTCAAAGAAATATAAATGAAAAGAAGTACCATTGTTTGTATACTGCATTTGTGAAAAAAAGAGAAATAAATAATAGAAGTAAGGAAAGAATTTAGTAGACTTTGGGGATTGTGACATTATTATTATTATTTTAACCTCTGTACAATGCCACTTGAAGTTTTTAAATTATGCAAAGTGCAATTTGTCTGCTTTTTTGGTTTTTGTTTGCTTAATTCAAGGTGATAAAGATTTATACATATGTTTTCTTAAAGAGCTTACTAGTTTTAGCTCTTATATTTATCCGTTCTTAGTTACAAGTCTTTCTGTCTATGATGGAATGAAACGGTCTGCTTCATTCTTTCGTGTGTGATTGCGTCTTCATATCACCGTTTGTTGAAAAGACTGTTTTTGTCCCCATGATGTTTTCTTGCACCCTGGTAGAAAATAATGTCCTGTAAATATTTGGTGTATTTCTGGATTCTCAACTGTACTCCAATGATCTACCTGTCTCTTCTTATAACTAATAGTCAGGATTAATGTATCTTTGTGGTGAGCTTTGAGGCTAGGAGGCATGAGCACTCCTACTCTGTTCTTTCTCAGTCCATATTAAAATTTCCACAGTAACATTAGATTCAGGTTGTCAGTTTCTGGGGTGGCAGCGAGGGGGTGAAGGGAGGTTTCTTACAAAATACAAGAGCTTAAAATTCCTGGCCCCTGATGTACTGAGAGGAGTGAAAACAACTATACAAAAGATCCAAAATAAAAGTGTTTGGAGCCAGATAAAGGCAACTAAGACAAAGGGAGGAAAAAGGAAATTTAAAAAAATTAATTTTGTATTGTTAGAAAAACAAAAACAGCCAAGTAGGCCACTGTCTATAACTGACAAAGGACTTTCTCCCATACGTGTGCATGGTGTACATGTTAATAAACTATTTTTCACTTTAAAAAAAAAGACAAAGGGAGGATCCAAATCACCTACTTACACCCCAGTCCCTCGGGGCAAGGAATGACACTGGGTGTAATGCTTCCTCTTCGTGGTTATGAACTTATCCAAGGCAGCAGTTTTCCAGGGCTGACGGAGCCCCGCCCCTTGGNGACAAAGGGAGGAAAAAGGAAATTTAAAAAAATTAATTTTGTATTGTTAGAAAAACAAAAACAGCCAAGTAGGCCACTGTCTATAACTGACAAAGGACTTTCTCCCATACGTGTGCATGGTGTACATGTTAATAAACTATTTTTCACTTTAAAAAAAAAGACAAAGGGAGGATCCAAATCACCTACTTACACCCCAGTCCCTCGGGGCAAGGAATGACACTGGGTGTAATGCTTCCTCTTCGTGGTTATGAACTTATCCAAGGCAGCAGTTTTCCAGGGCTGACGGAGCCCCGCCCCTTGGGTATTATGCAACCACTGGAAAGCATTATCCGCTGGCGGGAGAGCGGTGCTTGGAGAGAAAGAAAGAAAGAAGGTGACACATGTTATTAAAATTGTGAAAAACATTTTACATTTTAATTTGAGGTTTTTATTAAAATAGTGAGATTCGTATATCCTCCATATCATACCATGTAAAGTTACAATTGGAAATAGTAACTTTTCATTAATCACATTAACTGACAGTATACCAGAGTACTTTTTAATATGTGCACAGCGTTTTGAAATTTGCAAATTATATTCACATTGTTTTCCATTTTTAGCACCATAATAATGATGGAGTTAGGTAGTATTGCCCAAGCTTTATAGACCCAAAGGCTCATAAAATTATTGAAGGGACTTGCCTGGTGGTTCAAGTCTAAGACTCTGCATTCCCAGTGCAGGGGACTTAGGTTCAATCCCTGGCCAGGGAACTAGATCCCACATGCCCACAACTAAGAGTTTGCATGTTGCAACTAAAAAAGATTCCACATGCCCCAACTAAGACCTGGCATAGCCAAATAACCAAAAAAAAATAATAATAAATAAAATAAAACAACATCATAAAAAAGGATTGTTGGAGTGGTAATAATTCAACCCCAGGTTTCCTATTTGTTCACTGGCCCTTCACTATCCTTATCCCTTAGTACGTCAAAGAATTTCCTAGTCATAGTATCAGCTCTACCAATTGGTTTATGGACACATACTTTCTCAATCCATGAAGTATTTGATAACTGTATTTTCAGAAATGATATGTGACCTTTGACTTCACTTAACCAAAGTATGTGCAGTTCAGTTTAAGGCTTCTTTGAAAGCAGTGTGACAGACCAACTTTGATGTGCAAGATTCCCTTGCTCTGGGATGACACTTCTGACACAAGGCCTGGAGACAAAGGGGAAATGACCTATGGTGTTGTGTCTGCATTCTCTCTCTCTCTCTCTCTCTCACACACACACACACACACACACCACGCAAATTTTTTAAATTCAAAAGAAAGAAGAATGGCCACCTTTCCTAAGGGAAAAGGAACTGCTTGGAGATCTTGAATAATGTAAAGTTTGTCTGAAAGCTTTAAAGATGAAAGGTGTCACTTTTTACCCATTAGCCTTGTGGAATATGAGACCCTTGCTACTTCAAAGAGTCATTCGAACACAGTTTCCAGGAAAGGCTGCTTGAAAGATTTTTGCAAGGGAGGTGTGGTTCCCTCTGGGGCCTTTCTTTGGCACACTTGTAGACTTTCTTTAGCACACTTGTAGTTTAGTGTTCACTAAACTTTTTAATGTAACTTCTAAATCTTTCTGGGTCCCTCTTATAAATTCCCAAAGAAGACAGGAGATATCTTCTGTCATTGTTCAAGCCCAGATGGAATTTCTAGAGGCTAGACTAGGGTTCTCTCCTCCTGCTTAAATATATATATATAAACACACACACTCAGTCGCTTGAGTCATATGCAACCCTTCACAACCCTATGGGTTGTAGCCCCCACAGGCGCCTCTGTCCATGGGATTTCCCAGGCAAGAATACTGGAGAGGGTTGCCATTTCCTTCTCCATGGTATCTTCCCGACCCAGGGATTGAACCCATGTTTCTTTTGTCTCCTGTGTTGCTGGCAGGTTCTTAACCCACTGAGCCACCTGGGAAGCCCGTATACATATGTGTGTGTATATATATCTATAACCTCAATGATCAGGGAACGGTGCATTTGGCCTTCTAATTTTGGAAACAAATCGTACCTCTCTTGCTGTTCTGTCAGTTGCCCAGAGAAGTTATATGGGTGCCTTGGAGTACCATTGCTGTTGCTGCTAAGTTGCATCAGTCGTGTCCGACTCTGTGAGACCCCACAGATGGCAGCCCACCAGACTCCCCTGTCCCTGGGATTCTCCAGGCAAGAACACTGGAATGGGTTGTCATTTCCTTCTCCAATACATGAAAGTGAAAAGTGAAAGGGAAGTTGCTCAGTCATGTCCAACTTTTAGCGACCCCATGGACTGCAGCCTACCAGGCACCTCCATCCATGGGATTTTCCAGGCAAGAGTACTGGAGTGGGGTGCCATTGCCTTCCATTAGGAATGCTATTTGTGGGTTTAGGATTTCCAGAGAGAAAAAGGACAATGAGCAGACTGGTGGGGGGGGGTGGCAAATGGTGTATAATTATTTGCAAATCTGCCTTAATGCAAGAGAGTACCAACACCTCCTATTACGTCTACTTGCCAGGGGAATACTTCCTAGCTAATTGGATATTTCCCAAGGAGCTTATTTTTATCATTACATCATCCCCAAATTCACAATTCTGAGATTTCTGCCTAATGAATGTTTTCTTTAATACTAAGAGCATTAACCATAAATAGTATCATTTTTGCTTTTAGTCTTATCCAATATAGTAGGGATTATAAATTGTTTTCATTTATACTGACTCAGAAGGTGGGGTCAGACTTCAGTGCATCTTCTGATTCCAGTCCCTGGTGGAGAGTTTTTCATATAAGCAACCATCAGTCTTGCAGTTGGCTGCCATCTAAACTCCTCTTCTCTGCTTCCAAAGCAAAGTTGGCTTTCTGCCCAAAGTGCAAAGGGAGCCAGTTGGCCTAGTTAGTCTCTGATGGGCTCAACTTTGCATTTCCCAACTCTGAGAAGTTCCTTTGGGTAAACAAGCCTGAAGAGTTACCTGGTTTTGCATTTTGGAATATACTTGTGTTTGGAATCAAATCAGTGTCATCTTGTAGGTAGTTTTCTCCCGTCCATACAAGTAATCCCATTCTTAGTTCACCTTACTCCCTAGACACTGAGTACCAAATCTGCTTCTACACCCTCCCTTACTTTTTTACATATTCCAGTGTACATACACACATACACACACATGAGCGTGCACAGACACATTGGTCACATATGCCAATCAAATGTCTCAAGAAGTCTATTTTCAAAAGTGAAAACATTCTAACATTCTTACATTCCAACATTAATGAAAAAATGACTTCTGAAGAAAAACAAAGGAAAATAAAAACAAAACAGTAAATAATAAAAAATGATTTTTGAGGAGTTGAACTTTAAAAAAAATGTATGTTAGCCATACTCCCAAGAAAGACAATACTTTAATAGAGTTTGTGGCTTTATAAATTTTATAAGATCATATCGATGGCTTAAAGGATTTACTGTGATACAGTTTTATGGCTTCTAAATTCTAAAGTACCCTCTGTTAAGATAACTAGAATATGAAATATTTTGTCAAATTATGATACCTATTTTTTTCTCATCCTGATGGAATTCCTTTGCTTTTTCACTGTTTTCACAGATACTAAATATTAGCAGATAATTTTACTTTGTATTTCCCATGTTAAAAAAAAAATATAAATCTATAAAACATGTCATCACTGTTATTTTAACTAATAATTATTAGCACATATCCATTCTTAAAATACTATAAAAAAGAGAGAGCTATACATGTATGTCAATATCAATGTACAATTTTACCTGAGATTAAGGGAATTATCTCCACAATTTTGATTTTCAGAAATCTTTCTACCTTTTTAAGTTCCAGGAAATGGTTTCCTGGAAATGTGCTTCCACCAGGAAATCTGCTTCCCCATATAACTTAGACGAGACTTTGTAAGCTCCTTCTTCTGAGTCCCCTAAGATTCACAGATGACCCTCCTAATTTAGCTGTGATGTGGCCAAACACAGACCTTTCTCCTTTGTCTTCAACCTGCTCTAAACGGCAGATATAGACCCTCTAATGTCTTGTTTTTTTTTATTACACCAATGATTAGCCGAGATCAGATTTGTTCCCCTGAAGCTAGATAGACACAGAGGCAAAAATTCTCTGCTCAGCTGACGGAGACTCATCTAACCGCAAACCTGTCCAGGTGTCATCGCTCTTGGTTCCTCCCCGTGAGTCAAGGTCACAGCACATGCTGACCCCTTCTGATCTTTTGATCTGGGCCGCATTCCTTACTCCAACCAGTGATGCTAGACAGCACTATAAATCCATTCAAATAACTTCAAGCAAAACTCTGGAGCCAGTGGGCAAGTTCATCACCAGGCAGTGCTCGAATAACCTTTCTTTTCTTTACTGTCTGCGTTTGGTTTTAGCACTACACACAGGTATGGTCACATCCAGATATAAACATACATTTGAACCGTTGTTGAGCTCTTTGTCTAAAACCGGGAATTGTCCTTCACCAAACTAAAAGTCTCAAAAGCAGGATAATGAACATCTTTTCTAAGTCTCCAAAACCTTTTGGAGTATGTTTCACAAGGGTAAGTGCTGTTAACCTTTGGGGTCTGTTTGTTTTTAACCAAAAAATTTAAAAAAAAAAACAGAAAATATTTATATGGCTGCATTCATCTTAGTCATGACTCTCAGGCTTCTCTCCAGTCATAGTGCAGACTCAGTAGTTGGCTCAGTAGGCGCCGTGTGTGGGCTTAGTTGCCCACGACACATGTGAACTTTGTCTCCCTACCATGGACTGAACCCGCGTCCCCTGCACTGGAAGGTGGATTCTTAACCACTGGGCCACCTGTGGACTTTTGGGCCACCAAAAGTCCCTGACCTTTTGGTTTTATTCCCTAAAGAAACCAGGTGGCAATTTCTTCCCTTCTTTCTCAATTTATAAATACCAAGCAAGTTTTGTCCTCTTGGGATATCCCTTAATTTTTTTATTTTTGAGACAAAACAGATGGGCCAAATCTGCTGTGAGTCATTGCATCTTACTCCTTGGTTATTCCGAGGGTCACCTCTGAGGAGGTCGTGCGGTGTGTGTTGGGCGTGGGAGGGGGCACACCAAGGAAGGAGCTGGGGTACATTCATCACCTGGGGCTGCGAGGCCAGTGCTTTTCTGCAGTTCCTCCTTGCTGCTCCTAGAGTTTACACACCTCATCAATATCTGGCCTATTAATGGTGACAATGCAGGGCCAAACTTGTGTGAAAGCTTCTGCAAAATTGTTGGAAAAGGTGGACTCGAGATCACGCGCCATTGAGGCAATCTGGATTTTCATGAAACAAGAATACTTACCACCAGTTCTGAGCTGCCAACCTCAGCACTGGGCACATCACACTTGATGTTTTTTCAACTGCACATTGATCTGCTGAAAGTCAGATTCAAGGCTGAGTCCAAAATCTCTGCTCTCTCCTTTAGTGGTGATTAATCTGTCTCAAGGATAAATTTCTGAATGTGCCACAGCAAATCAGAGAGTGTAGAACACTTGAAAACCTTTTCAGGCTATCAGTACTCTTTGGAAGAGGTTGTGGGTGGGGGAAGGTAACTCTGAATTCTCGAGTACTCAGTCACTCAGTCGTGTCTGACTCTTTGCAACGCAATGGACTGTAGCCCACCAGGCTCCTCTGTCCATGGAACTTTCCAGGCAAGAATACTGGAGTGGGTTGCCATTTCCTACTCCAGGGGATCTTCCCGACCCAGGGATCGAGCCTGCATCTCCTGGATCTCCTGAGTTGGCCACTTTAACACTTTATCACTGAGCCACCTGGGAAGCCCTCTGAATTCATACTTTATATTCCATTAGACGAAGCAAGGAGTTAGGCCCACGATGCGCACACAAACTACTGTGACTGAAGGTCTCAAGAGTTGGTGCCAAGGCTGTCTGTCCTCAAGGCTGTCTGTCCTCAGGCTTCTCTGCACAGCTCAGTGGGGGAGCCCAATGGTACAGACATAGAGAAAAACCATGAAGAGTCGAGGGAAATTATCTGATGGCTTTCTCCCTGTAGGGTGTTATGAAAGTTTCATATCCAAATCTGAAGAAGCAGAATGTAGATTTCTAGAAGCAAGATGAGAAGAAGCCAAAACATTATTTGTATCAACATGAGCGCACATCAACTCTTTCTGAATGTGCAGTTGTATTAAACTGCCTTTTTTTTTTTATAGGAATAATGAAGTTTGAGACAGAAATGATTCTTCCTCAGCTATAAGAAAATTTATTTTAGGAAGCTGGCTTTGTACATTGTATCCTTTCTATGCCTACCGTTTACTTGCACTTGGGTTTGTGTGGGAGTGGTGTGAAGCTTGTGAACTGCCAAATGGAAACCCCTTGGCAGTGTTGAGAGGATAGAGAACCTGAACCCATGACTTTTGTTTCTGACGATGAGAAGACATACCCTTGAAACTTTCCAGGGCTCCACATCCTTGGTGGTTGCTTGATCAGTGAATTGTCAAGGCAACCTCTCATCTACCGGTCCTTTAATTTCAGATCTCATAAGATGATCTCAAAAGAACAGAGTTGGGTAGTGAAGTGAGAGAAGAAAAATATGTCTATCAATGACTGGTAAAGCTAGCAGGGAGAGAAAGGCAGAAGTATTCACTGATGGCAACTCTGAGTGCCAAGATAAAGTACCCATGCTGGTACGCTAAAGAATGGGTGGTAACTTAATGCAAAACAAAAATTACATAGCTGTCTTACTGTGACACTCAGAGCCTTCAGTACTGAGTGCCCAGCTCATTGTCTATCCCTGCATCTCCTCTACACTTAACCATACTTTGCACCGGACTCTACCACTGGAGGATGGCTTCATGCCTTCCTGGCACGGCAGAGGTTTAAAGTACCCTCTGCTGCCATAGTCCACTTACTCACCTCCTGACTAGATTCCTGAGGCTTGTGTGTCTATTCCAATCCAATGAGGGCTGCCGAAACACCAACGATCTTACACTGAACTCTTCAGGGCTCCTCTGAGACCCCTCTCACTAGACTTGTTGTAATGAGGCTCTGTACCTGCATTCCTTCCCCTGTGATCTCAGAGCACAGCTTTTGCCAAAGAAATCCTTCTCACAAAAATCCTCCCTTGATCTCTGGTGTGTTGTGTCAGCTACCAATTCTCAGTTGACTTATTTTGAAATTTTGGCATTGGAACTGGCAACTTCCACTGAAATTTCACATTTATTTTATCTTAGTGCCTCATTGAAAACTTCTAATTTCACATTCTGTTATAGAGCAGTCAGCATTTCCTAGTTCATAAAGGTGCAATTAGGTGACAATACCTTAAGTTTGAACATTGTTACATTTTTTTTGTGACTAGGATGTCACCGACATTTTTTCATCTTTCTGCTTTGTGATTTTTGGGCTATAGAACTTACATATTATTGTGGTTGTTTATTTATGGCATTAGAATATAATGTACAATTCCTTGAAGTCAAGGTACCGTGAACACACACTTTCTCCAGGGAAGAATGTATCCTATATATGCGACATAAAGCACCCACAATAAATAAATAAGGTTATTTGCTGAGACCTATGAAGAAAATAATTGGCTTCTCTTTTTAAAAAGATCATAATTATATACTATGGAGTGGGTATCACTATAATAACAGGAGTGGACTAAAGTTAAGAGAGAATAAGGGACATGAAATCATGGGAAGAAGGTTAACCACACTAATCCTTTGTAAAGTATTTACTTTATGAAACATCTTGAGATATCACATTGCCTACACACAATTCCAGTGGATATTATGAAGAATATTATGATTCTACAAGCCAGACGGGATCTGTAGTAAATACATTTATCCCGGGAACACACAGCTAATAAAAGAGGACGCTGTTACTCCTAAGACTATAAAGTATTGAAGAAGAGCTGTTCTGTGATATCAACATGTCAAACAGCACTTTTCACTTTTTGATAGGCTATATAATGTGTCTGTTTTGTTTATTGTCACTCTCTTCCACTAAAATATAACCTCCATGAAGCTAGGGAGATATGTTTTGTTTTTTGTTGCATCTTCCATGCCTGGCACCTAGTTCCTGTAAAATTTATATCATGAGTGAGCTAATAAGAAAGGGTGTGAGTATGGTAGGACATTACTTTGCTGACAAAAGTCTGTATAGTCAAAGCTATGATTTTACCAGTAGTCACGTGCAGATGTGAGAGCTGAACCATAAGGAAGGCTGAGTGCTGAAGAACTGATGCTTTCAAATTGTGGTGCTGGAGAAGACTCTTGAGAGTCTCTTAGACTGCAAGAAGATCAAACCAGTAACTCCAAAAGGAAATCAACCCTGAATATTCCCTGGAAGGACTGATGCTGAAGCTCCAATACTTTGGCCACCTGATGTGAAGAGCTGACACACTGGCAAAGACCCTGATGCTGGGAAAGACTGAGGGCAAAAGGAGAAGAGGGTGGTAGAGGAAGAGATGGTTAGATAGCATCACTGACTCAATGGACATGAATTTGAGCAAACTCCGATAGTGAACGACAGGGAAGCTTGGGGTGCTCTAGTCCATTGAACTGCAAAGAGTTGAACACGACTAAGCGACTGAACAACAAATAGCCTGGGAAGGCAGGTTTTTCATTCAACCCAAAGATTTTAAAAATTACCTCTGTGCTTGTGTACTGTCTGTAGGCTGTGGTCTTCTCTAAAGTTCAGGCTAAATTCTATGACTGCTGGCCTGGGATATTTTGAGGCATGACACACTGGAGGTGTTTGGCCATGAAATTCACTTCCAGTCTTGTGGTTCTAAGGATGGGCCTTTGCCAAAGAATTTACAGAGGAGGAAACACAGGACAGTCATATTGTGTTGTTAATGATGATGACCAATTGAACCTGGGATATGAGATATTGATGCCACTGAAGGGAAAATTGTAGTTTAACAGAAATGTAGTTCAGAAATGCTTTAAATCATCATTAGAAATTCCGAGTTTAATGTGTTGGTGTATCAGACAGAAGACATCTAGAAGGAGATCATATTCAGGCAGATATACAGATCAGCAGAGGCTGAGTTATACCATGCCCATTTATTAGGAAAATCCACATCTCTCTCTATAGGAGGTAGAGATACCCAAGAAAAGTATGGAGAAGTATGAGTAACTCTTCCCTAATAAGTCATGACAGCTATCTTTGCTAAATAATTAGCCTCAGTATTAAAAACCATAGGAGGCATCATTTTCAGATAATTATATCAGAAGAGCACGAGTGTGCCTTGAAAGTTGTAATCTGTATTATGTTTTTTTTATTGTGGCTACTCTGAGTCTTCACTCGCAGTGCGTGCAGGCGATTTATTGCAGAGCACAGGATCTAGAGCTCAAGCAAACGTACAGGCTCAGTAGTTGTGGCTTGAGGGCTTAGTTGCCTTGTGGCATGTGGGATGCTAGTTCCCTGACCAGGGATCGAACTCATGTGCCCTGCATCGGAAGGAAGACTCTTAATCACTGGACCAGGGAAGTCTCTATAATCGGTATTTTGATTGAGGACCATACAGTGATTTGGAAAGGCTTTATTTAGACTATGTGATGATTTAATACATATTAATAAAGCTGGCTTCTAGTGTATTTTAAAAGTCATGTTGAAAGGATGCCATCAGTGAGTAGTATTAATACATTTAGCTATACAATTTTATATTATGTAGAATGTAGGTATTGTAGTTTAATATCCTAGGTGAGAAAAATAAGGGGTCAAGGGGGACTTTATTGCTTACAGGGAGCAGAGCTCATACTTGAGTCCCTGTCTTCAGAACCTGAGTGTGAAACTCTTCGGCCAGAGTTCGGCTTCAGGGAGCTGTGAGTCACCAAACTGGGACTCTGCCTTACCCTGGGACTGAGCAGCTGGCTGCTCATCGGCAGTAAGAGTGTCTACCACTTGTCCTTGACTCAGCTGTGGAACCCTCTGCCCCCAATTCTAGTTCTAGTGCTTACCACCTGCTACGAGGGAGCCTCACAGTGAAACTGCAAATTAATGATGACTGTACCAGCCAGAGATTTTTAGATGGGCTGATGCAACCTGGTCCCCAGTACAAGGCTATCAAAGTAATGGGCTCTTTTTTTTTTCTTTACCTTTTTCCACTAGTGATGATGTTCACCATGAGAGAAGCTAATGGGTAGTCAAGTACAGAGGCTTGGGAGCTGGGAGAGAATGAGCTGAACAGGGAACCGTGAATAAGCTGTTAAAGCCAAGTGGAAATGAGAAGTGGAGGGAGTCTGAGAGGTAGATGAAGGCATTGGGGAGCATTGAGACAACATGGGGGGAGTTTTGTGCAAATGCAATTTCAGGGGAGCATTTGCCCCACAGCAGCATTACAACATCCCTTTTTGGACACTAGATGTATTTCAGTGGGGAAGGAAGAATGCAAGGGCCATAGGAATAATGGGGGACCAATGAACTAGCAATGTTTTGGAAAAGTAATTTTCAGTCTTATATACTCAACAGCAGCACCTGCTATAATTTCACATATTTGTGTGAAAGCTAACTTTCACTTGTGGCACAGGAGAGATTGGCCAGTAACTGCCCAGCACCCACAGATGGTAGAGACTGGGTCCATTTTCACTTAAGAGAACTGTGCCTTGCATCTGTACAACCCTGGACAAAGAGCTTCACACACAGGCTCTGAAGACAGGGACTCAAATATGAGCTCTGCACGCTGTAAGCAATAAAGTCGCCCTGGGCCTCTGTTTTTCTCACCTAGGATATGAAACTATAACACCTACATTCTACATAATATAAAACTGCATTAATAGTACTCACTGATGGAAAGATGAACGAATACAGATTCAAGGACTTGTGTGTGTGTGTGTTTTTCCACGTGCAGTTTTTGTAACTAACTCAGCACTACCAGATTACAGCAGGTTCTATCAAACTAAAAATCAAAAGCTTTCCTATGGGGAAAATCTTAATGTTATAGCTGGAAGAGGTGACAGCCACATTACTGCCATCAAAAGTAATTTATTAACCGTATCTGATCAAAATATTCTGGTAGGCACTAAATCCCAGGGGCTTCCTGTTTCAATGTATCCTCTTCTTGCAGTCTTTTCATGGTGCTGTTCTGCTCTCCACCTGTGAATAAAATGGATCCCTGGAAAACTTCATCTTTGGGGAAACTATTACAAGCCAAGAGAACCCTGTTTTCATCATCAGCGCCAATCACATAGCGCAGGGAAGTGTATTGGGAGGCTGTCATCCTCACCCTCTCTGTCTTACAGCTTGTAAAAACATCTTTCCGGTTTCCACTTTAGAGCAGGAAATCTGGGAAGCGATGACTAGCGAGGTTTTGCACCATCAGCATAAACCATGCTGATGCTGGCTCTTTACCCCCTCATCCCTTCTTCTTAGGCTGGTCCTACACTGCTCTTCAGACACAGGTACACAGGTGCCTCTCTATTCAAAGGAAGAGAAAAGAAAGAATTTTGTATACCAACCCGAATCGTCTAAAATGTTACCTTTCACAATCAGCTGTCCTGTGACGTGTGCACTCGCACGTACATCTACATTTAGACAATATTTTAAAAGGTAAGTTATCGCAAATCGGCTACGAGGTATCTGCCAGGTGTAACTGCACAAAGGTCTGTTTCACCAGCATCTCTTAGGAAGTCGGAGGGAAAGGGCTCTGCACCTAGCAGCGCCCGCCTTCACGCAGAGAAGCGCGCAGACACCCTCCCACGCGCACACACCCCAGCTCTCTCGCCCCGCAGCTTCGGGCTCTGACCCCACTGCAGCAGCAAGGAGAGGGGCTACAATCCGCGGGTCGGGAGTTGCTTTTGTCACTTCCAAGTGGGGGTTTGCTTGGATCATTTATTTATCTTGCACCCCTTAAGAAACCACCATTGGGTGTTGGTGGGAGGCGCTACTCTGCCAGAAGCCCAGCCCGTCCGCCGCGGCTTCGCACACCGCACCCGCCTGCCTGCCAGCGCCCGCCTGGAGTCGCCTTCTGCCCGGGGTCCCTGTTTCCCGGGATCCCCGACGGGGTCTTCCGTCTCGCGTCTCCCACTTGGGAGTGTGAACGGGCAGGGGCGCCGGGCAGTGCCCCGAATCGTCTGCGGGCTGACAGGATTCCCTCTGCGGCGGGTCGGACAGCACCCTCCGCGGACGCCCCGTGCGTCCCCGGCCCCGGGCTCGCGGCGGCGCAGCTCGCTGGAGTTTGACTCTCTTGGGCAGCGGCGCCGGCGCCGAGCCGCAGGCGGCGGGAGCGAGGCGAGCCCGGCCGCTCGCCCTCCGCGCTGCGCTCGGATTGGTCTCTCGCAGACAGTGCTGGCCGAGGGTTGGCTGCGGGCCGGCTGAAGAACAGGTGCACCTTGCCGCCCGGACTCGCGGAGCAGCCGCCGAGGAACGCGGCGCGGCGGGCCGGGCGTGCGGCGGCGGCCAGGCCGGCCCCCTGTGTCGGAATGCGGCTCTCCGGCGGCCGGCGTGCCGCGGGCGGCCGGCTCGGCCCCTGAAGGCGGCGCGAGGCCCAGAGGCGGCGCGGGCGGGCGCCCGGGGGAGCGGGCCGGCTGCGGCGCCCCGAGGATGCCGGCGCGGCTGGAGCGCTTGCAGGCGGCGGGCAGCAGCAGCAGCAGCAGCAGCAGGCGCGGGGCCCCGGCGCGCAGGAGGCCGCTTGGCGGGCAGCAGACGCGCCCCGCCGCTCCCTGACCGGCCGGCCGAGCCGGGGGCCCGTCTCGGCCCTCTTCCGCGCTCCTCGCCGCGCCCTCCCCGGCCCGCGTCCCCTCCCCCGCTCCTCTCCTCCCCGCCCGCCGCCCGCCTCTCGGGGGGAGGGGCGTGGGGGCAGGGAGCCGATTTGCATGCGGCCGCCGCGGCCGCTGCCTGCGCCCGAGCCCGCGCCCGGCCCGCGCGGCCCCATGCCTCTGGCGCGGCCCTCGGGGGGGCGAAGGTGAAGCCCGGCTCCTAGGATGAGTGAAGGGGCGGCCGCTGCCTCGCCCCCTGGAGCCGCTTCGGCAGCCGCCGCCTCGGCCGAGGAGGGCACCGCGGCGGCGGCGGCGGCGGCGGCGGCGGCGGCGGCGGGCGGGGGCCCGGACGGCGGCGGCGAAGGGGCGGCCGAGCCCCCCCGGGAGTTACGCTGTAGCGACTGCATCGTGTGGAACCGGCAGCAGACGTGGCTGTGCGTGGTGCCTCTGTTCATCGGCTTCATCGGCCTGGGGCTCAGCCTCATGCTGCTCAAATGGATCGTGGTGGGCTCCGTCAAGGAGTACGTGCCCACCGACCTGGTGGACTCCAAGGGGATGGGCCAGGACCCCTTCTTCCTCTCCAAGCCCAGCTCCTTCCCCAAGGCCATGGAGACCACCACCACGACCACCTCCACCACGTCCCCCGCCACCCCCTTCGCCGGCGGTGCCGCCTCTTCCAGGACGCCCAACCGGATTAGCACCCGCCTGACTACCATCACGCGGGCGCCCACTCGCTTCCCCGGGCACCGGGTGCCCATCCGGGCCAGCCCGCGCTCCACCACGGCACGGAACACTGCGGCCCCCCCGACGGTCTTGCCCACGACAGCCCCTTTCTTTAGTAGCAGCACTCCGGGCTCCCGACCCCCGGTGCCAGGAACCCCCAGTACCCAGGCCATGCCCTCCTGGCCCACTGCGGCATACGCTACCTCCTCCTACCTTCACGATTCTACTCCCTCCTGGACTCTGTCTCCTTTTCAAGATGCTGCCTCCTCCTCTTCCTCCTCGTCCTCCTCCTCTACCACCACCACGCCACAAACTAGCACCAGCCCCAAATTTCGTAAGTAAACACTCTCTGAACTCTGATTTACTGCTGAGTTTCCATTCTGCCTTCCTGCTGTCTTTTCCCCTCGGCGCTTCTAGCATCCTTCATCCCCAGCCCCGGACTGGAACATAGAGTGAGAGAATTAAAACTGGCCACAGGGGAGGAAAAAGGTGCCGGCCTTTTCTCTGTGAGGGGAAAAGGTGGAACGAAGCAGAGGGAGATTGTCAGCCAGGCTCCAGGGGCCCTACTTCACTGAGTCCCAGATGAGAACTAACTCCCTTCAAGGGGTTAAAGCCACTGCGATCCCTCTTCTCTGCAGACCTGCTCTCGAGTTCTGGGATCCAGCTCCTGGTGAGAGCTGGGGAGGGAGGGAGGGCCTTCCCCAAAGGACAGAGCCCTTTCCCTGCCTGTAGGGAGCAGTGAAGGAAATGCCCGTGCATTGCCCGACGTTAAACCGCGGAGGGAAGTTGTGTCCGTGTGGGGGTGGGCTGGGGGTTGCGTGTGGTCATTTGATGGAGATGTTGGTACAGTGAAGCTGTGGACAATTCCAGCAGCCCTGACCCGGGCAGGGACCAGGAAGGGTTAATTAGAAGCCATTGTGGGAGGTAGGGAAAGGAGGCGAACCATGGCGGAGGGCTAAACTGATAACCGCCTACCCTGCCCATGGACATTCCAAGGTGTAGAAAAGGATTCTGTCTGCCGAGAGTGAGTTAACTAGGGGAATTATGAAGGGAGCCCTGCGGAGCTGCCTTTTCCCTAGGAGGAGTTTTTTCAGCTCTGCCAAGCATTTGCTTTGTTCGTTTCCCAAAGGTGGGGTGTGGACCTCGTTCCCGTCCCTTATGCCTGAAAAATTTAGGCAAAATGGGCCAGAGTTCCCTGCACTCAGGGATGAGAAAATCCAACTGCTTTGAAACAGGTCACTCTTTGAATATAGCTTCTTAAACCTTGTCTCAGTTGCTGCCAGCACTGGTCAGTTACCCCAAGCGTGAGAGCTTTCTGCCTGTCTGGGAGGTGTGACTGTATCTATTTAAATGTTTCAGATGACTAATTGTCCTCCCACCACTCTCCCACTACCCCACCTCCTTCTTATTCTAAGGAAATTTTAGGCAGCCTCTTAATCTGACTGGGGATCAGGATCTGAGAACAGTTTGTGCAACCTGTGAAGGTTATTTAGGACAAACCCCCAGCCTGCCAGTTCAAGTTCTATGCAAGGCTTTTCTCCCCAAACTGCCTGGCTGTGCTTTCCTTACATTGTATTTCTGTTTTGAGCCACAGCATCTGGAGGGAAAGGAAGAGTGCTCATCATTAACTCTTGAGTAGGAATGCCAACCCCTACCTATGGTTTTACCACAGCATCTGGAGGGAAAGGAAGAGTGCTCATCATTAACTCTTGAGTAGGAATGCCAACCCCTACCTATGGTTTTACCTGGGGTGGTATTTAACCTTGGAAACTTTTGTTGTTGTTGTTGAGGGTAAGGTCCAATGAGAGACATTCCTGATGTTTTTACTCTGCTTTGGGGGGGAAAAAAAGGCTAAAAAGATTAATTGGGAGACGAGGAGGAGAGGGGAATGAAGAGAATCTGCCACAAAGCAGAATGGCAGGCAAGCCGGTAACTTGCTGCTTGTCTCTCCTTTGGCTGAAGCAGTAATTTTTGAGAGCACATTTTCCCAGGAGGTGTGTAGAGGCTTCTCTCAGCAAATCTAGCTGCTTGAGTTTGGTGGATGGGTAAAGGATGTGCAAATGTATGTGTGGACATTCAGTGGACTGAAAATAGATGTGTTTATCCTGAAGACCCCAGGTTTTTTTTTTTTAATCTCTTCTTTTGATACAGTTGATATAAATAATGGAGTATGGGTATACTTCTCAGCCTTGTGTGTATGTCGGGGGAGGGTTGAATATAGGGGATATTTCATGTTCTTTCTCAATTGATTTCCTTGCTTTCCATTCTGGAGGTCTTTAAAGAAAAGCCCAAGGTAATTATTTCTACCCCTCCATGCTCCCTTCCTACATTCTGTAGAAGGGAATGGCAGTATGTTTAATAAATAATGATTATTGACAGGGCTCTCAGCCCTAAGGAAAAGGGAGGGGGGAACCTGTAAATGGTGTCAATGTTCACTTAGACATATAAGCAGTATTTGTTTTATGTGTACCTGAGGTTCAGCTCCTGCTCTTTTTGAAACCTCCGGCAAAGAGTTGAATTAAGGGATTTACGAGCGTGGAAATCCAGCAGAAACTGACCTGGTTTGTCTATATCAACAAGGGAAATTTTAATGAAAGGAAGATTATGTAGTTTCCATAAAAGATGAGTTTAAATAGGCAGGTTGTATGGTAATTTAAAGAAAAATGATAATTTAATTATTTTCTGAGGACAAGATTGAAGGGTGATTAACAAAAGGAAATAAAGGTTTCATTTGAGGGATCATCAACACTGCTGAAGAAAGGCCTGAATATCTTGCATTCATATTTTTCGTTTGGTTTATGTCACCAAAGTTCCCAGGAGAGAAAGTCCCCTTTTTTTCTAGCTCCTACCTTTAGACTTCAGTAGATGCTTTTTCTTTTCTTTTTTTTCCAAATGAAAGTCATGGGTTGTGTTTTAGCCCCTGAAGACAGCTGACAGCAATGCTTTTTTTTTTTTTTCCTTGAGACTGTCTCACAAATTCTGAAATTGCCAGGGTCTGTGCTTTTGAGTTGAACACAAGGCTTGTAGAGTGAGTCTTTGTGTTTATCTTAGGTCGACCAGAAGGATACTGTCTGTAAAGGCAGTGTAGCTCTTTGGAGTGGAAGAGACTGGTTCACTCTAGAATAAACACACTTGCAAATGAGTAATAGGATTTTTGTAAGCAGAAGTTATATTTGCTATGGGAAGGCCCAGTTTAGGAGATTGTTTCTGATTTTCTGTAGGATTAACAACAAAGAAAGCTTGAACTTGCAAGGTGGAGGGGGAGAGGGGCTTGGAAGTAGACTCTTCCCATTCTCCAACTTTCAGACCGTGAGCCAGACCAAAACATTCTTCTATGTTACTGGGGTCTCTTGGATTCCCAGGACTTGCCTTTCCTTCAGATGCTTTAAAAACAAATATTTTAAACATACTGCCTCTAAGAGATTATTTCCTACAAAATGTCTCACAGCTGTAAGTGTAGTGTTAGTTTACAAATCTTTTAATCCAGAGGGAGGTTTACTGCAGACAGTAGAGAGACAGTAATTTTGACCAGTGTATAAACATCCTTTTAGGGCACATTGAATTGTATTTTCACACTTGAAATTCATACGTGTGTGTAGAATGTTGTCAGTGCAAATGTGGATTGTTGTTTTACTCAGCAGAAAACACCCTTTAACAGATATTTAACAGAAGACCAGATCTTGGCTAAATTCAAGTACTAAAGATGACCACTTTTAATGGATTATTCTTTGGGTCATATTTGGAAGGTATACAGCTTATTCCAGTGAGTAAGATCATAAATCTTGAATAGTATATTTAGTAGAGAAATAAATGTAAAGTGTATCATTGATGTTTAAACATGGTAGGATGACAGTTTTAGTATAACCAAGTGTATCTAAATCAGACTTTACCCAAATGTCATTTTGGAGCATTCCATTGACAACATTGACAATTTTCTTATCTATTCTTTTTAAACCATCTTCGGTCTTTCAGCAGGAGTACTCTGAGTTGCTTTATAAGCAGCCTCAAGTATAATTTGTTTAAAGTTACTCCTATGTTGTCTTTTATCCTCGTGAATTGGGGCCGTCAAAGGAATTCCAGCATAGAAAGGACTCACCCCAACCATATGGGGTAACCACAGTGGGAGGATTCAGAGTCAAGATCAATATTTCGTATGAAATCCAATTGAGAGGTTTTTTTATGAGCACATGTTGCAGCTTGAGTACATTTTGATTTCCGCTGGCCTTAATACAGGATTCTGAGACTCTCCTGCGTTAGTCAATTACACTGTGCATTTTACTCTTCTGACACTTACATTGTGCTTCATGGTCCTAACAGGAGAAAACGAGGCAGGCGGGGGTGTGGGCATAGAATCGGCTAGGTTCTCTTTAGAACCATTTTTAATCTGGCCTCGGTGCCTTAAGGCAGTGGTTTCAGTCTTCCTCCTCCGTTGCTCATGACTGAGACAGAAAGCGTTGGGAGTGCTAAGAGGACGGTCCTTTTGCATGTTTGGTTGGTGACTCCAGACATCTCTTGTCTGTGCAATTTCCCAGATAGCCTTTTTTTCTTTTTTTAAACACAGTGTTGATCTACATGTTTGTCAGAAAGAAAAAAAGTTCAAAAAAAAGCTGGTGTGTGGCAGCTTCTCTCTTTACTTTTGGTTAGTAAAGCAACCAACGTTTCTACATCCAGGTTAAGCCATAATCAAGCGTTGGTGCCGAGTTTGAAAGCAGTGCCATCCTAGGAGGTCTAGTGTTTAGAGGAAAAAGCTCTCTCTTCCTCTCTGGCATGCTTTCTCAGCTCCTCCTGCTCTACAGACCACAATGAAAAGAAGGATGATTTTCATCTACCTTCTTATGTAGAAATGCTTTCCTCATAACCTCTCATATCCAGTGCCAAGCATATCTCAGTATTCTATCTGAGGTGTAGAAAATGGAACATGAAAGCTGGCCCTGAAATATATAAGAGCAAAGAAAGAGCCATAAATCTAAGTCTGAAAAGTGCATTTGAATTGCTTGTGAATAGAACTGGAATTCATTTTTCTCCCCATGAACCTGTTTTTATCTTCAGACTTTTGTGTTGGGTGAGGCACAGAGCTGGTACTGCGTTGGCAAATACCACAGAGACATTTTTGGAGTCTAGAGATTTTACTTGTCTATACTCAAAAAAGTGTTTCCTCCAGAACATGTACATATGGAAGCCAGGAGGGAAAAAGAGACGCAGTTTAAAGCTTTGCAATACCAGGATGGAAATGCGCCTAAATCAATCCATGTGGTTATTAATGAAAGTCTTAGGACACATGGTTTGGTTTTGCATTTCTACCATTTTTTCTCTGAGGACTTAGGGATTTCTTCCTTATCCAGTCTTTTGTAGATTTGAATCATGGCTCTGTCTGAAGGCCCCTTACAGACTTTTGATTATTTTATCTTACTTTTTATTTCCTTAGCTTATCATATAAGCAGTAGTCATTACAAGAAATTTTCTTAGATATGCTTAACCCTGCCATGTTGTGTCAAGTTGTTCTAAAAGTCAACCTTTTTGGTAAGCCATGTTTGACTAGGTTGATAAAGAAAGTTAAGGGAAAAAATTATACCTATTGATGCAATTGAGATAATCAAACTATCTTGGTAAAATAAATTTTTTTTATTAAAAAAATTTTTTTTAAGATTCAAAAAACTTGATGGAAAACTAATGACCATTTATTGTCCCACACAGATTGATGTACAAATCATACTAATTTTGACAGTACCTATTATCTGAGTCCATAAAACAAATAATTGTAGAATTGAACATAAACTATTTAGCCATTCTTTGTTTTCATAATGTCATATTTTCATTTTAAATTTTATTTTAATGACTATTAAATGTTGATTGGAGTATTACTATGCTGGTGGTTAATTGGTTAATTTAAAACATCTATAAAAGTAATTGTTTAAAAACCAGAAAAATAAAACTTTAAATAAACTTAAAAGTTCAAATATATACAACGTTCATTCTCCCATACCTTGACGTAGGTTTTTTTTTTTAAAATTATATCTCTTAGTTTGAGCTTAGCATCTTTTTCTTTTCCATATGCTACCCTTCTAATTACTTGTTTCTTCTCCAAAGACACTGGTGAAGGAATTTCAACCAAATTTTTTCATTGATACTCTAATATCCCCCTTGCCCTGGGAATCTTTTATAATTTCTTTTCATTTTTTTCTTTTACAATTTTTTTGGCTCATATAATTCAAAGTAATTTTCTTTCTTTTCCTTTTTTTCCCCCCAGCAACTCTCCATTTGGAGTTTCTTCAAAACATTCAGCTATAATTTAATAGAAACTACAATTATCTTTCATTTCTGCAATCCTATGTCATTGGCTTCCATAAAATTTAACTAAATAAGATAATTATAGTAAGAACAACTGGCATGAACAGGTTTGTTACCGACACTGAGTGTTGGCGAGCACACAACCCAACAAGAAGTTGCAGAGCCATGCGGGCGTCCTTCAGGCTGGCTTGTTGGTGTGACTTTCTCACAGTGCCGTGGCCCTGACTAAGATTGTTACACTGGAGTGGCGACAGCCAGCTGGCTAAGGGTTGGGGAAGTATCTCCTTTGTAGGTAATAGTATTGTAAATGTCAGTCAGTCATGACCATATATTTTAGGAACTTTACTGGGAGGGATAACAGCACCTGGAATAGAAGAGAAAAAAATCCAAAAAAAACCCCTGTAGCCTTGAATCCTGTGATAAGTGTGAACCTCAAAGACCAGTTTATCTCTCTGAATTTTAACTTCTTCCTCTGGGATAATGAGGGGATGATGATAATAACCTGCTTTGTATACTGCTTCTGAAAGAGCCTATAAGCTGCAAATACTCTGCTGTTGTTATGTCAGCAGAGATAGAAAATGGATAGGTTGGGTATTTTCGTCCCAAACCACACCAGACCATTGAATTCAGCTGAAATGTTGGAGCTCATTTGCTACCTGACTGGAGGAATCTGCCGTTGCAGTGAGGGATGATTATGCCTGCATGCCCCTGGATCTCTCCTGTATTCCTTTCTGGTACCCTGGCACACACAGCGGAATATGGTGTAGAAGTCTCCCTCGAATCACGCTGAAAGCTTACTCACAAACTGGAGCCCACCATTTCTCATCCTTTTCTTGGTAGATAGTCTTGTAATCTGTTTTGCACATATGTTTCTCCAAAAGAGGAACTGAAATTTGAGAGAAAATGGGAGAGATTATTGAATTATAATTATCTGGAAATCTGAAACCCACAAAATTCTGAAAACTTTTGATGAAACAAAGGATGCCCTCCTGGCTCCTTTTTGTTCCCTTCCCACACTGTCTTATTGTCATTGAATCTTTGGAATTTAGAGACCACGTTAGTAAAAACATGTGATGTCTGCCTTGCATTCTCTTCCCCCTCTTAATTTAGCACTTATTGTGGTTTAGGTTCCAGAGGATTAATGGGTTGCTTGCGCATCAAAGAGCTCTTTTAGATAGATGCTTTTGTACTTCAGGGAACTTTAATATTAGCATTTTGAAAACATCTTGCTTCAAGTCTGTGTTTGTTGGAAACTTCATCCTGAATTATATTTTGCAGTATTACTTCTTTTTGTTATGAGCCTTTATTTTTCAAGACAGGTTGGTGATTGTACATAAATCATAGCTTGCCATTTCCAGGCATAAAAAGAGGCTAGTCAAAAACAAGCCTGCAAACTGAATTCAGAATTTAGTTTAATCATAGAAGTTTAGCAGCTTCCAATGACGATTTTGTCTTTGAGGACTTTTCCTAGACACGATAGTGTGTATCATGGACGCAGTATACACTGTAAGAGCAAGAAAAGAAATCTTCTGAATCCACATCACTGCTTTAGCAGTGATACATTATAGCCAGGATTATGAGAAGAGACTTTTCTTTTTAGCTTTTTATATTATGTTGAAGTATAGAGAATTAACAATGTTATAACAGTTTCAGGTGGACAGCAAAGGAACTCAGCCATATTCATTTATCCGTTCTCTCCAAACTCCCCTTCCATCCATGCTGCCACATCGTATTGAGAAGAGTTCCCTGTGCTATACAGTAGGACCCTGTTGCTTATCCATTTTAAATATAGCAGGGTGTACATGTTGATTCAAAACTCCTTAACTCATCCTTCTCTTTAACTGTCCCTTTTCCTCATCCTTCCCTGTCTGGTAACCATAAGTTCATCCTAAATCTGTGAGTGAGAAGAGAATTTTTATACTAAGCATTTGATAAGAATTCTTCAGCATATTAGCCTACTTCCTGATTACATATGACCACTGGCCTGCTCTTCCAGTCAATTGCCAGGGAGTTAGAACTTCACTAAGAGAAAATCACTGCGCCATCATTTTGGGAGCAGACTCTAATTGATTTCTGTGCTTTGAATTTTACTTTTAGAAATGGGAGAGCTGTCTTGACAGAATCTCAGGCTTAGAAGGGGCTTGAGAATATAGGGAAGACCAGCTAGAGGTGTCATTTGTGGAACTTTACTGTGTGCCAGGAGGGTTCACGCTTTACATGTTTTGTCTTATATGTTTATTGAAACAAGGATTGAAAGACAATCATCTAGGCCTGTAGCCGGGTCTGATTATCTAAATTATGCAGGTTAATCGAGCTGGACTTAGCTCGGTTGTATAATTTGCCTAGGACGCACGTAAGTGGCATTGTTTTGAAAAATCAGGATCATGGGAAGATCATTTTACAGGTAACCTCTTCCCACTCCAAATCCTAAGACATTGATACTGGGCTGATATATCTAGGCTCATTATCTCTTCCAAGCCTTTAGCTCATAGCCAGTGATATTTGCCATTTTTAACTGCATAAATGGCATACCTGCTCATACCTGTTCTTTGCTATAGTAAAGGGAGCCTTTGTAACCAGAGAAATGGCCCTGGTTTCCAGTCCAAGGAGAAATTTAGGATGTATTTCAAAAAAGATAAAGAATGTTTTCCTCTAAACTTCTATTGCTTGATCTTAACTCTCTTATTTCCTCCTGTGGCTGCTTGTAGGTGATTCAGTAGAACAATGACAGAAAATAGTTACAGACTTTATTTCTCTGCTTCCTGAAGTTTAGCCAAAATTTTCTTCTCTGCTCACGCTAAACTTGCTTTTGAGTGCAGTATTTACTGCATTGTATGCTGAGAGTGGCCCATGGAAATGTGTCCGGGAGCCTTTGGAGTAATAGCTGTGAAGCTTAAAATACCTACCCTACCAAGTAAATGTTGGATGTTGCCCATATACAGTGTTTCCCACAGAGCGTCTGAATTCCCTCCTGGAACTATCCTGCAAGGTACCCACCATTGACTAGCCTGCATTACTAAGAAGTTTGGTGAGACCTTGATGGTCTACCAAGGGTACCAACAACTGGACCCCCTCATTACTTGCTTGTTTGACTTTGCTATGTACCAGGGATCCCTAAGAACAAATATCCTGAAGGTTAAAATGAAAAATGATTGGGATTTCCTACTTTTGCAAACTCATAAAAAGAAAACAGAAACAGATTAAATACTACGATCAAGTTACAGAATCTTCGAATAGCTATGCAGAAGGGTAAAGTGAAAGTCTTAATGGCCCAGTTGTGTCCAGCTCTTTGCAACCCCTGTGAGGCTCCTCTTTGTCCATGGGATTTCCCAGGCCAGAATAGTGGAGTGGGTTGCCTTTCCCTTCTCCAGGGGATCCTCCCAACCTAGGGATGGAACCCAGGTCTCCCGCATTGTGGGCACATTCTTTACCATCTGAGCCACCGGGGAGTTTCTATGCTGAAGGGTGGGAGTGCTGTAATGTCAAGAAGCCTGTGTTGTCAAAATCGCAAAGACTGTGAATCCCATAGATTAAGAATGGGAACTGCACTCTTGAAGGAGAGGAAATGAGATTGCTTACCCAAACAATTGTTAACCAAGAGCTTTTATCAGCACGGGCGACAAAATCTAGCCTCTGGGATAGAAAAGTGAAAATGGGGTATAGAAATGTTTAAACACTGTCTTGACTGAATTCCATTTAATTGAGTTTTCTGTAGGAGACTCTCTTCTGTATTAAAAAAACTGACAAATGCCCCCTTTTAATGCTGGACATCCACAGCTGGTAGGGCTTATGCCTTCAAGAAATGAGAGATATATTCACCACGTGTTAGTTGTATATTAGCTTCTCACAAATCTATTTATGCTGGTTGTTCTTGTTACTGTAATTAGATAATGTATTTAAACAATATTCAAAGCTATAAATTAATTGTAGTTTCTATTACAACTAGGTTGACTACTTTGGATACACTCCATAAAGAGAAGTTACTTTAAAAATGCTTGTTGAATAAATTGTGGGCAAGTTTAAGAGAAAATACATATGTCATAAGGAATATGCTCTTGGATTGTTTTACATGCAGCTTTAACTTCTCATTGCTCAGTGAATTCCTCAGTAGATATTTGAGGTATGGTTTTTCACAAGAAAGGTAACCAGAATTTATTCAGTGAAAAGCTTTGAATACCGTAACCAAATATTTGGCAAGTGAATGTACATCTATAAGTTTCAGGTACAAATAAAAGAAATAAGATAAATTTTACTTTACCCATGTGATAGATTTACTAAGCCGTTAAATTGTGTTTTTTAGTTGTTTTAAATATATTGGAAAATATTTAACCTTTGGGGTAGAAAATTATAAGATGCCAGTTATATAGAGCTACATCAACTATTAATAATAGATTTTATAAATAGTAACTGTAATCAAGGGAAGTATACAGAACTGTTAATACTAATGATTTCTGGATTGTGGAATAGAAAGGTCATTTAGTTTATTGTACTTTGCTGTAGTTTCTAAGTTTTATTGAATGGTCATGAATGATCTCTCTAATTAGAAGTCATTAAGCTTTTGATAAAATGAAGAATAAAATCCATGAATCAATTCAATTATTGGTCATGGTTCTGTACAGATTTTGTCTAGTCTAAGAGTTTGTGTCTTTGTTGATGATGTCAGCATTAAAGTGCCGTCTGAGCTGAGTTGCTGTGAAATACAGATGTGGAGAAATAGAAGCACGTTTCATTGCTCGTGGGGAATAATCCCTTATTGAAGGCAGTGTCTTACCCTGGACCTTGGATTATTAGCCTTGATCTTATAAGGATAAAAAAAGTGATAGTTTTACTGTATTACTTAATGGCTTCTGAAGCTTGCCAAAGTTGGTCAGTCTTTAGTAGTATTGCTAAGGATGGATATAACCTATAGATATCAACCACTTTGGGGTATCCTAACCAATTCCCTGATCTATTTTAAGGATGAAATGACAGGAAAATGAAAAGGCTAATTTGTAGCACTGGGTCTTAAAGAGAGGACTTAGGTCACGTACTAACGGGTGGGATGACCAATTCAAAGCTTTATTGGATACTGTAATCCTCTCAGTGAATCGTATGGTGTTTATTCACAGGGTAAAGTTAGGTGGTTGTCTACGATAGAACAGTTCCATAGGCCAGTGAAAAGAGGTGATTTGTAGGACACCTGGTCTTCCATTTGATTTGAGTTGTGCTCAGAGTCTTTTAAGATAGCTCACAAATATCAATACTTTGGTGAGCAAAAAGAGAACAAAAAGTGATTCTGTATATATAATATTAAACATTGGGAGTCAAGATAGTGACTGGAAGGAAACCCAAGATATGGGATTTGGGGGGTATTGGGAAAATATTAATAATCAGGATACTAATGTCGTAGGTGAGCTCTGTCCACCACAGTTTATCAAGCTACATGCTTATGATTTGTGCACTTTTTGTATACATCAGTACAAGCTTGACTGTATAAAAGACATCTTTCAAAACATTCCTTTGACCAACACTTCATATCCCCAGGGTGGCGACCTGAACATGTGGGTTATCCCATTTATAGACACTGGCTTGTGACTTGCCACGTTTGTTGCGCATGTCTCGTGGTCTATTAAAGGCAAAGAGGGTTTTCCTGGCTTTAGCAGCTTCCTTTGTTCTTGGCATCTTGGCTTAGTGAGATGCCTTAGAAGTGCTCCTTTTTAATTTAAGTCTTTCTGAATGGATGCTTTATGTTTATATTGTATAAGATTGTCTTTCATCCATACCAGGAGTGTTTCTGATACAGCATACATTACCCCACTTTTCACCCATCTTACACGTGTAAGCCATACTTGTTTCTAAGAGTGACTTTATATAGGTTTGCAGGATATAGAGTGTGATACATGAGAAGGCTAATTCATGACCTGCATTTATGATTTTGTCGAGGTCACAACTTATATTCCAGCGAATAATTAACTGAAGTATGCGATTCCAACTGAGAAATATACGAGATCCTTTCAGAAAGCAGTGATCAGGGAAGACATAGGTAGTTTCAAGGGAGAGTGTCTTGGCAGAGAAAAGGCCAAGTGAGGCCAGGGAAGTAAAAGGTCATTAACAAGCAGGTTACTACTTTAAAGGGAAGTAACAACTGGCTTTACATCTGTGTGTCTGGCTTGGTGGGCAAAGATGGCCTCTTGGAATTAGTGAAACAGCCTCACCTTTTCCTTAGGGCAGGTATGATTTGGAGGGAGGGTTTGAGAGGACTTAGCTAGGCTACCCAGAGAAGGCAGTGGCACCCCACTCCAGTACTCTTGCCTGGAAAATCCCATGGACGGCGGAGCCTGGAAGGCTGCAGTCCATGGGGTCACTAAGAGTTGGACACTACTGAGTGACTTCACTTTCACTTCTCACTTTCATGCATTGGAGAAGGAAATGGCAACCCACTCGAGTGTTCTTGCGTGGAGAATCCCAGGGATGGGGGAGCCTGGTGGGCTGTTGTCTATGAGGTCGCACAGAGTTGGACATGACTGAAATGACTTAGCAGCAGTAGCAGCAGCTAGGCTACCCTGGAAAGTCACAGTCAGGGTTGGTTCAAGGAATTGCACTATAATCTGTGTTAATTTCACAAGATTCAGGGTCTCTAGGATGACTTAGAGGGAAGGACAAATAGCACATTGTAAAGATTCTCCAAGGCTAATTTGTCCCATGTCATTTAGATCGGGTCCTTGACTAGTTCTGAATCTGTTTTAGTATTGACTTCATTCCACTGCCTCTTCAAAGTGCTGCAAGAATCAGTAGAATTGATGTGTGTTAAAATGTTTAGTTTTTTCCCACAGTCACATCAACACAGCCCTAGATTTAACCCAAAATAGTAGCTTTCAAATCTCTAAAAATTTGCAGGTGGAGACACAGGGAGAATAACAAGAGGGTCTGCTTGATTCTACTGCCCCACCTAAATTAACCTGTGACTTCAGATTTCCTGGAGGCAAAACTCCTCCATGAATTGATTGCCATGCTGCCCCTCTGATCCCATCTGAGGTCCTCTTTCCAGAAGCCACTCAGCACCTTTTTGGATGGAGCGCTGCCGACACCGTACGGCCTTCAAAAGGCAGAGGCCCTGTTGATGCCCTGTGTGCGCTCGTTCCACGCTGAAGGCTGAGAGAGCAACGATGCTGCTGCCTCGGGAGCCCCGAGGGTGGATGGCTGTAATGTGAGGCTCTTGCTCTACTGGCCCGCCAGGTAGCTTCTATTGTAGATGCAGGAACTACATCTGGTTATCTACATATTGACAGCTAAAATAAGTTGTGTCACCTCACCTTGTTCACCATAAAGAAGAACTTTGGATTAGAATCAGATTCATCACTCTTGCCAGCTCATTTGGCTGCTCCTTGTGACCAGAGAGAGGGGCTGTAACACTGCGTTTAAGTGCCAATGTTAAGTTAGTATTAAGAGCCAGTGGTATCTCTGCTGATCTCACTGATCAGATAATTTTCACTGATGTCAACGTTTATCATAAAGCCAACTGACACATACTAGTGTTATTTGCTTGGAATATTTTCACTTTATTTTTTTGACTTAGATAAAGGTAATTAAAAAAAAAATTTATTTAGTTATTTGTTGAGGTCTTTGTGTATTTGATCAGAAGAGATCTTTGAAAGGAAGGCAGCAAAGCTGTAACAGAGTCAGTATCAAATTTGTGTTTCCCCTTTATCATTTGGTTTTGTAAGCTTCTCAGTGACCTTCTGCGCTACCACATTGATGCTCATCTTTCATCATGAGCCGCTCTGAGTAATTTATGATAAATAATGAAGTGCTGTTTCCTACAATGCACTGCAAGTGGCTGAGTGTTATAAAAGTCTAAAGAGCTCTATTACTTCTAAATGACTACATAACACAAAAATGTTAACCCTCGAAAGGAAAGGTCCAGTAGAACATACTGCTTGCTAAGCACAACTTCCTTCTGCGTGGGACTTTCTGATAGGCTCTGTGCATCTAAATTCTATGGGGACTGGCGTCTGAACCATTATCTTCTTGGATGGCAAGGAGAGCTTTATGCCTTTCAGCTAGTTGACTTGGCTTGGAGTAATAGTAGTTCATATTTTTGGGAGTGGAGGAAGGGAGGAACTTTCAAAATTTGTTTACAGTTTGAAACCTTTGATTAATTTTTAAAAATGGTGTTACCAATGGTAAGGACTTGGTTGCTAGGATGCAATAATTTAAAACATCTGATTTGAGCACAGATATTAAAGATGGATATTAAGCAAACATTAAAATGATTTTATCAGAGCAAAGCCTTATAGGCTTTTAAAAAATTATATAGATTTCTTTTTCAAAACTAACTCTTATCACAGTGTTTGCATTTTCTCTCTCATCCACATGTACAAAAATGGAGACACTGTAAGCATAGATCCAATTTGCAACTCTCAGCTTTCTTGTACTCCGCAGTGTATAGTACAATTGCTAAATGTTGTCCACAGTGAATACGTGTGTTCTTATCCTGGTTGTCATAAAATAGCTGCATATCTAAGTGTGAGGGTTTGAAGACTTTAATGGCTGGGAATAGAACATCTTTATGTACTGCATCCCATTGTGAAAATTGAATTAAGTTGCCAATCAGGGAGCTCTTGTGCTGCAAGAGAGTCTCTTTGTGAGCAAACCATGGAGAAGGGTGATCTTTGGCCGGTGGTACTTCTAAACTCAAACACTTTGCTGAAGTTTGCCATGTAACTTTCTCACCTTTCCCCAGACATCCTTATTTTGCCCAGTGAAATCATCCGTTTCCCCTGCCAGAACTGCTTTCTTTCTCCCAGATATCAGCTATGAGATATGGGATGAACTGTATACAAGTAAATTACAAATACCGCATTTTGGCAGGTGTACCCTAGCTGTTCCATCAATTTACTCTTCACTTCAGTGCTGGGAAGTCCACTTTACCCTTTAATTGTCAGTTGCATGCAATCAGTTGAACCTCTGGACATTCCCCAAATAGAGATGCTTCCATGCCAGGAAAATCAGGCTGTTTGAATGTTCTAGAATATATTTTGCTTCTGATGAAAAAGAGTTGTTGCCCTGTCCCATGGGAGAGAGAGATTCAAAGGTGGAAAGCTGTTCAGTGCATGGCCTACAGTACCATCTGAGGTTTGGTGTGGGTAGCACTGTGGCATGAGCAGTGCAGCCTATCTCAGGCATCTGAGGAAGGACCTAGAAGTTTATAGCTTATCCCGGCTTGTAAAATCTCTGTATACCTAGTTTACCACTTCTGTGTGATGGTCCACCACGCAAAGAACCTGGTGAAGCCTTTCCATGGAGCCTGAGGAGAGTCACACCCTAAGGAACTTTATGTTCCTTTGCATACTCCTGTTAATTCTTACCTTTTTTTTTTTTTTTTTTTTTTGCTTCCAAGGAAAAATAAGATAATCAGAAGAGTGATTTTCAATGGAAGAAGAGTAATCAAGGCCCAATAGGCAGGCCACTGGACCTGCTTTAGGAATGGAGGTCTGCTGCTGCTTCTCAGTTGTTTGAGACCTCAGGGTAGACTCCTCACGTTGTGAATTTCAGATTCTTCTGTAAATGAGGATATCAGATAAGATATTCCTCAAGTCTCCTTATGACCAAAATTCCCTGAGGCCATGTTATACACTTGAGATGGTAATATTAATGGAATTTTTGAGTTACTAATTCTGCCGGCTCTCTTCCTGCCTTACCCCCAGCTCAGGTTCTCCCTTGTTCTCACACATACACACATGCATATATATGCACAGGGTGTTTTGGAGGTGGGCTATTTTGTAGTTAAGCATTTAGTAACCCCCATATTTCAGTGTGCTGCATAGGTGTGACTTGATTACATCCTAACGTCCAAAATTAGGGGAATTTTGCTTGTTTCCAACTTTAAAATAGAATTCCTTATCCTTCCGCTGACAGATATGGAGCTTGGTAGCCAGCTGTAGGTCTGTTACTGCAAAGTATATGTAGATATACATGTAAAAATAAACAGATGCCATGAGTAGAGGCACAAGGAGGCCTGGAGGAGTTAGTGACACGCACAAAATATTTCTTTGGAAGTATAAATACATTAATCCAGTTCCAGAAAGACAATACCTTTCTCCCTGAATTAAACAGAATTCTTGGTTGCTGAGTGTTACCAGCACAGAGGACCAGGAGTTGTATTTCTAAAGCAATATTACAAATGTGTCTAAATGTAAGGCATTAATTATTTCCTGACCTGTTGGTTGGCGTGGACATTTTAATACCAGAATGTGGTTCCACCCATCCTGTGAGAGCAGAGCTCTGAGCTGTGACAATCAGAGTGATGTGCAATTCAAACTCGAGGTGGCTAGTATTAGTATTTTATCTTTCTCTTAGAGCACCTTCCTCATTTTTAAATAGGCATTTCAGTATAGAAAATTAGAAAATATAAGAAGTAAGAGGAAAATAAAAATCAGCCTAGTTCTATAATCCAGGCTAAGACAAGTATTGTTATCTTTTTGTTGAATGTGAGACTAATATTTTTTCAGAAATGAAGTTATACTCTCTCTTTCAGCTGTGTTTTTCCACTTTAAAATATTTCTGTATTCGAGTACTTAAAACTCTGTCTCTAATGGTTCTCTGCTGATGTATATGGATATACAGAAATATAATGAGCTTATCACCTGTTGAGAATGTGGTTTGTTCTAATTTGGTCTTTATTATATAAAAACATCTGCTCTGCACGTCCACAGATGGGTTTCAAACTTAAGCAAAACCAAAGAAACCCTTACATATTCATTCTAAATTCTTAAATTCTCATCCAGAAAAATGGAACAAATTATTTTGCTGCCATTACCGTGTCAGAAGGCCCATTCTTTCTGTAACTCCTGCCCTCCTTTCTTGTAGGTGTTAACATATCATTGACAATAAAACCAACCAACCAACGAGGAAACCCTTTGCCAAGAGGATAGTTTTATTTTTTTGCTTTAACTTTTAGAAATCAGAGTGTAATTGCTTTACAGCCTTGTGTTGGTTTCTGCTGTACAACAAAGTGCATCAGCTGTGTGTATACATATAGCCTCTCCCTCTTGAGCCTCCCCACCCCGACGCCACACCTCTAGGTCAGCCCAGAGCACCAGGCTTAGCTTCTTGGCTGTGCAGCAGCTTCCTGGAAAGTGCCTGTCTATTTTATACATGCTCGTGTAATGTCAGGCTACTTTCTCAGTTTGTCCCACCTTCTCCTTCCCCCGCTGGGTCCACAGTCTGCTCTCTGTGTCTGCATAAGAGGATCGTTTTATAACAGTATCTTGGTGTTCTGTCTTGCATTTCCCTAGTTACAAATGAGAGTAAACAGTTTAGAAAGTTATTAAAAGAAGTAAATTTCAGTGGAGAGGTTCCCAGGCCTTCCCTGTCTGCATACACTGTATGGCCAGATGCCTGTCTGCATCATTCAGGGCTTCATCCCAGCGGAGGATGCTGCCGGGAAGTGCTGAGGACCAGAAGTACCGAAGATGCCCAGTGTAATGTGAGAACAAAGCTCTTCCCCCTTAAAAGCTGGAAATAGTGTTGTAGATAGAAGGTAGGTCACTGTCATGGTCATCATCAAAAGGAGTCAGCAAATAAGGAATCAAGTGCAACTGTTCTTGACTAAGTGATCTTAGGGGCTGTAGCCCCTTGGGTTATTTGGCTAAATGTTAACCTGTCAGTGCATATGGGCTCAGTTGTGTGTGACTCTTGGCAACCCCATGAACCGTAACCTGTGAGGCTCCTCTGTGCTTGGAATTTTCCAAGCAAGAATACCGGAGTGGGATTTTCTACTCAGGGGATCTTCCCCACCCAGGGATCGAACCCATGTCTCTTGCGTCTCCTGTATTGGAAGGTGAGTCATTACCATTAAGCCACCTGGGGAGCCCAAGGTGGCTGTAGGAAACATTAACTTACGTAGCTAGTAAGATTCTGATAAAGGACAAAAGCCTAAACACACAGACACACATAGGTCAGAAATAATAATTTCTAAATGTCCAGCGGGCTTAAATTGAACTTTCTCCTTGAGTGAAGACATGCTTGGGCATTATCCCCGCCCTTTGCGTGCCTGTCCTGTCCAGGCCATCTTCAGTGCTCAGCACAGTAGTGTTTCCTGTCCTCCCTTCTGCTCCGTGGTGTGGATGTGGAGCTGGAGATGAGCTCAGCTTCCAGGGAAGGGTGGCGTCATCTGCTCTGCACCTGGGCCTCTTGACAGCCACTGCCTCCAGCCACCAGCCTACTGCTGTGCCCGTTAATAAGTGCCGTGGAAACTCAGTGCACTCCAGGGGTGGCGGAGAGGTGGGTGAGCACCAAATCACTAAGTGATACTAGATTTTCAGGTGTCACATTATAGAAGGAGAGCCACCTGAGAAAGAGCAGGGCCAGGCCAGCATCTTGTACCCCCTGCTTTTTTGGCATCTGCTTCTCTTTGGCTCACTCCTCTGTGAGGAGCAGGGAGACTCCATGTTCCAATTTTCTGCACGGATTTGTCAGGCTGAGATGCCCCTTCTCTGATGTATCCCTAACACTCAAACAAGAGATTGATTCCTTTGATTGGGATTAAACATCTGAATCTGTTAAGGCTTTGCTGATTATTGACAAATCTGTCCTTTGAGCTTTATAGTTTTAAGATCAAGGCAAATTGGCATAGCGTCTATGACGTCACATTGGTTGGTGTTTTTTTTTTTTGAGATTAAAAAAAACTCAAAAATGTTATATAACAGATTGATAAATTCTGATGACACCTCCAAATTGACAGATAAGCATATTCAGATGATCAGTTCAAATACTGTCAGCAGTCTTAACTTCAGCTATCCAAAGGGAAACTACCAATTAAATCTGATGGACTAGTTTTCAGATTTCATTTAATGTGGATGTTAACTTTTTGTTTTGTTTTCCACTGCCTGGTTCTATTACCATCTAATTAGGTTCAAAATCAGCAAATTAGAATTAGGATGCATTTAATAGTTACTCGTTTTCTTTTGCTCATATTATACTCTTAATGATGTGATTTATAGTCTGTCTGCATGTGTGTGAGTGTGTGGCCTGGAGAAATAGTGGTGGATGTTAAGTTTGGAAGATTGGGTTCAAGTTCTGAGCGTGATGAAGTCTGTCAGTTTACTCATCTTTAGAAGCTGACTCAACATCACTAATTATTGAAGAAATGCAAATCAAAAATACAGTGAGATATCACCTGCCACCAGCCAGAAAGGTCATCATCAAAACTACAAACAATAAATGATAGAAAGGATGTGGGGAGAAGGGAGCCCTGTTGCACTGTTGGTGGGGATATAATTTGATATAGCCACTATGGAGAACAGTATGGGGGTTCCTTAAAAAACTGGAAAATTCCATTTGACCCACAATCCCACTACTGTACATATACCCTGAGAAGACCATAATTCTAAAGTAATCATGCACTCCAGTTCATTGCAGCACTGTTTGCAATAGCCAAGACATGGAAGCCACCTGAATGTCCATCAACCAGTGACTTGATAAAGAAGATGTGGTGTATGAATATATTCCATGGAATGTTATTCAGCGGTAAAAAGGAACAAAATTGGGTCACTTGTGGGGGTGTGGATGGACCCTGAGTCTGTCATTCAGAGTGCAGTAAGTCAGAAAGAGGAAAACAAATATCATATATTAATGCATATATGTGAAATCTAGACAAATGGTACAGATGGGCCTCTTTCCAGGGCAAGAATAGAGACTCGGGCATAGAAAATGGACATGTGGACATGGGGTGCTGGGGAGGGTGGGGCGAATTGGGAACATGGGATTGACATATATGCACTGCCATGTGTGAAATAGATGGTGGGCACCTACTGTGCAAAGCAGGGAGCTCAGCTCGGTGCTCTTGTGATGACCTAGAAAGCTGGGGTGGGAGATGGGACGGGAGTCTGAGAGGGAGACTTGTATGTTTGCATAAAGCTGACCCACTTCATTGTGCAGCAGAAACTAACACAACATTGTAAAGCAGTTATACTCAGAGGACAAAAAAGAAGAAGAACCTGGAATAATGGTTCCATTTTAGCACGTTACAGAGCTACAGTCGATCTTACTGATCAAATGAGGGTCCTGAAAAGACTGATAATTTACATATTGGAAGCCAAAGGATATTCTGATATGTGAGGATTGGGGCAAATTGAAGTCATTATGAGAGACCCAACATGATACACGTCACAAATGATGTTTCCCTTTTGGGATGTTGCATACTGTACATAGGAACTGGTAGTTTGAAAAGCAAAACTCAAGCTGGAAAGCCCTGTAGAGAGGAAGAGAATGATACGGTGAAAATTTAAATCCCACAATGGCTGTTGACTCGAAAACTACCAATTTCCAGGCATCTGGACATGAATTTCTCAGCCTTTGAGAAAGGCAGACTCAAACAGCATGCCCTTTCAGTGTGATTGCCCCAGAAATGTGGGATGCTCTGTTTGAAACTGAGCTCTGTGTCAATCCCTGATGTCTCAATTTCTGACACACTAAACACAAGCTGAAGAGGAAATGTGCTTCTGAAGAGTGAAGAACCCTCTCTCATTTTCTCACTATCCTATCTCCTGCCACTTCTCTTCAGGGTGATTGTTCTCAAGAACCGATTCTTAGTGCTGGGTAAAGAACACTTTTCCAAAGCATTTTTTCCAAAGTATATCTTGATAGATTCTGCAAACTATTAAGCAGGATTTAATTGGCTGAGATTAAAATAAGATGATTTATATATCTAGAGAAAGCTAAAATTCATCTCATTGACTTTTCTATTTCTTTTCATTTTCCTCTTTTGCATATAAATCTTAAAAAATAAAAATCTGAGTATAGTAGTAGATTTACTTTCCAGAGAGAGACACTTTAGGGCTTTGTTTTCTTCTGTTTATAGTGAATCATGGTGTGATAAAAAATGTTTATCATGGCCTAAGGGGAAATGAGTGTGTTCAGGTAAGTTGTGTGCTAAGTTACTTCAGTCCTGTCTGACTCTCTGTAACCCAATGGACTGTAGCCTGCCAGGCTCCTCTGCCCATGATATTTCTCAGCAAGAATCCTGGAGTGGGTTACCATTTCCTTCTCCAGAGGATCTTCCTGCCTCAGTGATTGAACCCGCTGCATCTCTTATGTCTCCTGCATTGGAAGGCAGGTTCTTTACCACTGGCTCCACCTGGGCGTTTTTTTTTTTTTTTTCCCCAGTTAAGTTAGTGACATGAGCAAGCATGCCTGACTCCTCTTCCTCACAGCTCTTATCGAGATCCTTCATTTTGCAATGACTTATCAAGCTATCTGGGCTTTTTTGGTGGCTCAGTGGTGAGAAGAACCCACCAGTGTAGGAGATACGGGATTTGATCCTTGGATCAGAAGACCCCCTGGAGGAGGCAATGACAAGTATTCTTACCACTCCAGTATTCCTACCTGGAAAATTNGCTCTTATCGAGATCCTTCATTTTGCAATGACTTATCAAGCTATCTGGGCTTTTTTGGTGGCTCAGTGGTGAGAAGAACCCACCAGTGTAGGAGATACGGGATTTGATCCTTGGATCAGAAGACCCCCTGGAGGAGGCAATGACAAGTATTCTTACCACTCCAGTATTCCTACCTGGAAAATTCCATGGCAGAAGAGCCTGGTGGGCTACAGCCAATGGGGTCACCAAGAGTTGCACATGACTGAATGACTGGGAACACGCACAGCAAGCACCTACTGTTTACCTGATTGGAGAAGGAAACGGCAACCCACTCCAGTGTTCTTGCCTAGAGAATCCTGTGGACAGAGGAGGGCCGCCATCTATGGGGTCGCACAGTCGGTTATGACTAAAGCGACTTAGCATGCATGCATGCATGCATTGTAGAAGGAAATGGCAACCCACTCCAGTGTTCTTGCCTAGAGAATCCTGTGGACAGAGGAGGGCTGCCATCTTTGGGGCTACACAGAATCAGACACTACTGAAGCGACTTAGCAGCAGCAGCATTTACCTGATGCTCTTTTAGGCAGCTGGCTCCCAGGCTGCCATAAGAATGAAGACTGCTCCAAGCACTGACTCTGAAGATTCTAGCGGGAGATTCCTATAGGAACACATACATAAGATAGGTTCTACCAGTGAGAAATGGAGAAATGCTGAACAGGGTGATAGGATAGGAAGTTTGAATTTATATAGGTGTTCAGGGAGGCCTTTGCTGATGTCATGATAGTTCAGCTGGGTCCCAAGTGAGAAGAATCTAAGTATTGTAATACTTGGGACAGAAGTGTATCAGAGAAAAAGTTCTCGGGCCTTAAGGGACAGAACAATGGCCAGTTTGGCTGGGCATCATGAATATGTTTAAGAATGGTAGGGCATGAAGTGGGAGAGATGGACAGAGCAAGCCACTTAAGGAACTTGGACTCCATTATTGTGATGGCAAACCAGGGTGGGTGGAGGTAGGGAAGGTTCTGGAATGTGTTACGTGTATGTCCTGGATGCTGTATGGAGCTACATTCTAGGGCCTGCAGATGGAGACAGGAGACAGATGAGAAGGCCGTTGCAGTGGTCCAGCCAAGAGGTCCAAGCAGCTTAGACTGGAGTGCAGACAGGTGTGGGTGTGACGTGCTGTTGGATTGGATGTGCCCGACAGATTGGAAAATGACAGTGATTGGAAGGACCTCTGGGAAGAAAAGACAGAGGGGAATGAATCGAGACTCCCTCCTCCATTTCTGTCCTGAGTAAGAGGCGGGTGGTGGCATCACTCACTGAGATGGGGAGGAGTGGGAGAGGAGTGGGTTGTAAGGGTGGACGGTGGGGACGAATTGTTTGACACATATGTTCTCTCTTCCTGTTGGATGGGAAAGTGGCTATTTTGAGAGGGAGGTTGGGTAGAGCATGTAATGGGGGAGAGTAGAAGCCCACTGAAAGCGCAAACTATGAAGAAGGGTGGTGGTGCAGGGGCGTGGACATGGGCACCTTCCTCAGCAGGGACGGAGGCCCAGTGGTGTGAACTGAGATGAATTTCTCGTCGTTACAGTGCAGTGAGCATGTTCTCAGTAGTGCTCAACCCTGCTTGCATTTTGAATCCTATGGGCAGCAATTAATTATATACATGTATACGTATGTATATATAATATATGGGGCTTCCCTGGTGGCTCAGAGGTTAGAGCATCTGTCTGGAATGAGGGAGACCCGAGTTCGGTCCCTGGGTCAGGAAGATCCCCTGGAGAAGGAACTGGCAACCCACTCCAGTACTCTTGCCTGGAGAATCNATATAATATATGGGGCTTCCCTGGTGGCTCAGAGGTTAGAGCATCTGTCTGGAATGAGGGAGACCCGAGTTCGGTCCCTGGGTCAGGAAGATCCCCTGGAGAAGGAACTGGCAACCCACTCCAGTACTCTTGCCTGGAGAATCCCATGGAGGGAGGAGCCTGGTAGGCTGCAGTCCATGGCGTCGCAAAGAGTTGGACACGACTGAGCAACTTCACTTTCACTTTCATGTATATATAATAGCAAATTAACTGTATAAATAATAGCAATAAACTGTATATACACATATACACACACACGCACACACCCATGCTCAGATCCCACCCTAGACCAGTGAAAATCTGTTTTTGAAGGGAGAGGAGGGAGTGGCAGACATCCTAGTTTCTATGTTGTTGCCAGGGCTGTATCAGCAGCTACATTAAATGAAGGGCTGATCTGCTAATCCCATTAAGTAGGGAGTGGAAGCAGCTCGCAGAATCTACACCCTTTGGAAAAGAACAAAAGGTGGAAATGAGGGAAGGCCAGGTGTTGCAAGGTTGGGGGTGGGACTCATGTGCTCCCTGCCGGTACCACTGGCTGGAAAGTGAAGATAGCCAGGGCCCTTTGTTCTGCGTGGCTGGCCATATCAGGGAAGCACAGGCTGCTGCTGCTAAGTTGCCTCAGCGTGTCCGACTCTGTGTGACCCTACAGATGGCAGTCCACCAGGCTCCGCCTTCCCTGGGATCTTCCAGGCAAGAACACTGGAGTGGGTTGCCATTTCCTTCTCCAATGCATTAAAGTGAAAAGTGAAAGTGNAAGCACAGGCTGCTGCTGCTAAGTTGCCTCAGCGTGTCCGACTCTGTGTGACCCTACAGATGGCAGTCCACCAGGCTCCGCCTTCCCTGGGATCTTCCAGGCAAGAACACTGGAGTGGGTTGCCATTTCCTTCTCCAATGCATTAAAGTGAAAAGTGAAAGTGAAGTCACTCAGTCATGCGACCTCATGGACTGCAGCCTACCAGGCTCCTCCACCCATAGGATTTTACAGGCAAGAGTACTGAAGTGGGTTGCCATTGCCTTCTCCGGGGAAAGCACAGGAGATGTCCCTAAAGAGATCAGCAGTAAGAGAGGGAGAGAGTGGATTTCCCATAAAGCTCCTGCCTGATAACCCAAGCATTGCAAATACTTCAGCTCAAGGCAAGCCTCCTGTGACAATCCTCAGACCTTGATTCCCTCTGCATCTCTAGGGATGGCTGAATCTACTATCTGGGCAAAATTATTTACAGAAAATCTAAGCTTCTCTTGGTTCTAACAGTTTAGCAGTGATTTTCATTATAGTATCAGCATTATTAAAGGCGGAGTGAGAAGGGTGGTAGTATCACTTGATGTGAAATATTTCAATAAGTGTCTTTACCTTTGTAAGGTAAATTTGTTCAGACTTCTGTCTGAAAGGAGGGAAGGCGGAAAGGAGAGGGCATGGCAGGAAGAAAGGGAAGAAAGAAAGAAATGTGTTCATAGACTTTGTGTGAGGGAAGTCATCACACAAATACATATTTGGAAAGGTTTGCTAACACAGATTTTTAACAATATAGACATTACACATCCTATCTTTAAAATCACAGCATAGGAAAACATTTATCATATGATGTGAAGTGTGAAAAGCATACTTAAAAGCTGTATATAACTAGTTATACATGATTATCTTAGAAAATAAGATTGGTAATATGATGCAACATTGTGGAAAAAAACATCCCTTGTTGAGTGATGGGATTATGGTCAACATTAATTTTCTTAAATTTTTCGCTTAAATTTCATTTTATCGCATTTAAAATTTTACTTTTTCATGCAGTTCAAGTGACCTGAAATTTTAGTAAGAACAAAAGTTGAGTGGTGAGATTGATAAATAAGTTCTTAAGTTTAGGTGAGTTTAATTATAAATTTTATTGTCCAGTTTTTTAAATTTGGAATAACAGTATCTGCCTCTCATAGGTGTTAAAAGAACTAAATGGGATAACCAGTGAGAAAACAAGCTGTTTAATCCCTGGTCCATATTGGAATCCCTTCAGTATTAAGGCATCGCTGCCTCCACTCCTAACAATGAATTTTATTCCTTGCAAGTACTGTTTCTCACTAACATTCTATTAGTCAGGGTGAAATAGTAAAATTGTTTCATCTGTGCTAATTGATCTCCTGGTTATTGGTAAAAAGCGGCAGCCCCAAATGATGAACGGTGATTTTGTGAGCCATCTGTGAGGATGACAGATCTCTGTGTCGGCGATTGGTTTAGGAGTGGGTGTTGTTCCGGCCAAGGAGAGGTTAAGGGGAATGTATAGGAGGCACATTCAAATTGGGGTTTTTTAAATCTAAGTTAAAGGAGGGAAAGCCCTGGAGAAATTGTGTGTTCTGATAACTTTCAATGGGATCATGATGTCTGGAGCGCAATCCCTGTTAAGGCCATGAAGCTGCAGGCCTGAAGACGAAGACCTGGCTCTTGATGAATCAAGAGCTGCCAGAGCAATCAGTTTGCTTATCTTTGGGCATCTTGTTGAGTAAACAGTCTTAACAGTCAGTCTGCAGGCCTCTGATGGTCAGATGCAGCCAGGAGCATTACCTTTGACATCACCTGTGGAATTTGATACTTAGTTCTCTAAAACAAATAGAAAAGTAAGGAACAGATTCTCTGTGTCTACTTATTTATTTTATTTATTTATTTATTTTTTTTAATTGGAGTATAGTTGCTTTTTAGGGCTTCCCTGGTGGCTCAGCTGGTAAAGAATCTGCCTGCAATGCGAGAGACCTGGGTTCAATCCTTGGGTTGGGAAGACCCCTGGAGAAGGGAACAGCTACCCACTCCAGTATTCTGGCCTGGAGAATTTGGGCTGTATAGTCCATGGGGTTACAAAGAGTGGAGCACGACTGAGCCACTTTCACTATATTTGCTTTACAATGTTGTGTCAGTTTCTGCTGTTTGATGAAGTAAATCAGATATATGTGTGCATATATCCCCTCCCTATAAAGCCTTCCTCCTCCACACCCCACCCCTCTCCGTCATCACAGAGCACTGCGGCGACCTCCCTGTGGGAGGTGGGTCCCCACAGCTATCTAACGCATGGCAGGGCACATACAGCAACCCCACCTCCCGATTCATCCTACCACGTCCCCTCTGCCAAGCCCACACGTCCATTCTCTGCATCTTCATCTGTATTCCTGCCCTGCAAACCGTTCATCTCTGCCATTTTTCTATATTCAGCATACACGTATTAATATACATTTTTCTCCTTCTGACTTACTTCACTCCGTATGACAGACTGTAACTCCATCCGTGTCTGTACAGATGACCGGGTTTGTTCCTTTTTATGGCTAAGTAATGTCCCATTGTATGTATGTACCACATCTTCATCCATTCATTTGTTGATGGACATTGGGTTGCTTATTGTAAACATGTATGGCATCCAACTTCTGTCTTTAACACACGTATTTCTTCCTATTAATGCCTAGCTAATTTGGAAAAATAGTTTAATGTTCATGCAAATTGACTGCTCTTAGTTACTCTGGAAATCAAGCCGAATGAATGTGGGGAGAGTCTGAGAATGTTCAATACATTGTGAATTGCCACTCTGTAGAACTCCTTATCACATATTATGGCCTCAGGTTTTTGACAGCATACTAGAAAGGCATCTCCTGATTATGCTGAGATTTTAAAGTGTACATCTTTTGCCACTGTTGCTGAAAAATTTCCGTTAGCTGGTTTTCTGTAAAATGTTTCAGACATTTACATTATGATAATATAGGGAAAGGAGTACGTCAAGGCTATATATTGTCACCCTGCTTATTTAACTTATATGCAGAGTACATCATGAGAAACACTGGGCTGAAAGAAGCACAAGCTGGAATCAAGACTGCCGGGAGAAATATCAAGAACCTTAGATATACAGATGACACCACCCTTATNATGATAATATAGGGAAAGGAGTACGTCAAGGCTATATATTGTCACCCTGCTTATTTAACTTATATGCAGAGTACATCATGAGAAACACTGGGCTGAAAGAAGCACAAGCTGGAATCAAGACTGCCGGGAGAAATATCAAGAACCTTAGATATACAGATGACACCACCCTTATGGCAGAAAGTGAAGAGGAACTAAAACCCCTCTTGATGAAAGTTGAAAGAGGAGAGTGAAAAAGTTAACTTAAAGCTCAACATTGAGAAAAAGAAGATCAGGGCATCTGGCCCCATCACTTCATGTGAAATAGATGGGGAAACAGTGGAAACAGTGTCAGACTTTATTTTNGAGGGTTTCCATTTTTTATCTGCTTTGTTGTGATTTATGTTGAATCATTTCTTCCTTAAGTAAAAGAGGAGTAACATCATGGGTAACAAAATAGATGAACTAGCCTTTAGTCCTTGGAACCATCTTTGACTTCTGATGTGACTCTGGCAAGTGGTCATATGACTCAGTTTCCTTCTCCATTGAGCTTTGATTATAAAAATGTGATTTTAAAGCTGTGATTATAAAATTCCTCAAGTTTCAGGAGCTGTGCGTAAAAACAGAGGCACAGTAACTTTTCCTGCTTTCTTCCTCCATCTTTTCTAAGATTTTCATCCATCTTCTTCTGAGATATGCTGAGTTTTACACTCAGAGTGTATTCAGGGAGAAAAATAGGACTGGTGGAGTTGACTGAAAAATTGTGATGCCCAGTTACCTTAGAGCACTTGGCATTTTCCTTTCCTTCTGCTTGAGTTTCCAAGAAATCAGTCTATTGCTGCCTGTAGTGCTGGTATTGCTGATACCTGTCATAGGTGACTCAGAAATGTGTCTTCAAAATGGATACAACTAAAATTAGGAAAACAAACAAGCAGTAAAAACCTCAAAATTAAACAAAGACTTCTGCTCCCTTTTTCCGTTGGAGGTCCCAATTATTACTGTTTTATGCTTTCAACATCTTCCTGAATTTTCAGTAAAACAATCTTTATTGAGCCCTCACTTTCCCAGGATTTGCACCTGAGAGCTGGGCTGGAGTACAATGTGAGCAAAAGATACCAAGCTGCATTCGAAGTCTGGCACAGAGGCAGGGTTACTGAAACAGCTTATGAACCTGACCCCTCAACCCTGCCCCCCTGTTTTTAACTAGGAGACTCCTCAGTCCACCAAGTGAAATACCTTCTTGGCAGACATTTGTCTTGTAGACAAGCCCTAACTGAGCTGGAAAGCACAGACTACCTGAGCTCAGCCAAGAACCCCAGTTTCATTGCCCTTTGTGTGTCCTTTTTATGACATGAAATAGGTGTTAGAACATGTACTAATCACTAACACAGACAGTCTGGCTCTACAAGGCGGAGTCTGCAAAATGCACAGATGACTCAGATCAGATATTCACTTCTCCTGTTCAGATATCTCAGCACCATGTAAGAACTCCAGAATCAGGATCTCGTCCCAGAGGAAAAAAGAAAGGGAGGATCTTGAGTTGACTGAGATTAAATCTTTATTATCTGATGGAGTGAGAGACTTTAATAGAAGTTAGTGTGAGTTATAGAAAAACATAGTTAGGCTTAAGGGAGAGTCTGGTCGTTATGTTGACATGAACTTAGCTCCCCTCCCTTAAGCCTCAGGTCTAGGCTATCTGCCTGTCAAAAGTTCTAATGGCTGCTGGCTTCCATGGGAAGCTGGGGAGAAGTTAGGTCTCAGGCTCTGCTGAGACTCTAGCAGAGGGAAATTAGTCCAATGTTTTTTCCCTTCTGGGAAGGGCAGCAGCATCAGTGGATCCTGGGAGATGCTGGGAGGTCAAAGATCTATAAATCTTCAGAGAGAAGACAGTGTTGGCTCAGATCCTCTTACCTTCACAAGGTGAAGCAAAAGCTGTGCAAGAAGGCTGGATCTCCCTGTTCTGCAGGCTGAGGGAGATCTGAGAGCAGCGAGCGGATTTTCTTCAAGACCAGCAGCAGGGTCTGGCAGGCTCTTATAGTTAGCTTCCATCTTTCATGATGCTTGTCATTTAGCATCTGAACTCCAATGAGTTCACAGAAACGTAACCTACCCGGGACTTCCCTGGAGTCCAGTGATTAAGAATCCACCTTCCAATGCAGGTAACGTGGATTCAATACTCGGTCTGGGAACTAAGATGCCACATGCTGCGGGGCAAATAAGCCCATGCATTGCAACTGGAGCAGTGAAAACCTGGTGTAGCTGGAAAAAAAAAAAAAAAAGAAAGCAGGAAAAAAAATCCACCCAATAGCTGAGAGAAAAGCAGTCATCAGAATAAACACACCACTGAGAGAGTGCTATTGAAGAAGATGGTGACATTTTGAGTTAAGATTCAAGACTAGAATAAAAAATTCTTTGTGGAATTGAAAACATGACTTTTAAAATAAAAAATTCAGGAGAAGAACTGAGACAGAAGATAGTCTCTGTTAAAATCTGAATCAATGGTCTGAAATATCAAGTGCTAAGAAATATCTCAAAGAATAAGGCAAAGCAAAGTGAATCTCAAAAGGAAATGGAAGTCTGGTCCAAGGGACCTAAAAACTTATGGAATTTCAAAGGGAGAAGAAAGAACAAATTTGAAATTTGTTCTTATTAAAACTTCCCTATTTTAAGACCTAAATCTTCTTAAATTCCTGAATTGTAAAAATACAGGGGGAAATTTCACAAGTTTCCTAGCTCTTATGATGAAATTGTCTAAGAAAAAAAAAAATCCAAAAACCAAAAACACACCAGACTTCTTGTTAGCAACAATGGAAGCTACAAACAAGAGTGAATGAGTATCTATAGATTTTTCTCAGAATAGGAACACAACCAAAGAATTTAATACCTGGACACGCATGAGAATAGATATTTGAAGATACTCAAGAAAGAGTTTACTGCTTATGTATTTCATCAGGACAAATCTACAGAAAAAGGCTTTCACTAAACAAGACACAGACCAAAATAGAGATCTCAAGATGGAAAAAGAGAGAAACAGAACTGGAGTGTAGGAGAGAAAGAATGTTGAAGAGGAAGAAAGTGAAAGTATTATTCTAAAAAACTGACCTTACTGAAGTGGAAAAAGGGGAAATATAGAGCCTTGGTAAGGAAAATAATATCTTGCTGTCATATAATAGTCCAGTAATACTATCTGATTATGAGAAAAAGAGAAGGAAAGACAATCATTTATGAAAAAAATTACAAAATGGTATAACTTGCATTAAACAAGGGGAAAATGAGTGACTAAAACGTGATCAGACAAGCAAGTATAAAATAATAATAGATTCCCCTTATTTCACTTATCATAGTGTGGTCTGATAAGTAAGTAAAAAATAAGATGGAAAGAATAAACTGATACATATTAAGCATTACATAAAATGTTCTAGGACTCAAATTCTCTTATTTAAAAAGTCTGTTATAGTTTTTTAAAAACAGGAGATTTTTGCTTTTTGCAAAATACATATTTAAAATATAGTAATAAAAGGGATTTGAAAAAAGAACCGTGAAAACCAAAATCAAACAAAACACTGGAAATGGACAGAGAGACATCAAGAGAGGCAACATTAATAGCAGACAAATTGCAATTGAAGGTAAAAAACACCAAAGAGGATAAGGACAGACATTACCCATTGATTAAATGCAATGTTTTCATCAAATAAAATAAATTATATATACAAACAATAATTTTAGGCTTACAGGAGGACATTTATTTCTATAAAAAAATAAATGAAAGAACATGATAAAAACCAAACTATACTGAATCTTTCAATATAATTTCCAAGAATTGAAATAATTTGATAGATTTCCCCATCCCCCAAAAAAGCAATAGAGGGGAGACAGAGGAAATAAATAATGCAGTTTATAAACTTGATTTGACATAAAAATATAGAACATTTTATTTCTTGAATAGGATCTTTCTATAACCCTTTTTATGAAGGCACTAATCCCAATCATGAGGAATTCACCACCATAACTTAAGCATTCCCCAAAGACTCCACATCCTACGACCATCATCTTTTTGTGGTTAAGATTTTAATGTATGAATTTGGGAGGGGACATAACATTTAGATGCTAGAAAAGACAACATGGAAATGCCTAAAAGCAATGCAAAACAAACACTTTGTACTAAAATAATAGGGAACAGCAAAACTGAACTCAGAGGTATGGAAGCAGAAAGGTAAACATAAAAGAACTAAATATTTATCTTAATGAATACAGATAAGAACAGCATCAATAAAAACAAAACCAAAGAAACTTTTAAGAAAGAACTAATATTGATAAAAGCAGAAATTATTAAAATAGATAAAATAGCAGAAAAGAATAATAAATTCAAAGATTGATTCTTTTCAAAAAGACCAGTAAAGTAGATAAATATCATATGAGCATAATAAGAAAAGAGAATACAATAAAAATTAGACAAGATTAACAATGTAAAAGTAGGAAAGAATTTTTAAAAATTCCAAGCATATACAGTGACTTGAACTGTGGTGTTGGAGAAGACTCTTGAGAGACCCTTGGACTGCAAGGAGATCCAACCAGTCCATTCTGAAGGAGATCAGCCCTGGGATTTCTTTGGAAGGAATGATGCTGAAGCTGAAACTCCAGTACTTTGGCCACCTCATGCGAAGAGCTGACTCATTGGAAAAGACTCTGATGCTGGGAGGGATTGGGGGCAGGAGGAGAAGGGGACGACAGAGGATGAGATGGCTGGATGGCATCACTGACTCGATGGGCGTGAGTCTGAGTGAGCTCTGGGAGTTGGTGATGGAAAAGGAGGCCTGGTGTGCTGCGNTTGGAAACGACTCTGATGCTGGGAGGGATTGAGGGCAGGAGGAGAAGGGGACGACAGAGGATGAGATGGCTGGATGGCATCACTGACTCGATGGACATGATTTTGAGTGAACTCCGGGAGTTGGTGATGGACAGGGAGGCCTGATGTGGTGCGATTCATGGGGTCGCAAAGAGTCGGACATGACTCAGCAACTGAACTGAACTGAACTGAATAGAAATAGGGCTTCCCTGTCAGCTCATACAGTAAAGACTTTGCCTGCTATGCAGGAGACCTGCGTTTAATCTCTAGGTTGGGAAGATCCCCTAGAGAAGGGAATGGCTACCCATTCTAGTATTCTTGTCTGGAGAATCCCATGGACAGAGGAGCCAGGTGGGCTACAGTTCATGGAGTCACAAGGAATCAGACATGACTGAGCGACTAAGTACAGACACACACAATACAGAAATGCAGAGTTAAAATTAGGCTACCCTAAAATTTGTTTGTATGCTTTACATGTGTAATTTAGAGCAAATTTTGCTGCCCCAGGGAGGAAATGTTACAAATGATAGTTAGATTCTCTGGGTAATTTGAGAAAGTGCTGTGTAAACAAGAGAATATTCAGGGCATGTGTTATTTATCCAGAAATATAGCTAAAATACTGTTTTATTTTCAGTTAGAAATAGTAATAGTAGCAAGTGAAAAATTTTAGAAGAGGCTTTGTTAGAATATTTTTCCCCCCTCAGATCATCCAAGCTTTTAATTTATTTTTAGCAGGTATTAGTCAGTGATATAATGAACACAAGTAATATAATGATGAAATGTAAAGTTTTGATGAAAATGAAATGTTTATTGATATTGAAAGAAAATTTCCACACTCTCTCTGTTTCTTTTTTTCTCCTTGCTGAGGTAGAGACTCCCAGATCAAGAAATCCTTGATGGGGGGTGTTTTGCAATTGTCAACTCACTCTACTACCTTAACCTGCGTGTTTCAGTCGGTTTAAATGTTCTTAATCATCTAGATATTGCAGTGTGTGTGTGTGTGTGTGTGTGTGTGTGTGTGTGTGTGTGTGCGCGCGCGTGTGCTAAGTCACTTCAGTCATGGTGGACTCTCTGTGAGCCCATGGACTGTAGCCCACCAGGTTCCTCTGTTCATGGGATTCTCCAGGCAAGAATAGTAGGGTGGGTTGCCATGCCCTCCTCCAGAGGCTCTTCCTGACCCAGGGATCGACTGGGCATCTCTTACATCTACCTGCATTGGCAGGCTGGCTCTTTACCACTAGTGCTACCTGGGAAGCCCCCGGGTATTGTATTGCTGCTACTTAAAACAATTCAAACGGAATTTCTAAAGCTACTTCTTTGGGAAACTTAGCTGCAGTATTGCTTTCACACAATAAAAGCCACAAATACAGCTTAATGGCAACTGAAATGCTCAGACATACGTGCATGTTGATGACAGTGTTGTCAGGGTTGTGTTTGAACATGGCACGGGGAGGTCCAGGCACTGTGCATTACATAAACAGTTCCTGAGCATGAGGACTTAATACAATTAATGTCATGTAACCACCCCCTCCCCAACACAAAATACATACTTGATGTGTGTAGAGAGACTGCAGGTTCGTAGTAATTCAGACTGTCTCGGGATTCTAAAGAAGTCACAGTTTCACAATCAGTGCGATTTTGCCAATACGGTCTGGTGCGAGGGCTGAGAGGCTGTGATACAGGAGGAAGCAGACTCGCAGCTGGGCCTTCCCTGTGCTTCCAGCATGGAGGGTCCAGGGAACAAGTGACGACACCTCCTGAAAGAACATGGGCACCTCCTACAGTCTCTATAGGCAGCTCTGGGTTTGTCTTAACAAAATATATGTGTGCTTAGTTGGCCTTCCCTGGTGGCTCGGATGGTAAAGAAGCTGCCTGCAATGTGGGGGACCTGTGTTCAATGCCCTGCTTGGGAAGATCTCCTGGAAGAGGTCATAGCCTGATATCCACTCCAGTATTCTTGCCTGGAGAATCCCCATGGACCGAGGAGCCTGGCGGGCTACAGGCCATGGGGTCTCAACGAGTCAGACACGACTGAGCACAGAGGGTCCCGGGACCAAGTGATGCCAGCTCCTAAGAGAACATGGGCACCTCCTACGGTCTCTATAGGCAGTGCTGGATTTCTTTTAACAAAATATATACCTTGTGTATATCTGAAATCTTTGGCATTTGGATAGTAAAATTTATTAGATCTTCAAATTAAATGTGATCTGAGACAAACTCTAAAATTATGAGGAGAGATGGCAGGAAGTGGGGGGGAATGTTAGTCTTTTCTAAAAATTACCTTAGAAAATTTTTTTTTACGGAAGGGACACAAATGATACATAAATGATGGTTACCATGGGCATCCTCTTGAGGCATTCATTTCACTTAGGCATTCACCCAACCTCCCCACAGTTCCAGAAAGTATCCATCAGTATATCCGTTTTGTGAGCAGGGTTAGCTACTTTCCAAAGGGAAAGCTGACATTCTGGGACTTCTGTCTGGTCAAAGAGGGCATTCTTTTTTTTTTTTTCTTCTTTAAATTGCTTTATGGCCTCGCTAGGCCTTCACTGCCGCTCATGGACCTTCTCTAGCTGCGGCCAGGGGGAGACACTGCTGTGGTGCGAGGGCTTCTCCCTGCAGTGGCTTCTCTTGTTGTGGAGCATGGGCTCAGTAGTTGAGGCCCGAGGGCTTGGTTGCTCCCAGGCATGTGGAATCTTCCCCATTGAGGGATTGAACCCATGTCCCCTGCATTGGCAGGCGATTTTTACCCACTGTACCAGCAGGAAAGTCCAGAAGAGGACTTTCTTGAACTTAGTGAGGGCGTCTCTGTGTATCTTGTGTGTTCTCTCGGATCCACCTGCGACTGGTCTCACAGAGGCACTTTTCCTGAAAGAAGCACATCACAGGCATGATTCTCAGGTTGAATTTCTGAAACAAGATTTGGTTTCTAAATAAAGAAAGGGGGCTAGGCACCCTCTTGAAGTCATGGACTAGTGCCAGGAAAAGAGGAAAAACAGATACAGGTCTGCTTGGTTCCGAGGCAGCCCTGGCTTGCAGAGTAAGGCGCCTTGGGCCAGGGTGGAGGGAGGCCAGGTGGTTCACAGGTGGCCTGGCATGCTGAATGCATTTGCCTGTGAAGTGGTTACAGCCACTTGCTCTCCAGCTTTACAATCTTTGGCGCTGCAATTAATTTTACCTTCTAGGTTCCTAAAGGAAACCAATGAAAGTATAATAATGTCAACAGTAACTGCACTATTCTGAGCATTTCCTAAGTACTTATCATGGATTATAGACAATATCTGCATTAATTGTCGATATAGTATGGTTGGGCGGGTGTTATTACCTCCACTTCACTGTAAAGGAGCTTGAAGTGTAGAGAGTAGATAAGTAATTGTTCTGTGCCCTTGCTGCTGGTGATAGGAGGGTCTGGTTTTGTAACCTGGATGTGAATTTTTTTTTTTCTGTTGCTTCCCATGAACTGTGCATTTGGACTCTAAAGTATCTCATAAGATATCTGAGCCCTGTATAACATGGCCTGCAAGGAAGTGGATGTCCTTTTTTGTTGTTTGTTTTCTTACAGACTCAGAGCTCCTGTCTGCCCGGAATGTGTGGTTCCATCCCAGTCATCGTCTGACCCACAGGTGCATGGCATGCAATTGTACCTCAAAACCGTTTCCAGATATGCTAACAGCAGCACAGGACCAGCTGTGCTTCTCATAAAAGATAAGGCACAAGTCACACGTGAGGTTTTTCTCTAAAGTCATGGAAGCCCAAACAGTGGGTTAACGTGATAAAAGAATACAAAATTAAATAAGAATACAAAATTAAATAAATAAAACATAGAGCCACTGACTTCCAGAAGAGAAAGAAATGTTGCATGGAGACATATAACCCAACCAAATTGCCATCTCCGGTATTTCTGTTTGGCTAACAATGCTTAATATTGGTTGTAAGAGAAGAGTGTGCCGAGAACCAGTGTATCATATGATCAGTATTGCGTGGTCTCAAACNACATAGAGCCACTGACTTCCAGAAGAGAAAGAAATGTTGCATGGAGACATATAACCCAACCAAATTGCCATCTCCGGTATTTCTGTTTGGCTAACAATGCTTAATATTGGTTGTAAGAGAAGAGTGTGCCAAGAACCAGTGTATCATATGATCAGTATTGCGTGGTCTCAAACACTCGACTGAACCCATCTGGAGACTTCCACCCACTAGGGCCCAGCAGCCTCATTATCTGTCTCTGAAAGGCCTGGCCCAAGCACCAGGAAAATCGCTGTTGTTTCAGGGCAGTGGTGCAGAGTGAGAGAAAACAAACACGCTCCCCTGTTTTGTCCTTTCCATGTTAACATCTAAAGATGGTTACAGAATTATTTAGTGATTCCAGCAGAGCCCTGGGCTTTCTCTCTACATGTTTGCATCAGTTATCAGCGCTTCTTTTGGAAATGCTAATCAGGAGAGGACATCCTGTGTCCCAGGTGGCAGCATGAGTGTATCTGCCTTTGAGACTTCAGAATGTATCATAGTAATAACCAAAATTTGCAAACTCATAGAATCTCAGAATTTGGAAGAAATCAGATGGGCTTCAGCCTAATCATCATCATCTCTCTTTTGCTGTCTCTTTTTGAGGGGAGGGGCATACTCTGCGGGCATGCAGATGGCATCTTTGTTCCCCAGTTGAACCTGTGCCCCTGCATTGGGAGTGCAGAGTCTTAACCGCTGGACTGCCAAGGAAGTCCCCCTAATCGTCATCTCTTGTTCTAGTCTCTCGACTGTCCCCTGACAGAAGTGGGTGCCCACATTCTGCTTAGATTCCTTTGGTAACATGGCTCCTGGTCTCCTAGACTTTCCCTTCTATTATCACAAGATGTTAATCATTGAAGTGCTGTCTCATTCTTAGTCAGAGTCCGCCTTCTAGCGGAAGACTAGACTCTTATCGAGTCTACTGTCTGAAGCCAAAGAGTGATTCTGTCCCTTTCACACATGTGAGGACTACAGTCTTATTTTTCCTGTTCCCTTTCATGTCTATGATAAATCAGTAATTTCCCCATGAAATTTTTTTTTCTTTTTTNGACTAGACTCTTATCGAGTCTACTGTCTGAAGCCAAAGAGTGATTCTGTCCCTTTCACACATGTGAGGACTACAGTCTTATTTTTCCTGTTCCCTTTCATGTCTATGATAAATCAGTAATTTCCCCATGAAATTTTTTTTTCTTTTTTAAAATAGGGCAGAGCTTCACATCCCCACCGCATCCTGAATGCTGTCTTTGGGAGCGCACTAGTTAATCCTAAACTCTCAAGCCGCCTCCCTGTAATCTTTGGCAATCTTCTCTGAGCCTAAACTTCTTTATCTTCAATATTGGGTTATCATAGTACCTGCCTCAGAAGGCTGTGAGTTAAAGAAAGTGATGCATGCAAAGCGCAGTCAGTGCCTGGTAAATAGTGCTTAAAAATGATAGCTGTTGTTTTTGTCAGTTTCTCTTGTTAAGTCCTGGACTCAATACCAGGCCTCCAGACCAGAACTGTCATGACCCTTTCTTGCAGTGTGTAAGCTATTCCTTTCAGCTTCATGTCATTCATGAACCTGACATCCTGCACTGTTATCTAACTTCAGCAAAAAAGGAAAAGGCATTCGTTTGGCCTAATTCATTCTTTACAAATCCACATTGGCCTCGGTGATCAATGTTTTTGTTTTTTATGTACTTACAAATCTCTAGTCATTTTTTTCCCCTAGGTCATGAATTCTGTCCTCTGCCCCTTCTTGCAAATTACANTATTTTTCCTGTTCCCTTTCATGTCTATGATAAATCAGTAATTTCCCCATGAAATTTTTTTTTCTTTTTTTAAATAGGGCAGAGCTTCACATCCCCACCGCATCCTGAATGCTGTCTTTGGGAGCACACTAGTTAATCCTAAACTCTCAAGCCGCCTCCCTGTAATCTTTGGCAATCTTCTCTCAGCCTAAATTTCTTTATCTTCAATATTGGGTTATCATAGTACTTGCCTCAGAAGGCTGTGAGTTAAAGAAAGTGATGCATGCAAAGCGCAGTCAGTGCCTGGTAAATAGTGCTTAAAAATGATAGCTGTTGTTTTTGTCAGNCCTGTAATCTTTGGCAATCTTCTCTCAGCCTAAATTTCTTTATCTTCAATATTGGGTTATCATAGTACTTGCCTCAGAAGGCTGTGAGTTAAAGAAAGTGATGCATGCAAAGCGCAGTCAGTGCCTGGTAAATAGTGCTTAAAAATGATAGCTGTTGTTTTTGTCAGTTTCTCTTGTTAAGTCCTGAACTCAATACCAGGCCTCCAGACCAGAACTGTCATGACCCTTTCTTGCAGTGTGTAAGCTATTCCTTTCAGCTTCATGTCATTCATGAACCTGACATCCTGCACTGTTATCTAACTTCAGCAAAAAAGGAAAAGGCATTCATTTGGCCTAATTCATTCTTTACAAATCCACATTGGCCCCGGTGATCAATGTTTTTGTTTTTTATGTACTCACAAATCTCTAGTCATTTTTTCCCCCTAGGTCATGAATTCTGTCCTCTGCCCCTTCTTGCAAATTACACTAGATTTAATTATTTTTAGAGTTCTCTTGGCACCTTTCCCATTCTCTATATTATTCCAGGTTTGTGGAGCATACCCTACCTGCAAATCCTCTGGCTATCTGAGTGTATTTCTTGGACCACAGACCTGGGTCTTAGAGGGTTGAAGTGTGTAGTTCTCTTTTACCAGGCTACTGTCTGACCTTGTCACAGATCATGGAATCACATCTGTTACTGTAATCCATATAGCCCAAATAGGCCCAGAACAATGTCCTTGTTAGATTCAGTAGAACATCACTTAAGGAACTCCTTTGATTACTTTTGCACTTTTATNGGAGAGATGGCAGGAAGTGGGGGGGAATGTTAGTCTTTTCTAAAAATTACCTTAGAAAATTTTTTTTTACGGAAGGGACACAAATGATACATAAATGATGGTTACCATGGGCATCCTCTTGAGGCATTCATTTCACTTAGGCATTCACCCAACCTCCCCACAGTTCCAGAAAGTATCCATCAGTATATCCGTTTTGTGAGCAGGGTTAGCTACTTTCCAAAGGGAAAGCTGACATTCTGGGACTTCTGTCTGGTCAAAGAGGGCATTCTTTTTTTTTTTTTCTTCTTTAAATTGCTTTATGGCCTCGCTAGGCCTTCACTGCCGCTCATGGACCTTCTCTAGCTGCGGCCAGGGGGAGACACTGCTGTGGTGCGAGGGCTTCTCCCTGCAGTGGCTTCTCTTGTTGTGGAGCATGGGCTCAGTAGTTGAGGCCCGAGGGCTTGGTTGCTCCCAGGCATGTGGAATCTTCCCCATTGAGGGATTGAACCCATGTCCCCTGCATTGGCAGGCGATTTTTACCCACTGTACCAGCAGGAAAGTCCAGAAGAGGACTTTCTTGAACTTAGTGAGGGCGTCTCTGTGTATCTTGTGTGTTCTCTCGGATCCACCTGCGACTGGTCTCACAGAGGCACTTTTCCTGAAAGAAGCACATCACAGGCATGATTCTCAGGTTGAATTTCTGAAACAAGATTTGGTTTCTAAATAAAGAAAGGGGGCTAGGCACCCTCTTGAAGTCATGGACTAGTGCCAGGAAAAGAGGAAAAACAGATACAGGTCTGCTTGGTTCCGAGGCAGCCCTGGCTTGCAGAGTAAGGCGCCTTGGGCCAGGGTGGAGGGAGGCCAGGTGGTTCACAGGTGGCCTGGCATGCTGAATGCATTTGCCTGTGAAGTGGTTACAGCCACTTGCTCTCCAGCTTTACAATCTTTGGCGCTGCAATTAATTTTACCTTCTAGGTTCCTAAAGGAAACCAATGAAAGTATAATAATGTCAACAGTAACTGCACTATTCTGAGCATTTCCTAAGTACTTATCATGGATTATAGACAATATCTGCATTAATTGTCGATATAGTATGGTTGGGCGGGTGTTATTACCTCCACTTCACTGTAAAGGAGCTTGAAGTGTAGAGAGTAGATAAGTAATTGTTCTGTGCCCTTGCTGCTGGTGATAGGAGGGTCTGGTTTTGTAACCTGGATGTGAATTTTTTTTTTTCTGTTGCTTCCCATGAACTGTGCATTTGGACTCTAAAGTATCTCATAAGATATCTGAGCCCTGTATAACATGGCCTGCAAGGAAGTGGATGTCCTTTTTTGTTGTTTGTTTTCTTACAGACTCAGAGCTCCTGTCTGCCCGGAATGTGTGGTTCCATCCCAGTCATCGTCTGACCCACAGGTGCATGGCATGCAATTGTACCTCAAAACCGTTTCCAGATATGCTAACAGCAGCACAGGACCAGCTGTGCTTCTCATAAAAGATAAGGCACAAGTCACACGTGAGGTTTTTCTCTAAAGTCATGGAAGCCCAAACAGTGGGTTAACGTGATAAAAGAATACAAAATTAAATAAGAATACAAAATTAAATAAATAAAACATAGAGCCACTGACTTCCAGAAGAGAAAGAAATGTTGCATGGAGACATATAACCCAACCAAATTGCCATCTCCGGTATTTCTGTTTGGCTAACAATGCTTAATATTGGTTGTAAGAGAAGAGTGTGCCGAGAACCAGTGTATCATATGATCAGTATTGCGTGGTCTCAAACACTCGACTGAACCCATCTGGAGACTTCCACCCACTAGGGCCCAGCAGCCTCATTATCTGTCTCTGAAAGGCCTGGCCCAAGCACCAGGAAAATCGCTGTTGTTTCAGGGCAGTGGTGCAGAGTGAGAGAAAACAAACACGCTCCCCTGTTTTGTCCTTTCCATGTTAACATCTAAAGATGGTTACAGAATTATTTAGTGATTCCAGCAGAGCCCTGGGCTTTCTCTCTACATGTTTGCATCAGTTATCAGCGCTTCTTTTGGAAATGCTAATCAGGAGAGGACATCCTGTGTCCCAGGTGGCAGCATGAGTGTATCTGCCTTTGAGACTTCAGAATGTATCATAGTAATAACCAAAATTTGCAAACTCATAGAATCTCAGAATTTGGAAGAAATCAGATGGGCTTCAGCCTAATCATCATCATCTCTCTTTTGCTGTCTCTTTTTGAGGGGAGGGGCATACTCTGCGGGCATGCAGATGGCATCTTTGTTCCCCAGTTGAACCTGTGCCCCTGCATTGGGAGTGCAGAGTCTTAACCGCTGGACTGCCAAGGAAGTCCCCCTAATCGTCATCTCTTGTTCTAGTCTCTCGACTGTCCCCTGACAGAAGTGGGTGCCCACATTCTGCTTAGATTCCTTTGGTAACATGGCTCCTGGTCTCCTAGACTTTCCCTTCTATTATCACAAGATGTTAATCATTGAAGTGCTGTCTCATTCTTAGTCAGAGTCCGCCTTCTAGCGGAAGACTAGACTCTTATCGAGTCTACTGTCTGAAGCCAAAGAGTGATTCTGTCCCTTTCACACATGTGAGGACTACAGTCTTATTTTTCCTGTTCCCTTTCATGTCTATGATAAATCAGTAATTTCCCCATGAAATTTTTTTTTCTTTTTTAAAATAGGGCAGAGCTTCACATCCCCACCGCATCCTGAATGCTGTCTTTGGGAGCGCACTAGTTAATCCTAAACTCTCAAGCCGCCTCCCTGTAATCTTTGGCAATCTTCTCTGAGCCTAAACTTCTTTATCTTCAATATTGGGTTATCATAGTACCTGCCTCAGAAGGCTGTGAGTTAAAGAAAGTGATGCATGCAAAGCGCAGTCAGTGCCTGGTAAATAGTGCTTAAAAATGATAGCTGTTGTTTTTGTCAGTTTCTCTTGTTAAGTCCTGAACTCAATACCAGGCCTCCAGACCAGAACTGTCATGACCCTTTCTTGCAGTGTGTAAGCTATTCCTTTCAGCTTCATGTCATTCATGAACCTGACATCCTGCACTGTTATCTAACTTCAGCAAAAAAGGAAAAGGCATTCGTTTGGCCTAATTCATTCTTTACAAATCCACATTGGCCTCGGTGATCAATGTTTTTGTTTTTTATGTACTTACAAATCTCTAGTCATTTTTTTCCCCTAGGTCATGAATTCTGTCCTCTGCCCCTTCTTGCAAATTACACTAGATTTAATTATTTTTAGAGTTCTCTTGGCACCTTTCCCATTCTCTATATTATTCCAGGTTTGTGGAGCATACCCTACCTGCAAATCCTCTGGCTATCTGAGTGTATTTCTTGGACCACAGACCTGGGTCTTAGAGGGTTGAAGTGTGTAGTTCTCTTTTACCAGGCTACTGTCTGACCTTGTCACAGATCATGGAATCACATCTGTTACTGTAATCCATATAGCCCAAGTAGGCCCAGAACAATGTCCTTGTTAGATTCAGTAGAACATCACTTAAGGAACTCCTTTGATTACTTTTGCACTTTTATCGCAATTCTCAGCTCTTTGCATTTTCCCCACTTGGTTTTTATAGACCCTTACCTCTTAGTCAACAGTTGCCCTATATCCAGTTTTCATGTTTTCTTCATGTCTTCTTTTAAAAATCATCCCTTATGCTATGACTGGATTGTCACTTTGAATGCATTCTGTCCTGTTCTGTTCTACGCTGGGATTGTTTGTGATTGCATAATTGAAATTTGCCTTTTGAAAGTCTTCCAAATGTCTTGGGCCATCTTTTACTAGAGGAGGCAGTCCTGTGCAAACACAAGGAGACTTAAAATATTTCTGTGGCCTTACATTTTATGAGTTTGTTTGTTCATGTTTCTTTTAAAAACTCTTCCTGATGGATTAAAATGCTTAGGGGGTAAGCGGGCTATTCTAGATATTCTGTCTTAGTTAACTTCATCTTTAAAGAGGGATGATACTGTAATAACTTTAAGGGTTACAGGATTTAAATGGGCTTCATAACTCATCCATGACTGGTTATTACAAAACACTCAGAACTGGGCATATGTTCCGTGAGCATTGGCTACTGCTGCTGTGGTCATATCTTGTCATACTCTTGTCTGGACACTCCCATGGGTGGAGGAGCCTGGTGGGCTGCAGTCCATGGGGTTGCGAAGAGTTGGACACAACTAAGCAACTTCACTTTCACTTTCCTGCATTGGAGAAGGAAATGGCTACCCACTCCAGTGTTCTTGCCTGGAGAATCCCAGGGACGGGGGAGACGGGTGGGCTGCCGTCTGTGGGGTCACACAGAGTTGGACATGACTGAAGCGACTTAGCAGCAGCAGCAGCAGCAGCAGCTGTCTTCATCATCACTGAAAAATATTTAGATCCAGTTCTCTTATACCATATGCAGCCAAACATTCATTTTCCAGGTGCCCTCATCTCATCCTAAACCATTGCCTTTTCAGTGAAGAGCTCATCCTTTATTGGATCGATAGCATGGGGTACTGTTTTTAAAAGGGTGTTTGGAGAAGGACTGTGAGGAGGTAGCATCTGAGAAAGTCAAGAAAATACCTGCAAAAAACCTTCTCTAGGCACGGGGAAGAGCACATGCCGAGGCTTGATGTGGAGTCTGTCCTGTCCAGAAGCACTCTGGTGCCAGTGGGACTTGGAACGGAATGAAGGAGGTAGGGACAGAGGGCAGCGCAGGATGTCTGAGAGCTCGCCAGGGTTAGGTTGCAACAAGAATTTTGGGTTCATTTTGTGAGAGGTGGAAAAGAGCTGGAGGCTGCCGAATAGGGGTGTGGTTGGCATGTGCAGAAAAGAGGTGATAGAGTGGCATGGAGGAGCGAGGAGAGTGGCTGGAAAGCTCTCTCACTGTTTGGAGCAGAAGCATGGGTTTGAGGTGTTCTGATCTGGAAGAAATTTTACAAGCTGTATATACAATAACGATGTGTATGGAGCAGGCGTGGGCAAAGGGATTAGGGCAAGAGAGGCATCAAGGGTGAATGAGGAGTGTTTTGTCTGTTTATTTAATCCGTGCAGACTGAGCAAGTGTGGGGTGACTACGAGGACAGCAGAAGTAAAGGAGATTTGCAGTGAGGAAGTCAGCAGGCTGGTTTCAGACCTATTAAACCTGAGACACCTGTTAGACTTCCAATATGAAATATATTTGTAGGAGAGTAGCACCATTTGAAAAGTTTTCTAGATTCCATTTACCTCGTGTGTCACACCTGACCTATTTTGAGGAGGAAATGAATTATTTAGGGAAAGAATAAAAAATTTAAACAAAATAAGCAATTGATTTGGCTTTAGAATTCCTACTTGCTTCTGAGAATTATGGAAGACCTATATCCACTACCTAAAGCAAAGCACAGTAGCTTCCAAATATACATGCTAATTAGAAGTTTGGAGCTCTATTTGTCTGCTTTAAGAAAAAAAAAATCACTGTATATTGTGGTGACTTTCCTGGTGGAGAAGGAAATAGTTAATGATGATAGGAATTTCATGTTATAAATGCTTAGTTGTTCAAACTCTTAGAAAGTAATATCAGCATATACTTTATTGAAGGTTAAATTTTAAAAATATATGTGTTTCTGTTAGACCATTCATATATATATATATATATATATATAAAATGAAGTTATCAACTTGGTAAAAGGAAAAAAAGGAGATTTCCAATGAAAGGAAAGGAACTGATATTAAGGAAACTGTGACTTTAAAAAATATTTTTAGCTGAGAGTATTCAGATTAACTGAATAACAGGACTAACTGATTTTAACTGTGAACATGGAGCTGGATTATACATAATTACATCCTGCCTTGCTTGGGGAGCTAAACGTAACCGTCTTTTTCCTAAATAGTGGGGCCTCAGTTTTAACATCAAAACTATAGATGCCTTGATACCTTTCTTGCAAAGTTTCCAGGAGTTGAGGTTTAGAAAAGAGTCATTTCAGTATTAGAGATTGTCTCTTAAAACACATTGATTTGAAAGTACAATGAGATGACTTTCAAAGAACAAAAGGAATCAATATACCTAATTGTGTTTATCATTACATTTTGTCATTACCAGATGCTTTAGAACACAGAGGCCTTCTTTAATTTGTTGACACTTGGATACATGATGCAGATAATCTTCATCTGCATACTGATCAGTACTCTCATGATTCCAGAGTTCCTTCCTGATTGCTTGATAAGAATTCTACCTCAGCTGTATTTTGAGAAGACCTTCAAGTTATTTATATTGTATACAGGTCTATAGAATTCATTTTAGGGGGAGCCCCCTTAGCAGTGGAAATATATTTCAGTGAAGCAATACTAGTATAAGAAAACGTCTTCCTACTTGTCATCATGTGACTGCCCCTGCTGATGTCCTAGTGAATGTTTAAGTAATTTTGTCTCTGAGTCTGGTGCACCCATTTTTCTGGTGAGGATAAGTGAGGTTCAAGTGCACCAGTGCGTTGGTAGAGGGTGGAGAATGTTCATGCTTTCCATCTATGGCTTCCTCATACTCAGTCACTCTGTCGTGTCTGACTTATTGTGACCCCATAGACTGGAGCCCGCCAGGCTCCTCTGTCTGTGGGCTTTCCCAGGCAAGAACACTGGAGTGGGTTGCCGTTCCCTTATCCAGGGGATCTTCCCAACTCAGGGATTGAACTCGGGTCTCCCACATTTCAGGCAGGTTCTTTACCATCTGAGCCACCAAGGAAGCCAGTAATACTTGGTAGTAGGTATTAAAAGATAACTACACACCCTCTTGTGGCAAGCAGTCTTAGCAAGTTGATTGAGTCAGGATATCTGAATTCTGGATCCGATTCTGCTAGAAGCTGATTCACTGACTTTATGCAAATTACTTCACCTTGCTAGAGATCATATCCCTCAACGCTATCAGATTATGGGGTTAAAGTGACTGGTCTTTGATGTCTCCTTCACGTCAAAGCATCTTTGTTCTTCTTTGGGAAGGGGGAAAAATGGTCATGTCAAGCTCAAACCAGAAGTTTGGGTATAAGAAAGAAGAGATACTAGACCTGTAAATCCCAGAAATAAGGGTCAGACCGCTTGTGGTTAAGATACTTACATGGGTTCATCTTGTGTCAGCTGCTGACCAGTAAAACTAAGTCCCAGTGTTGGCCTGAAAGGAAGTTATCTGAAGTATCTTTTTCAGGATGTTTTCATAGTAATGCAGCTGAGGAGGGGGGTAGGTGCTGATGGTGGTGGGAGCAGTGGGGTGGGTAGAGTTGTACTCATTTCCTGAAAAGTAAAAGTGAAATTGTTAGTCACTCATGTCCGTCTCTTTGTGACCCCAAAAGCTGTAGCCCACCAGGCTCCTCTGTCATGGAATTCTCCAGGCAAGAATACTGGAATGGGTAACCATTCCCTTCTCTAGGGGATCTTCCTGACCCAGGGATTGAACCCAGGTCCCCCACATTTCGGGCAGATTCTTCAACACCGAAGTCAAGGCTGCTGCAGTAAAGTATATGCCACAGACTGGGTAGCTTACAGCAGTAGAAATCTATTCTGTAAAGTACAGAAACCCAAAGTCTGAAATCAAGATCCTGACCGGTCCATACTCCTTTTGAAATCTCTAGAGAAAAATCTTCATACCTCTTCTGGCTTCAGATGGCTGCCAGCCATCTTTAGCATTCCTTCCCTTGGAAATTCATCACTCCAGTGTCCGTCTCCTTCTTTACATGGTGTCTGCCTCGTGTGTCCGTGTTTCTCTGCCCATATTCTCCTCTTCCTGTAAGGACGGCCATATTGGATTTAGGGCCCACTCTACTCCATTGTGATCTTGTCTTGGTAACATCTGCAGTCCAAATAAGGTCACATTCCCGAGTTGTGCATGGTCATTAATTTTGAAGGGGAGACATTATTCAACCCATGGGTTGTGATCATGGTGGTGGTAGTGGAAATGGAATGATGATGGTGATGGTCATGGTGGCAGTGTGGTGAGGTTTTGAGGGTGGTTGTGAGTCCTATGGCAGGGTGACCCTCTGGAAGTCAGGCATAATACCTTTTGGGGGTTGCTTCACATTAGACAAATATCCCCTAGCATATTCTCATGACCAGGGTGAACTGGAGTAGGGTCTGGTTCCTTATACAGTTCCAAAGCCTTCCCTCTGCCTTGAATTGATGTGATTTATATAACACTGTCATGGAAAAGGGATGCTGGGGCACTCTAGTGTGATTAGCACAATTGTTCTCAATTATGAATACTTAAAGAATGGGCTTCCTGAGTGGCTCCTGGGTACAGAATCCACCTGCAGTGCAGGAGACACATGAATTGTGGGTTCTATTCCTGGGTCAGGAAGATCCCCTGGAGAAGGAAATGGCAACCCACTCCAGGATCCTTGCCTGAAAAGTCCAATGGACAGAGGAGCCTGGTGGGTTACAGTCCAAAGGGTCACAAAGAGTCAGACACAACTGAGAGACTAAGCATGCAGCATGAATAATGTTTGGAGAGATTTAAAAAGATAAATATATTTAACACAAATTAAGCAAGAGATAATGAAAGGAATCATGATCACAGCCTAAAGGAATGCCTCTGAGATCCACATGTCTCCACTGAGTGTCACCGTTCACTCTGTTACATCTTGGGGTCACAGTCTGTTGCCCCCGCTCACTCCCAACACAGACTCACATGGCAGAGTTCTTTTGCATTCACAGAACAAGGCTCTGGCTCCACCATACCCTGAAAATGGAGGGTGTGTTACCTGTTCCCTTTGAGCTCTTCAGCCTGGGCCTCCATCTCACAGGATATGCACAGTTGTAGCAAAACTGCTTATTGCACATTGATCCAAGTTTGGCTGCAAACCTGTGAACAGTTCTTGGCACAGGAGTTACTACAAAGAATGGCCTGTTGGCAGTGCCTTAAAGGCTCTTTGAGAAGTGAGGGGAGGGGGAAGTTAGCTGTATCCACATGACACCAGCGCAGATGCTTCTCTCTCCAGGAATAAAGCAAGGTTTGTTTTAAGCAAAGCAATTCCAGTTTCTTAGAGAGCAATGATGTTTGAAGATAAGACCCATAATTTCCAAGAAAAATAGGAAAATGGTAATAAAATCTTTAAAGAAAATATACATGATGCTTCTGTCTTCCATGTTTGAGATCTTTTTTTCCTCATAGTTCTGTTTTTTAAAAATTCAGATGTAATTGACATCAATTTTGGATATGGAATACAATGATTGGATATTTGTGTATATTGTGAAATGGTCACCACGGTAAGTTCTTCATCATACACAGACAAAATTTTTCTTCTTGTGATGAGAACCTTTAAGATATGCTCTCTAAGCAATTTTCAAACATGCAATACAGTTTCATTAACTAGGGTCACCATGTTCTACAATACACCTCCAGGACATCCTTATTTTATAACTGAAGTTGATACTTTTAAGCAGCTTTTCCCCTTTCAGTTCAGTTCGGTTGCTCCGTCATGTCCAGCTCTTTACGACCCCATGGACTGCAGCATGCCAGACCTTCCTGTCCATCGCCAACTCCTGGAGCTTAGTCAAACCCATGTCCATTGAGTCAGTGATGCCATCCAACCATCTCATCCTCTGTTATCCCCTCCTCCTCCTACCTTCAGTCTTTCCCATCATCAAAGTCTTTTCAAATGAGTCAGTTCTTCACATCAGGTGGCCAAAGTATTGTAGTTTCAGCTTCAGTATCAGTCCTTCCAATGAATATTCAGGACTAATTTCCTTTAGGATTGACTGGTTGGATCTCCTCGCAGTCCAAGGGACTTACAAGAGTCTTCTCCAACACCACAGTTCAAAAGCATCAGTTTGGCGCTCAGCTTTCTTTATAGTCCAATTTTCACATCCATACATGGCTACTAGAAAAACCATAGCTTTGACTAGATGGACCTTTGTTCATCTGCCACTAACCCCCCATCTCTGTCAACCACTAAGATGATTTCTTTACCTATGAACTTTTTTCCCCCCAATTATTATTTTTATTTTACATAAAAATTGATCCTGTGAAATTTATCTTTCTCTGACTTATTCACTTAGCATAATGCCCTCAAGGTCCATGCATGTTGACAAATGGCAAGGTTTCCTTCTTTTTTTTATTGTTGAATAATATTGCATTGCATATATACCACAATTCTTTATCTGTTCATCCATCAGTGGGCACTTTGGTTGCTTCCATGTGTTGCTATTGTGAATAATACTGCAGTGATGATGGGGGTGCAGATACTTTTTTGAGTGAGTGTTTTTGTGATTTTCTTATATTTATTTATTTTTTTATATGAAGTGTTACATGCTTTGTCCTTGCATTGTTCAGGGTTCCTAAAATCCATTCTTCCTCTTGATCTAAAATTTGTCCTGTAAGAGTGATGATGTCCAGTCATACCTCTAAAAATCCCTGTTTGGAAAATTTATTAAAAAAAAAAAATATCTAAATGGTTGTCGGTTAAGTTAATGATACTTTTTCTGGCCAGACGGATTTCTCAGTTAACGTGTTTAGTGTCAAAACTCACTCTCAAATCCTGCAGGAGGATAACCTGTGAATCTCCATCCTTTGCCATTCTCTCATCTGCTCCTCTTCCTGATCGCATGTCAGACGCCAAGGGAAATGCCTTTTTCTGTTCCCCAGCTCTCGCTTACAGCAAAGGGCAAAGAAGAAGTTACCCAAGGCGAGCAGGTGTTGGAAAAGAACCCTAATTCCTTCAACAGTGGTAGCATGAAACCAAGCCCTTGCTGGCTGGATTTCTGAGTGCTCAGTATTCAGAGAAAAAGCACTTCAGAGAATTGGATTCACTCTCATTTATAACCTCAATTAAACAGCATACAGGAAACCTAATCTATGGAAAACCACAAAATATTCCACTTTACATATATTTTTTTTAAGTAGTGATGAAAATTTCTTAGACCAGTATACAAATCTCCAGTGTGACTTGTGTATCTGGGGCACATTTCTCATCCTGCCCTGGTGACACTGAGCTATATCACTGTGTTAGCATGAGTTCCACACATGCTCAGTTCTCTGGAAAGTAAGAACAGGAGAGTACAATTATTTTGATAACCTCCTCAAAAGAAATGACATTTTTGCTCTAAAATTTCCCCTTCAAGAAAGCCAAGTTACTCAGTGGATTTTATCCTTAGAATAAATGAAAATTTGTGCCAGCAGATATTTTTAAAAGTCCTTTTATCTGGTTGCCAATGTTATGATAGCCATTTCTTTCCCATCAGTTTGACTCATGCCAAATGCGTCCTTTGCAAGCCTTACTGCCATGTCCATGTCAGCAAAGCTGCAGAGGTATTTTGGCGTTTGACCAAATAATTGCAAATTGCCCCAGTTATTCAACTGGAGAACTCATTTATTTTGGAGCTAATGACAGAGTTTTTCCAGGTAAAGCAGTAACACAGATGAAAAGCCGGCTGCTGTGCAAGTCCTGAGGGTTTACCAAGTCTTCCTGGCCCTCCCTCCATCCTCGGTAATCACAGTCTCCCAGAACAGTGCTTTCAGCTTTCCTTGGCTGTTGCCTGAGAGAGATTTTTACAACTGCACTGGAAGAGCCTTGTCTATAGAGTCACTGACTTGTGGGTTGAAGCTTGGGGAGGTTGGGTGTGGCAGAGTCTCATTTGCTGCTCTTGATTTGACTGTTGGTTTGCGTGTGTGTTTATACTTTTACAGACTTTTTTTTCAATAAAATATTTATTTATTTATTTAGTTTGTTTTGCTTTACAATACTGTATTCATTTTGCCATACATTGACATGAATCAGCCATGAGTGTACATGAGCTCCCAATCCCAACCCCCTCTCCCCCCTCCCACCCCACACCATCTCCCTGGATCATCCCCATGCGTCAGTCCCAATCAACAAAGCCAAAAGCTGGTTCTTTGAAAGGATAAATAAAATTGACAAACCATTAGCCAGGCTTTTTTTTTTTTTTAATGAAAATATGCGGTAGGACATTTCTTAACTGCTGTGGTTACTGCTGTTTTTGTTAAAACCATTCTTTCTANCCCCCTCCCACCCCACACCATCTCCCTGGATCATCCCCATGCGTCAGTCCCAATCAACAAAGCCAAAAGCTGGTTCTTTGAAAGGATAAATAAAATTGACAAACCATTAGCCAGGCTTTTTTTTTTTTTTAATGAAAATATGCGGTAGGACATTTCTTAACTGCTGTGGTTACTGCTGTTTTTGTTAAAACCATTCTTTCTACTTCTGACCTTCCACTCTCCCTCAAAGAAAACTCTGCAAAGGACAAAGGGAAAACATTTAATCCCTGACTTATTTGCCATGACTTGATATGTAGATTGATTGATAGATATTAGTCTATATTGATATCTATTTCTAAAGTCTTTATTGAATTTGCTACAGAATTGTTCTGTTCAGTGTCTTGGTTGCCCACCCATGAGACATACAGGACCCTGGCTCCCTGATCAGGGATTGAACCCACACCCTCTGCACTGGGAGATGAAGTCCCAGCTGCTGTACCTTTGGATACCTAACGCAAAAATCTTAGCTAGAGCAGCATGTGTGCTGTCTCCTTACCTACAGAAAAAAAGACGGAGGACTGTTATTGCTTATGTTAGAGTCACCGTTATGTGTTTGAAATGTACTATTTGAGTAATTGGTATTAATTACCAAAGATCAGAAAGTGGGTCAGGAAGATCCCCTGGAGGAGGATATGGAAACCCATTCCAGTACTCTTGCCTAGAGAATCTCATGGATAGAGGAGCCTGGCAGGCTACAGTCCATGAGGTCACAAAGAGTCAGACATGACTGAGCGACTAGCACTTTTCTCTTTTTTCATTTTCAGAAAGTGCAGGCAAGTATAAAACCATAGAAAATCTCAAAAGTCATACTCACCAGGGGGAAAAAAAATAAAAGTGTTAAAATCTTGGAATAAATACTTTTCTTTCTTTTTCCTTATTTTTCTTATGTTTTTCTTTTTGTATTTCATTCCAGGATGGGGTGTGTTGTATACATGGGCGTATTTGGGTGCATACTAGAGTGTTTTTATATAGACAGTATTATTTTGTACTGACTACTCTAAAACCTGCTTCATTCAGGTTTAAAAGAGGTGGGAGAGGGGAAGCAGAGTAATATCAGAAAGATTATGCTAGAACGGATGACCAGGGGAAATCCTTTCTGATGAGTGACATTCATGGCGAGATATTAAGGTTGAAATCTGTTCATGCTAAGAACGCAGAGAAAAACATTGTAGGGAGACATAGTAGCAGCTGAGAAGGTTTTCTGTGGGGAAAGAGCTCATCTTCCTCTTGCGCCTAAAAGGACAATGAGTTGAAGCGCAAAGGGAAGTGGAATGATAGGGTCAAAGTGTGGCAGGATTGGATCATCTGTGGCCCTTCTAGGCCAGGCTTACTTCACTTGACATTTTGTGGGTCTCTCTCCATGGTCCGTAATCTAAAGGCAGTAAGTAGTGTGTGCTGTTAAGAGCCTGGTCTCTGGAGTCAGATAAATCTGTTGTGTGAACTTAGTCTAGCTAATTCATGTCTCCAAGTCTTAATTTCCAGATCTTTAAAATGGAGGTGGCTATAGGCACTGCTTGATGGGGCCACTGGAGGAAAAGTCAGATAATATGCACAGAGCAGTGCAGGACCTGACACCACCTTTAATCACGTTTATGGTGGAATTTATTCAGGGCACACTGACCGAGTAACCAAGGGCTTGCTCAAGAAAGGTTATTTAGCAGAAGCTACAATGGAGCTTCAGATAACAAAGCACTGAAAGCCTCAGTTTTCTTCTTTACTACCTCTGGAGTAAAGAGCCGAGGTGCTGCATTGGCTGGCATCCTCATCAGAGCCAAGTGCTGTTGCTGGCTTTTAGGATATTAAGGGCAGAACCTTGGCCTTTCCCGCTCTTTCTCACCTAGCATCTTACTCAGCACTTTTGAAGTAGAAGATGGTCAGTGAGTCCCTGTGGAATGCATGATAAACAATCACGGCCACCATGAACCTCAGCCTTTCCTTTTCCAGAAGGGAGACTGCTGCTGCTGCTTCTGCTAAGTCATTTCAGTCGTGTCCGACTCTGTGCGACCCCATAGATGGCGGCCCGCCAGGATCACCCATCCCTGGGATTCTCTAGGCAAGAATACTGGAGTGGGTTACCATTTCCTTCTTCAGTGCAGGAAAGTGAAAAGTGAAAGTGAAGTTGCTCAGTCGTGTTTGACTCCTACCAGCCCCATGGACTGCAGCCCACCAGGCTCCTCGGTCCATGGAATTTTCCAGGCAAGAGTACTGGGGTGGGGTGCCATTGCCTTCTCTGGAAGGGAGACTACATATAGAAAAAATGAAGCAGGCTTTATAACATGTTTAAAGTGTACTGTGACTTTGAAAAAGGAAGTTGAAAATCTGTAAGATTGTAAGATTCTTCTAAAACATGACAGAGCTGGTATGGGACATGGTACATCTCTGCAGACTATATAAAGTGGCATCGTTGTGACCGTCCCCTTCTTCTGAAGTGCCACAATTGGCTGCTAAATATATCAAAGATCACCTCTGCCTGTGGCATCAATATTGACATATTAATGATGATTTTTCTCTGGTTTGTGAAAATACATGTATTTAAATATTCTTGTTTATATGTCTGTAATGAACACATATTATCCTTGTGTTGAGAAAAAAATGGAAAGCAATTCAGAAATAATATTCTTTCATTGTTTTTACCAATTCTTCATGCAACTTCACATTCACAGTCCTAGCATTTCCAGCTCTAAGGACCATAGGAACATGGCTTTTTTAGAATTTTAAAAATAAGATCTGCTGAGTCTTCCAAATACTGAGATCTTAACACTTAGTGTGGCTTGCAGTAGGGTACCTGATGGATCATTTTTAAATATGCAGTTTGCTCTCAAGAGACATGAATTTTGATTCATACTTTGGACATTTACTAGGTATAAACTCTTAGGCTTCATCATTTGCAAACCTGGGAAAACAGTGCCTCCCTTATGTAATTTGTAGATTATCTGGCAATTCACATTTGATAGGAAAGTACTTTTAAGCCATCAGCACAAACACCAGCTGCTGTTTTTTGGTTGTGATTCAGTATTGTAGTGTCTTATGAAGGCCTGTGGTTTATTTTTATCTAAAGTTACTTGGATAGTTATTTTACACTGAGATAATTTGTGATTTATTGAAACAGTTTCCTCTTCATTAATGGACTATTCTCTTTGAAAATTAGATATTAAAATTTATGATTTTTTTGGGAACAGTGGAATTGGGTTGCTCCTCCATAAAGAGATTGTTTTATTTTTTATTTTAAAGTGTTAATCAGACCTAGGGATCTTTGCTTTTCCATCCTTAGACCAGCAAGTGCCCATTTTTAGGTTAGGCAGTGCCTGATGCTCAGTGTTGAATACAGGAGTGTATCCTCTACTCATGGCTGGCCAGCTGGCTTGGAAAACCTGGATTCTTCACTGTGACAAAACTATAGAAAAATACGGTCTGCTTAGATGACCACGCCGGAAATGAGATGGGTTTTGAGCATCTGGGAATTTATTACTCCAAGCTTCCTTAAACTCAGTAGTCCAGCCAGCTTCTCGATGCTTCTCAATTTCATCTTTCACCAAAATATACAACATCAAATAATGTTTGAAAATATCTTTGGTGCTCAGCTTATGGATATTTTTTGATTCAGTGAGTAACAAGGAGCTACTTGACACTGTCAAATATGGAGTGCTGGCTTATCACACAAGTGAATGGGTCAGGAGGGACTACTGAGTTAATTACCTGCTGGGACACCGCTTCCCCATACTGGTAATACCTGGAATTGATCTAGCTCCTCAGTAAGATTCCTGAGATCCTTCCAGATGAGAGCACAGTTATTCCTTCTACCTGCTGCAGAGACTGGAAAGAAGTGTGGTAATTGCTCTGTCCTCTGGGCATCTGGAACATCAGAGGAGCTTTGAGGTTTCAAGAAATGCTTGTTCCTCTGCCTTCAAGACAGATCCTGTCTTTCCACTGGGATGAGAGCCTCCCTCTAGTCCAGTTCTGCCCAGTAGAAATGTCATGTGAACCACCTATATAATTAAAATTTTTCTACTAGTCATAGGAACATAAAAAGATGAAAATAATTTTAATATAGCTAATTTAACTCAGTATATCTAAAACATTATTTCAACATGTGTCAGTAAAAAAATTATGAATTGAATAATTTACATACTTTTTTGTGTATTAAGTATTCAAAATCTGGCACATAGTTTATACCCATAGTGCATCTCTGTCCAATACACGATTAGTTACATTTCAAATGCTCAAAACCACAGGTGGCTTGTAGCTACTACACTGGACAATGCCTGTCTAGTTTATTCCTTACCAGCCTAGCCAGTAGTGAAAGATGCCATTTCTGTGTAACAGCCTTTTCCCCTCAGATAATTATTGGTCATCTAATATTGATATTGTTTACTGTATCTTGATTCAGTAACCACAACACTTGAATTTCAATCAATGACTCAAATTCTAAAAACAATAGCACATGGTTAGTAGTATAAGTAAAGAGAAGTTTCTGATTATCTGTTAATTGCATCAGACAGAATCTGCTGGATATGTTTTTTAAAAATTTAGAGGATAGCTTGGGATCATCTGAGTCACAATTATAGAGTATGTGGAATACAAGACACTGGCTTTGGAGGGGCCCTGGGTAGCCTCACAAAGTGTGAGTGATTTTACAAAAGCAAGTGAAATCAAGGTAGAAGGATGAACTCATGGGACTGCTGTTGAAGAGACATAGTGTACTGTTAGATGACGCCAGACGCAGAAGAAATTTTATTAGAGAGGGTGGCAATCATCTTGCCCCTCCAGTGTAATGGCAGGCATTGCCAGTTACGGTCATCAGCTTGTTTCTGAGGTTCACCTCTGCTGGGCATCTCCTGATGAGTGCAGAAGAAGGTCTACCAGCAGGGCAGACAATAGTGCTGCCTTTTAACCAAGTGCTAACCTACGTTAATCAACATTCTAAGGGACTTATCTACGTCTTACAACTTAAAATTTTCACAAAAATGTTACCAAGGAGGCACTAGTATCATCTCCATTTAATGGACGAGAAACTGAAATATAGTGATGTTAGGAAATGGGCCAAAGGTCACATGGATATTAAGTGCAGGAATCAAGACTGGCCCAGTTCTATCCAGTCCTCAATGTTATATTTTAGTCTACACTGTTCCCCCAATTAGATAAAACTGTGGCTCAAAATATAAACAACTAGTCATAGATTATAAACACATATCTCTATTAATGGAGAAGCTTGATTATATGTTGTCTGCTTTTAGCTAGGTTAGATTGAAATTAAAATATTAAGTGCACTTAAATCATTTAACTTATTCAAGAACCAATTCAGATGCCACTTTCTATAAAGAGCCCTGCTTCAAGCCCCTCATTTGGGATTCATCTCTCCTTTCTCTGATCTCCCCAAACAATTTACACATCTCATGATGCATAATAACCTCCTTTGATTGTTGTTCTAGATGAGCACGTTTTATCTGCTTTTCCTCTCTAGCTGCCTCATATGCCTTATATTAATACAAAGTATCTACTCAGAATATATGTGTCAAATGGATGAGCTAAATGGCTAGACTGACAGATGAGTGAATGAGTTAATTAATAAATGAAGAAATGAAAACATTCTTACCCCCTTCAAAATAAGAGAACCGTTTTGCATAAATTACCTTCAGAGTAGATTTGGGGTTAAACTCTTTATGATGATAAGTTGCAACATAACTATTGTAAAGGAGCCAGTTTTTTAGAACCCAAATCATCATGTACTTGAAATATTAAAGATGTCTATTATGTATGCACTGGTTTATAATCAACCACATACAGGCAGTTCGTCTTTGATTTCACAGAGCTGGCTTCATACATTTAGGAAAACATCTTTTCTCCTGACCCTCCTCCAAATTGTACCTTGGCAGGGAGAACACAGAGCTTTGGACACTGCAGAAACTACTGTGTGCTTTCAGCAGGAAAATCTGTTTCCTTACTGGTAGTTTTCAGGGAACAGGGGCCCTGTTTACTCTTTGTGACAGGTTTTAGAGAAAAATCGTACAGTGATGAGCTTTAGCACTGGGGAGGACCCTGCACTGATCTTGAAGAGCTTTTCTTGGGATGTCCATTATCTTTGTCATCCCAATGCATATGCCAGGCTCAGGAAACAGTGGAGTTGTGTCCCAAGTGGAAAAGCGATCCCCCTATCAAGGCTACTTTGGACACCATTTGGAATGTTTAGAAAGCAGCCATGTAAAAGTGTTGTTTCCTCTCCAAACTGGATTCATTCGCTCATCCAGTTGCTGTTTATCTGTGTATAAGTCTCTCCCCTCTTATTCCAGAAAGGATTTGTAGTGGACAGAGAAGCCTGGTGGGTTACATCCATTGGGTCGCAAAGAGTTGGACATGCCTGAAGCGAGTTAGCATACACGAATGCACATACATGTCAAAACATTTTGAATTCCAAAATATTTTGGAATTATTGCATTTTCCTGTCAAGGCTTAGAGTTTTCTAGTGAATTGATCTAAAGAACTGGAGTCTTCTGACTCAGACATGAATTCAGTTACAATATTGCTCTTTTGGTTGTTGTTTTTTTTTTTTTTTTTCTGTAGTACATAGAGTAAGACACAAATGTAAATTTATGATGGCCTTTTGGATGTTTCAGATCAGGCAGTCATCTACTTTTGATTGTGTATAAAAGAAATGAAAGATCATTTCTTCCCATTACTCTGTCTTCTGGATTTCTCTGTGAATGATATTTCATATACTCTGTTGTTGCAGTTAGTAATAAAGTGTAAAGATAAACGATTTTAATGAATGTGTTACTTGTAACTGTGACATATCTCTTTTCATTGATATCACTGGAAAATTATAAATTCAGCCAAATGAAGGTGCTTAAGGGGAGCAAGGTCATGCCAATAGAGAACTGTATTCTTCTATTTTACTAACAAATTCCTGTTAGTTTTCCCCTAGGGTTTTACCTTTTGCAAATGATTTCCTTGACTTTATTCATGCCTCTCTAGTTTCCACACAAACATCTAATTGACCAAGAGCAGTGAATGAAATTATTGTATTTTCCTGTCAAGCAAGCTTTGGAATCCACCTGGTACTTAACAACCCATTGCTTTTTTATTTATTTCACTCCATTAACTATTATGACATCATAACTAAAAATGTTGCTTTGGTTATACCACAGAAGCCTCCTTTACCCATAGTTTTTTTGAGCCGGTAAATGTAATAATTCATTCTTCGCTCAGTTGCTGCCTACTGAATCCCTTCTAGGGTCAGCTGAAGTTTTATGGAATGGACTTGACAAAGAACTTCATGTGCAAGGGCCAGTGGCACTTGCTAACCTATGGAGTGGGTCACCAGGATGAATAAAGTGTTGAGTTAGCTGAGGATGTAACAGTGTGTGGTGACTTTGAAAATGAGAGGGACATTTAGCTCAGAAATAGGCACTGACCCTGAATCTGTCCTTTAAACCTCTGAGCTTACCCAGTCTGTGATGGCATAGTTTATTAAATAGCTAAAAGATACTGGGGCTTCCCAGGCGGCACTAGAGGTGAAGAACCCACCTCTCAATGCAGGAGAGGGAAGACGCGAGTTTGATCCCTGGGTTGGGAAGATCCCCTGAGGAGGGCATGGCGACCCACTCCAGTATTCTTGCCTGGAGAAACCCATGGACAGAGGAAGCTGGTGGGCTGTGGTCCATAGGGTCACAGAGTCTGACATGACTGAAGCGACTTAGCACGTATGCAGGTGAAGGCATAATGGTAATACTTCACTTCAAGGCACATCAGTGTTTGCGTTAACATGTAGGTGCAAGGCATATATTAAGAATTCACAAATAACGTTGGCTGGTGTATTTTCTTCATCATCTTCATCGTCATCAAATATAGCCCATTACTTCTCCTTTACTTCTATAGCTTGGCCACACCAGAGACATTAATGTAAGAAAAATTAAGTGACAATAAAAATAACATTGTCAGACATGCCTCAAGGCAGAATGACTTGTACTGGATGATGGTGGAATGAATTGTGCTGGAATCTGGAGGACATAGGTGTCTTATGGCCTGAGGTATAACGGACTCCACTATGAGAAAGGAAGCTTTAACTTGGCTTCTGAAAAACTGGGCAGAGAGACAGGATCTTACTTACCATCCGTATTACCTGACACCTGCTTGGTCAGACTGGAAATCTTAAAGTTAACCTTTTCTCCATCCCAGCACCCTCCAATGAAAAGAAAATGGATACTCACTCTGCTGCTGCTGCTGCTGCTAAGTCGCTTCAGTCGTGTCCGACTCTGTGTGACCCCACAGATGGCAGCCCACCAGGCTCCCCCGTCCCTGGGATTCTCCAGGCAAGAACACTGGAGTGGGTTGCCATTTCCTTCTCCAATGCATGAAAGTAAAATGTGAAAGTGAAGTTGCTCAGTCGTGTCCGACTCTTTGCGACCCCATGGACTGCAGCCCACCAGGCTCCTCCGTCCATGGGAGTTTCCAGGCAACAGTACTGGAGTGGGTTGCTAGTGCCTTCTCCGAGATACTCACTCTAGTTGACTTTAATTTCTGAAGAATCGCTGGCATTTATTCCCAAAGTTTCACTTCCTGGCTACCCCTCCTCTCCACAATCTGCTCCCCCCAACAGCCCCCAGTGTATTCCTCCCAACCTTTGATCATGGGACCACTTGATCTTAGTAGACATCACTATCGGTTTTAAAATAAATATTTCGTGAGATCAGTTTGTTGTGAATGATTAGTTTTCCGACTTTTCTCCCCAAATAATACATGCATGTCCAATCCAGAAAATTTTGAAATAAGTTTCATCAAAATGAGATTCAAAGAATATGTAATTAATCCAACCTCAAAATACTATTAATAATTACAGTGATTATTTTTGCTTCTATTTCCGTTTACCATATTATAAGTAACATTGCTATATTAATAATATTCATCATATTTGACAAAATGAAAGCTCACTTCTAATTTGATTAACCTGCTTAGTATTTTGTGTACATCTTTTCTTCTCTCATGCGTGTACTTCAGTAACATCATTTTTTCAAGGGTAATTTTAGAAAGATATATTTCTTGGTCAAGCTATATGCATATTTTTAATACTTTTGGTATGTATTGCCAGATTACCTTGAGCACATTTATATCAATTTATGTCAAATGGAAGTATTTGAGAGTGCTCCTTCTTGGATCCTTAGCTAATACTGATATTTGTAATATAAATAAATAATTAACTAAATGCTCTGCTACTTTGATGTGAGGAAAATGGAATTTCATTATAGAATCATTCTAACTTCCACTAACTTAATTACCAGTGTGCTTCAATTTTTTTCTTGTCTCTTCTGTCATTTATTTATATTTTCTTAATTATGATTTGTTTACTCATGATATTTGTCCGTATTGTTCTGACAGTATTTTTTCCTTTGTTATATGATTTGAGAGATGTGTATGCTTGATAACATATCTGATGTGAGATTTTTATATATATTTCCTTATATTAAGAATAGTAACTGTTTCTGCCACATATGCCAATTTTTATTTCTTATGTCAAATGTCTCTTACTGTCTTTCCCTTGTGATTTATGATTTCCTAACAAAGATCTTCCTCACTCTAGTTATTCAAATATATATCTATATTTTTGCCTAACATGTTTATGACATTTTTCATATTTAAGTTTCATCTTTCTTATGTTATTTGGATGAGAATAAAGGATCCATTATACAATTCTGGCTGCTTATAAGATGTGGCCTCTTTTATTGTTCTGTGTATTCCTTGTAAGCAGCATGCATTGTAACATTAAGATGAATTTTCATTATCTAATAGTACACATCATGTAAAAAACATCTGGCTATCTTTTTTCCATATGAAGCTTAGATTTATTTGTTAAAATTTCAATGTAATTTCTAGTGGAACTTAAATTTCTACTAGGAATAGATTACNTTTTTTTTTTTTTTTTTCTGTAGTACATAGAGTAAGACACAAATGTAAATTTATGATGGCCTTTTGGATGTTTCAGATCAGGCAGTCATCTACTTTTGATTGTGTATAAAAGAAATGAAAGATCATTTCTTCCCATTACTCTGTCTTCTGGATTTCTCTGTGAATGATATTTCATATACTCTGTTGTTGCAGTTAGTAATAAAGTGTAAAGATAAACGATTTTAATGAATGTGTTACTTGTAACTGTGACATATCTCTTTTCATTGATATCACTGGAAAATTATAAATTCAGCCAAATGAAGGTGCTTAAGGGGAGCAAGGTCATGCCAATAGAGAACTGTATTCTTCTATTTTACTAACAAATTCCTGTTAGTTTTCCCCTAGGGTTTTACCTTTTGCAAATGATTTCCTTGACTTTATTCATGCCTCTCTAGTTTCCACACAAACATCTAATTGACCAAGAGCAGTGAATGAAATTATTGTATTTTCCTGTCAAGCAAGCTTTGGAATCCACCTGGTACTTAACAACCCATTGCTTTTTTATTTATTTCACTCCATTAACTATTATGACATCATAACTAAAAATGTTGCTTTGGTTATACCACAGAAGCCTCCTTTACCCATAGTTTTTTTGAGCCGGTAAATGTAATAATTCATTCTTCGCTCAGTTGCTGCCTACTGAATCCCTTCTAGGGTCAGCTGAAGTTTTATGGAATGGACTTGACAAAGAACTTCATGTGCAAGGGCCAGTGGCACTTGCTAACCTATGGAGTGGGTCACCAGGATGAATAAAGTGTTGAGTTAGCTGAGGATGTAACAGTGTGTGGTGACTTTGAAAATGAGAGGGACATTTAGCTCAGAAATAGGCACTGACCCTGAATCTGTCCTTTAAACCTCTGAGCTTACCCAGTCTGTGATGGCATAGTTTATTAAATAGCTAAAAGATACTGGGGCTTCCCAGGCGGCACTAGAGGTGAAGAACCCACCTCTCAATGCAGGAGAGGGAAGACGCGAGTTTGATCCCTGGGTTGGGAAGATCCCCTGAGGAGGGCATGGCGACCCACTCCAGTATTCTTGCCTGGAGAAACCCATGGACAGAGGAAGCTGGTGGGCTGTGGTCCATAGGGTCACAGAGTCTGACATGACTGAAGCGACTTAGCACGTATGCAGGTGAAGGCATAATGGTAATACTTCACTTCAAGGCACATCAGTGTTTGCGTTAACATGTAGGTGCAAGGCATATATTAAGAATTCACAAATAACGTTGGCTGGTGTATTTTCTTCATCATCTTCATCGTCATCAAATATAGCCCATTACTTCTCCTTTACTTCTATAGCTTGGCCACACCAGAGACATTAATGTAAGAAAAATTAAGTGACAATAAAAATAACATTGTCAGACATGCCTCAAGGCAGAATGACTTGTACTGGATGATGGTGGAATGAATTGTGCTGGAATCTGGAGGACATAGGTGTCTTATGGCCTGAGGTATAACGGACTCCACTATGAGAAAGGAAGCTTTAACTTGGCTTCTGAAAAACTGGGCAGAGAGACAGGATCTTACTTACCATCCGTATTACCTGACACCTGCTTGGTCAGACTGGAAATCTTAAAGTTAACCTTTTCTCCATCCCAGCACCCTCCAATGAAAAGAAAATGGATACTCACTCTGCTGCTGCTGCTGCTGCTAAGTCGCTTCAGTCGTGTCCGACTCTGTGTGACCCCACAGATGGCAGCCCACCAGGCTCCCCCGTCCCTGGGATTCTCCAGGCAAGAACACTGGAGTGGGTTGCCATTTCCTTCTCCAATGCATGAAAGTAAAATGTGAAAGTGAAGTTGCTCAGTCGTGTCCGACTCTTTGCGACCCCATGGACTGCAGCCCACCAGGCTCCTCCGTCCATGGGAGTTTCCAGGCAACAGTACTGGAGTGGGTTGCTAGTGCCTTCTCCGAGATACTCACTCTAGTTGACTTTAATTTCTGAAGAATCGCTGGCATTTATTCCCAAAGTTTCACTTCCTGGCTACCCCTCCTCTCCACAATCTGCTCCCCCCAACAGCCCCCAGTGTATTCCTCCCAACCTTTGATCATGGGACCACTTGATCTTAGTAGACATCACTATCGGTTTTAAAATAAATATTTCGTGAGATCAGTTTGTTGTGAATGATTAGTTTTCCGACTTTTCTCCCCAAATAATACATGCATGTCCAATCCAGAAAATTTTGAAATAAGTTTCATCAAAATGAGATTCAAAGAATATGTAATTAATCCAACCTCAAAATACTATTAATAATTACAGTGATTATTTTTGCTTCTATTTCCGTTTACCATATTATAAGTAACATTGCTATATTAATAATATTCATCATATTTGACAAAATGAAAGCTCACTTCTAATTTGATTAACCTGCTTAGTATTTTGTGTACATCTTTTCTTCTCTCATGCGTGTACTTCAGTAACATCATTTTTTCAAGGGTAATTTTAGAAAGATATATTTCTTGGTCAAGCTATATGCATATTTTTAATACTTTTGGTATGTATTGCCAGATTACCTTGAGCACATTTATATCAATTTATGTCAAATGGAAGTATTTGAGAGTGCTCCTTCTTGGATCCTTAGCTAATACTGATATTTGTAATATAAATAAATAATTAACTAAATGCTCTGCTACTTTGATGTGAGGAAAATGGAATTTCATTATAGAATCATTCTAACTTCCACTAACTTAATTACCAGTGTGCTTCAATTTTTTTCTTGTCTCTTCTGTCATTTATTTATATTTTCTTAATTATGATTTGTTTACTCATGATATTTGTCCGTATTGTTCTGACAGTATTTTTTCCTTTGTTATATGATTTGAGAGATGTGTATGCTTGATAACATATCTGATGTGAGATTTTTATATATATTTCCTTATATTAAGAATAGTAACTGTTTCTGCCACATATGCCAATTTTTATTTCTTATGTCAAATGTCTCTTACTGTCTTTCCCTTGTGATTTATGATTTCCTAACAAAGATCTTCCTCACTCTAGTTATTCAAATATATATCTATATTTTTGCCTAACATGTTTATGACATTTTTCATATTTAAGTTTCATCTTTCTTATGTTATTTGGATGAGAATAAAGGATCCATTATACAATTCTGGCTGCTTATAAGATGTGGCCTCTTTTATTGTTCTGTGTATTCCTTGTAAGCAGCATGCATTGTAACATTAAGATGAATTTTCATTATCTAATAGTACACATCATGTAAAAAACATCTGGCTATCTTTTTTCCATATGAAGCTTAGATTTATTTGTTAAAATTTCAATGTAATTTCTAGTGGAACTTAAATTTCTACTAGGAATAGATTACTTGCAATACTGTTTCTAATTATATAGTAACATTTGTATCTCTCTATATTGAAGTCTTCTTTTCTGCTCTTTAGGGAAATATTGTGCTTTCTTTCATGTAAACCCTTATGTGATAATTTCTGAGTGTTTACATTTTATCCTTGTCTCAGTTCTGGATCTAAATGGAATCTCACAAATATTAGTCTCCAGTGTGATATTAAGGAAAATGCTTACTATTGCATATTACTAGACATTTTAAAATTATAAATAAATGTTAAAATATTTTTAGGGTTTATTTGGTCATCAGTTGGGATATTTTCCCCCATTTTTTGACTTAGTTATTTCAGGGATTAAATTTAGAGTATATTGGGGCTTCATTTTAGAAATATGTTGACATTAACTTGCATCATTGAACAAATTTTGTTGTAATGTTTTATATTATTGCAGTATTCTTACTGACTTAATATTTATGAATGTATATTTATATTCACATGAAAAATTCATCTCTAGTCTTTTGTTTTCCCATCTTTTGGTGGAGTGCAGCCTTTGGCTTTAGTTCATGCTGAGCTCTTGCTCAATTTACAAACCATTCCATCCTTTTCGGTGTTCTAGAAGATACAAAGTTTGAACAAATGCACCCAAAAGCTGGTTTTGGAAAGGTAGTCCTCAGAAAGCATTTTTAAAATGGGCAGAAGATATAAATATGCACTTCTCCAGAGAAGACATACAGATGGCCAGAAAGCACATGAAAAGATGCTCAGCATCACTGTCAGAGAAATGCAAATCAAAACGACAATGAGGTGTCCCTTCACACCAATCAGAATGGCCATCATCAAAAAATCTACAGGCAATAAATTCTGGGGAGGATATGGAGAAAAGGAGATTCACTTATACTGTTGGTGGGAATGTAAATTGGTACACCCATTAGGGAGAACAGTATGGAGGGTCCGTAAAAAACTAAAAATGGAGCTACTATATGGTCCAGAAATCCCACTCCTGAGAAAAATCATTATCCGAGAGGAAACTTGCATCCCCGTGTTCACTGCAGACTCTTTATAGTAACAACACATGGAAGCAACCTAAATGACATTGGCAGAGGACTGGATAAGGAAGCTGTGATACATGTGTACAAGAGAATATTACTCAGCCGTCAAAGTGAATGGAATAATGCCATTCACAGTAACATGGATGGACCTAGAGATGATCAAGCTAAGGGAGGTAAGTCAGACAGAGAAAGACAAATATCATATGGTATCACTTATTCCTGGAATCTGATTATTTTTTAAAGTTACATATGAACTGACTTACAAAGAAACAAACTTGCGGGTATTGAAAAGAAACTTTTGGTTACCAAAGGGGAAAGGTGGGAGAGAGGATAAATCAGGAATTTGTGATGAACACATACACACTACTATTCATAAGACAGATAATCAGCAAGGACCCACTGTATAGCGCAGAGGGCTCTACTCACTTTTCTGTGATAACCTATATGAGAAAAGAATTCAAAAAGAGTGAGTATATGTATATGTGGAACTGAATCACCTTGCTGTACACCTGAAACTAACACACTATAAATCAGTTATGCTCCAATAAAATTAAAATATTAACTTAAAAAAAATGTTCCAATTACTTACTGGCGAAATTGTAGAATGTCTTGATTGTCCTTAAAAATAATCCCAGGGACAGTGTGGGGAGCATCTGTTGGAATAATATGAAACTTTGAGTTTCATATTTATGTGGGAGTTGGTTTACTGTATACTTTTTCACTTTTATACACATTTGACACATTTCATAGTAAAAAGTCTCTAAAATAGCCTGAAAAAGGTTTTCAGTGATTATAAATTTGGGAGATGGTGATGGACAGGGAGGCCTGGCAGGCTGTGATTCACGGGGTCGCAAAGAGTCGGACACGACTGAGCGACTGAACTGAACTGAACTGAAGCTTATGTAGGTTTTCTAATGCCTCTAGGTGCTTTGGTAATTTGTACTTTATTAGGAGTAGCATGAGCTGTTATTATTCTTAAATGTGTGGTTTTATCAAGTTTCCCATGTCTAGTATAGTCCATTTCTATTTTATTTCTTCTAATTAGATTAGAAGTCTGACTGTTTAAAACCATCTTTCTGTGCTTCTGATCATATCACCCATCTTAATCACATTCAGAATTTCCTGTGTGGCAGGCAACAAGGCCTTTAGGGCTGACCCCCCAGCCTGTTTCTCAAACTATAGCTCCAGACTTATTCTGTCTCCTGTTTTCCCACATTCTCAAGACATACTTGGAACATTCTGTCTCCTCTGCCTGGGATATTGTCAGCTTGAAAACACCCTACTTATTTTCCAAGATGCCTGAAGAATATTCCTTGTTTTAAGTCTTCCATAAACTCTCTCTTGTTTCTCTCTCCTGTCCCTTCTCTGTGACACATAACATTTCAATCAGACTATGGTGTAGGCTTTACCATCCTGTATTGTTTGTGTATTTAGAAACTCACCTTCTTTCCTCCACTCACTCTGCTAACAGAGGCCCTGGTACTCAAGCATGGGGAGGATTTTTTTTTTCTAATTTCTTTTTTTTTTTTTTTGAAGTTACTTTTAATTGGAGGATAATTGCTTAACAATGTTTTGTTGGTTTCTGCCATATAACTATGTGAAGCAACCATAAGTATACATATGTCCGCTCCCTCCCACGCCCCACACCATCCCACCCTTTTAAGTTGTTGCAGAGCACAGGGTTAAGCTCCCTGTGTTATACAGCAACTTGCCACTAGCTGTCTGTTTTACATATGGTAATATATGTGTTTTAGAAAAGTCAGAGGAACCAGAGATCAAATTGCCAACATCCACTGGATCATGCAAAAAGCAAGAGNTCACAGCATCATCTTTCAGGATTTGGAATAGCTCAACTGGAACTCCATCACCTCCACTAGCTTTGTTCGTGTTCGTAGCAGTGCTTTCATGGTGCAGCCAAAAAAAAAAAAAGTTACAGTATATCAAGTTGTAGAATAGTGAGAAGATTTGTAACTACAACAGGGTGCTTGGATTAAATTCCATTTCCAAATGGTCCATGTTACATCGTGCCTCAGTAGAGCCCAAGCTTCTCCCTTCTAAGGGATAATGAAGCCATTCACCTGATTCTTTATCATGCTTTTCTTTCCCAAGCTTAGAAAGAAACTGCCCAAGGTATATTTCCATAGCAATCCAGTTCCCATGAATAAAGCCAAGTTGAGGAGCTCAGTGGAGCTCCAGGATCCAGAGACATTTTCGCTGTCATTGTACTCTATCGAGTGGTTCAGAACCCCATGCACTGCAGAGTCACCTAAGTTGATTTCCCCAAGAGTATGGCTGGACTGAGCTGGCCAGACATTTACTAATTTGTAGAAGTCCTCCAGGTGATTCTGATTTGTGGTCAGGACCATGAGTTATGTGTTTAACTGAGTCCCTTTCAGGAATACTGTAGACATTTTAGTTAAATACTAAATTTGTCAAAGAAGCTTTGCTAATAACCAGATCAAGTTTTTAAGTTTTTTCAGGTTAGCCCAAGTGCAGATGAAAGAATTCCCCATTTTATTCAGAGTCTCCATGCTCCTACCCACCCACTGCCAGTCCCACGACTCTGGGCCTGTTGTTGTCTTGGAGCTTTGTAGAGTGGTTCCACATGGGGTGGTCCAGCTGAAATGAACTCATGTGTGACACAGATCATCATCGTTGCCTTCTGTGCAAATAGGACTCATGAGTGCTGTATGGAGGGTCATTGATGGCGTGCAGATCAGGGAATGTATTCAGTTGCAACCCCAATTGATATGCTTCTGTTTAATTCTGACACTAACTATCTGGAGTTCTTACAGACCCTGCAAGTTAAAGGACATAGTCCTCCATAGGACTACTCTCACTCCAGACCAAATGGCTATACATCTGGGGGCTCCCGAGACCCTATTCGTGCTTGATAATTTACTAGAATAACTCAAAGAACTCAGGAAAGTCCTATACTTATGATTACACTTTTATTATAAAAGATAGAACTCAGGAGCAGCCCGATAAGGAGACATGTAGAGAAAGGTTTATGAGGGTCATTTAAACACAGAGCTTCCATCCCCTCTCTTTGGAGGATCAGAGCTCAACACTGTCCTGAACATCAGTGTGTCATTCACCAATCAGGAAGCACCAGCAAGCTTTGGTGTCCCAGTTTTTTAAATTGGGGTTTCATTACATGGGTATGATTGATTGCACATAGACCTCAAGATCGAACACAGTCTCCAGCCTCCCTCATCTCTTCTCTCCTTGAAGGTCAGGCTGTTTTAAAATCCCAACTCTCTAATCACAAGTTTGGCTTTTTGTTGAGCAGCCCATCCTGAGTCATCTCATCACATTAGTATAAACTCAGGTGTGATCCAAGGGACTCTAAATAATAAAGATACTTACTTTACTTGGAAAATTCCAAAGATACATATTCTCCTTCCCAGTAACCAGAGACAAAGACCAGTCAAAGTCTTTATTATACAACAGTAGGTCCTTTTGAAGTCCCTGGATTGGTAAAGGATGCTCCTGGCAGTCTTCCTTTGGTCCACTTATCTTTGCTCTTGTTTCCTGTCTCCTCTTGGAAAGGGGTCTGAGGATTAGTGTTCCATTTTCCAGGCTTTCCTCTCTGCATGTCCCGTCTTGGGATACATCCATAACTCCACCCTCTCTTGCATTTCTACCCCTACATCCTTTTGATTCTGAAAACTCTGAAAACATAAATAAAATGAAACAGCAACAAAAACTCCACCTACTGTTCTTTTTCCCTAAGAACTTAATTGCCCATTAACCCTAGAAGAGGAGGTGGAGTTTCAGGAGATACCAGTTTCTAGAGGGACTGTACTTCTAGAGGTTCAGAGAGTAAAGTTTTTGCATTTCATTCTTCAAGAAAGATAATGAAAAGGAAACCTTTACAACCTCTCTTAAAAGACTCAAAGTCCTAATATTTCAGAAAAGTGATTGTAAACTACTGCCTGACATAGGTGGTAAAAAGTTCTTCAGATTCTTTCAAAATTAGTTCTGAATTTACTTTCAAAGATAAAGTTATTTGGCACAATAAATTGTATTGAATTAGCTCTAATGTGATATTTACTCACGTGTCATCCCTTTGAAATGTATTCCAAAGATCATACGATCCTCCTGTCATATTTCAGTTGTCTTTAGGCAAAAACAATGCAATGACGCATTAATTATTTCTCAGTACAGATCACATTGATGTATTTCCATTTATTTTTTAATATTGCTTTAAAAGTAGGGGTGTTCGATTGCTTTCAGTAATAATCTACAGGGTCATGATCTTTTGGGTCTTTTGTTGTGACTCTGGACATAATGAAAGAGAATTGCATCACTAAGAAGGATGGAGGGAAACTAGCACAAGCAAGAGTTTGCTTCATGACCATGACAAGCTTCGTACTAGAACTTCTCAGATCTATGATTTTAAAAAAAGATTTATCTGTTTATTTTATTTTTGGCTGCGGTGGGTCTTCAGTGCTGCACTCAGGCTTTTCTCCGGTTGCGGTGAGTGGGGGCTGCTCTCCATTGCGGTACGCAGGGTTCTCCTTGTGGTGACTTCTCTTGTGGAGCACAGGCTCTAGGCATGCAGGCCATATGTCAACATGAATTCTTAAATCACATTTAATCCATCCTCACAGCAGCTTTTCAAGGTAGATACACTCCAATTTTATAGATTAGAAAATTGAATTTAAGGAGATAGGCTCTTCACTAGTTGAGGTGACTAAGTGGTGCGCCCAGGATTCGGTAATTTTGATAATTCAAATTTCTTCCACAATGCCGTGCGGGTAATTGTTTCCAAAGTATTCTATTCAGCGTACACTTAACACTCAATTTTCAGTTTGTAATTTTGCAAAGTACTACTTTCGTTACCACAGGATCAGGGTATATTCCTAGAAGGTTATTAAAGATAGGCTAACTATTAGGTTCATTGATTCAGTGCATTTTTACTGAGTAGCTTCTATGTGCCAAACCACTGATAGAAATGAGGCTGGCATACTCATTATTTTGTCCATTCAACAAACAGTGAATCACTTAGCTCTATAATACTGCATGGTGAAGTGAAAGTGAAAAACGCTCAGTCATGTCCTACTCTTACAACCCCATGGACCCCACCAGGCTTCTCTGTCCATGGAATTCTCCAGGCAAGAATTCTGAAGTGGGCTGTCATTTCTTTCTCCAGGGGATCGTCCCAATCCAGGGACTGAACCCGGGTCTCCTGCATTGCTAGGGTACCCACTCCAGTATTCTTGGGCTTCACTGGTGCCTCAATTGGTAAAGAATCTGCCTGCAATGTGGTTTGGAAGCTCCTCTGGAGAGGGGAACGGCTACCCACTGCAGTAATCTGGACTGAAGAATTCCACGGACTGTACAGTCCATGGGGTCGCAAAGAGTGGGACATGACTGAGCAACGTTCACTTTCACTCCTGCCTTGCAGGCAGACTCTTTACCATCCGAGTCACCAGGGAAGCCCAGTGTTTCATGGTAAAGATGGTTAAACGTCATGGCAAATTAATTTGACTTTCTGAAATCCTTTAAATCATGAAACAAAAAAGACTGATTTATTCTGTCATTAGGTCTTAGGGATAAAACCAATATTTGGAATCTTTCGTTTGAATTGATGTTATTTAACTGATTTTATTTAATTTTTAATTTCATGAGCTTTCAGGTTTGTATCTTGAGCAGTCACTGCCAGGCAGATCCCAAATTCAGAAGTTGTAGCGCATTTGACAGCACTTACAACTAATAACCAGGTTCACTGACAGTAATCTAGTTTCAGCAGGTACTGTAATTGTAGATTATACTCTTCGTGGTTTCTTCATTGTGTGAATAGTAAGTGTATGAAGTCTTGAGTCAACATTTCCTTTTCTGTTGCATAAACAGTGCTGAAAGCTTAATGATCAGCTGGAGAAGAGGCGTAATGAATAGTTGCAGCGTTGTTCGTTACGCTCCGTGGTGGCTCTTTCTTTGCCATCATTTCGTCTGTGCTTGAGTCTTGCATTTCCTTCTAGTCTGTCATTCTTGAGCATCGGACACTCCCCCTGAAGTAACTGCTGTGACACACGTAGAACTTCTATCATATGACAATGGAAATGTCTCTTCTCCTTGAGCTCACTTTATTTGGAGAGACTATTCTTTTGAGGATGGTAAATCTGCAGAAAGTGACTCACCCAGTCAAGTTATAATAGATTTTTCTTAAAGTTTATGTGGTCTTTTGGATAGTAAAACACTGTGCTGCTTTTCTGTAAATTAAGAGTAAAATGTTAAGGGAATTAGAATTGAGATTTGTAGCTTTTTGCCCAGTTAATTTTAGGTCACTGATACTTATTTGTATTTTTGTTCCCACCTTTATATCCTTTGTGTTATAAATATTGAAAAAACATGCTGTTTCTCTATTTTTTTGAATTAAATTGCTAATTTACTGAAATGGTAACATACGCAGTTATTGGGTCTTGTCTTTAGTAGCCTGTTATAGATTTTGACAATGTGTTATTCATATCTCCCCAGGCCAAGCCTCAATTGGGTGCTAACTCAGTAAGAGGTCTTACTCAAAAAATAGAGTCCAGAAGTAATGATGAAATGAATAGAAATACCTTTTATTTCACCCAGAGTGTTTAAACCGTGGCCATTTATTATATTATGCTCTCTTTTAAAGCGTTGGGCTTTCGTAAAGGGAAAGACTCCCAGAGACTACTCTTGCAAAGTGTTCTTTGGGGTAAAGCATAGAGGAAACAAATTTCTAAATGAATGAGGAGTTAGCTTCTTTATGTTATTCTTCAGAAAGCATGGACTTTCTTTGGAACAGAGTATAATTATCTGTAGATATGAATTAGTTAGGCAGGGTACTTCCATGTCATTTTGGGGGAAAAATAGCTCAATGGAGTTCTGTTATATGAACAATCGATGATGAATAATTCCCTAAGCAACATTAGAAGCCCCTAGATGATAACTTTTTAATTTGCAAAGCATATTTGTTGTAATAGGTTGACAAGTGAGTTAGCAAAAGATAGGTTTTATTAGCTGAGAACCTTTAGCATTAGGCTATATTTAGGTGGATTGAACTGCCATACTTTGTTACAATGGCTAAAGTAACCTATTTGTCATCTGTGATCTATTTTAGGGGAAAAAAAAATCTGTTGGTGAAATCATCCCCTCATCATCTTTGTTTTTCTTTTTGATACATTCTTGATAGTAGGATTAACTTAAAAGGGTTGGCATTATTTTAGATATCTTGCTTATTCAATGAATAGATTTTTATATAAACTAGAATTTTAAATGAAGGTAACCTTTTAAAATCAGAGGTATTATTATAAACATCCATGAACTTTTGATGTTGTGAAAATAAGTGAAACCGTATGCCACACTGCTAAAAGTCACCAAATCCCAAGTTTTTGTCTAAAAAGATACATATTTTCAGTCCTCAGTCTCCACAAACTCATTTTGTTTCCTAGCTGCATTTATTGTGTAGCAATTCATTTTACCCCCATTGGTTAACTGTTCTTCGCAATAAGTTCTTTATAATTCCGGCCTATGACAGAGTTCATGCTGTTTTCATTGTATCTTTGGCCAGGGAAGCACAGCATGGGATTCTTTAAATGTATTGAAATGGTTTGTAGATTCTTTTTCTGCAATTGTGGGTGCCTGATTGCCAAGATACATTGAGAAATAAAGGAAAAATGAATGGAAAGAAAAAGGAAAACAGGGAGGAGCGAAGTAGGGAAAAGAAAAAGGGAGAGAAGGAATATAAAAAAGGAGACATAAGAGGAGACAGAGGGGAACAGAAATTAAGGGAGACGTGACCGCGAAACTAAAGGATTAGAAGGTTTGTCAGTGTATTTATGTTCATGACAGATGGCATGTTTCCATTTACCTTTGAATCCTTTCCCTTTAAAGCCGAAGATATTTTCAACTGAGGAAGTTTAAAAATTCTTTTTTATTTGAAATACATAGTAACTCCAGGAATAGGAGTTTTTGAGTTAAAATAATATGGTATTCAGAGGATTTGTAGTATTCAATTGCAGTCTAAAATCAAGGTAGCTTTATCTTTACCTTATGTTTATTGTCTTCATCATGGCCTCCTTTTGGATTTGTCAAATAGCAGACACAGTTTTTTCCTTTCACATTCACTGAATCATAAACAATCCCTTCCCTCCCTCACCTTCCTGTATGCACACCGTTTTCTCCATTATAGGCAGAGAGATTTAAAACAACAACAACAACAATGAAAAACCAAAAAATCAGAACATGTTATTTCTTTCTCAAGCCCTCTAGTGACTTCTTATCCTACTTGGGGAAAGCCTAAACTCTGTACCCACTCCGCAAGCCCTTCTTTCACGTGTCTTCTAATGACATTCTTGAACTCTTGTCTATGAAAAGCCTGCTTGCTTATTACTCAGACATACGGGATATTTTCTGCTCATAATGTCCACTTGTCCCTTTTTCATGGACCACTCTTCCCTCAGACCTCCTCTCACTTCATTCGTATCCCTGCTGTAGTACACCTTCTTTGAGGAACTTTTCTGATCAAGGTGTCTGAAATAAATTCCTTTTTTCTTCTCGTGCAGTCACTCTTGAACTTCTCAGTTTACCTGGCTTTTTTTCATAATACTTTTCAAAGCTGAATACACACACACACACACGTGTGTATGTGTGATATATGTACACACGTGTGTGTGTGTGTGTGTGTGTGTGTGTATGTACCCATTTCCTCCATTAAAATGTCAGCTCTCTGAAGACAGGAATTGGTCTTGTCTTACTGCCATTTGCATGGTAGTGGGCTATTTCAGTTATGGTTCCAGTCTTTGTTAACAGAATAAATGACTAGACATTGATGGAAAAAGATTAATTATAATTATATAATTATAATTAATTATAATCTCTTGTGTTAAGTGCTATGAAAAATAAATTGAGGGAATCCAGGGAAAAAATGAATTATTCTCCCTGGGCCTGGAAAAGGTTTGAAATCGGAGCTGACATTTTCATACATGTCAAAAGATTGGCTTGGCACTGGCTGAGAAGAAAAGGAGAGAAGATAATTCCACTGAGAACATCGTGGGTAACATCTCTGAGTTGGGAAAAAGTATGGAGAATTCATGAAAGAGTGAACTCTCTTCACTCCATTGGAGTTGGACATTCCAACACAATGGTTGCATGAGAAAAAACAGAATGAGAATGGGTCTGGAGGGGAATGAGAGTTACATTTTGAAGGGGTTCATGAAGATTACTAGGCATAGTAACTTTGTGTATGATGGATATGCTCAGACAATTCTGTGAAAGATGGACTGGAGGGAGGCAGAAATGAGTCAGGAAGTCCAGAGACAGAGTTTACTCAGTAGTCCACATAGGTGGAAGCAGGGAATCAGAGTTGACTGATGTTAGCTATGATCTTTTCATATATGGCTTGTATTATGTTGAGATAATTTCCTTCTATTTCTAGTTTGCTGAGATTTTATCGTGAAAGGGTGTTAACAAATTTTCTTTCTCTCTTAATTGAGATGCTCGTGTGGTTTCCGTCCTTCATTCTGTAAATGTGGTGTATTACCCTGACTGATTTTCGTGTACTGAACCATTCTTGCATTTCAGGAAAAAAACACACTTGGTCATGATGTAAATCCTTTTGATGTATTGTTGAAATCAGTTTGCTAGTAATCCTTGATGATTTATTGGTGATATTGTTCTGTAGTTTTCTTCCGTAGTATCTTTGGATTTATTTTCACTCAGACAAAGACTTGACTCTTTCGTTTGAATTTGGAAGTGTCTTCTTTTCATTTTTTGAAAGAGTTTGAGAATGTTTGGTATTTTTTTAAGTTTTGTAGCAGTTTTTCAATTTTTGCTTATCTTTTCAAAAATCCAGCTCTTAGTTTTATTGGTGTTTTCCTGTGCTATATTTCATTAATTTCTGGTCTAATCTTTATTAATTCTTTCCTTGGCTTATTTTGGGTCTAGTTTTTTTTTTTTTTTTTTTCTAGTTTCTTGAGATATAAAGTTCGGTTGTTGATTTGATGCCTTGCTTCTGTTTGAGTGTGGTCGTTTGCTGCTATCAGCTTCCCTCTTAGTGCTGGTTTTGTTGCATCCCATTTAATTTTCATTTGTCTCAAGATAGGCTCTAATTTCCCTTGTGATTTCCTTTTCGACTCATTGGGAGTTCAAGAGGATATTGTTTAGATTCCATATATTTGTGAATTTTTCAGCTTTCTTTTTGCTATTGATTTCTAGTTTTATTCCACTGTGGCTAGAAGAGATACTTGGTATTTCAATATTAAATATTTTAAAACTTACCATGTGATTTATCCTGGAGAATGTTCCATGTCCATTAGAGAAGACTGTGTATTCTTCTGTTGTTGAATGGAGTGTTCTGTATATTCTTTTATAGGGTTGTTCAGATCTTCAGTTTTCTTATTAATATGTTTGATTATTTGGGGGTTTTCTTTGAAAGAAAATTCCCAGAAGCTGCTTGCAGTTCACTGGCCTATTCTCACTGGCTCTCCTTGGTCATGAACTAGCTACAAAGAAGCTTGAAAGTAGTTCAGTTCTGGTTCTCTATATGCATACATGAAAGTAAAGATTGTATTACTATGATAAAATCGGTCAGTTGATATTCAGGGACATATACCAGACTGCCTAAAATATTAGATAAGAATCTATTATAATATTTTTAAGGTGCTGAATCTATGTTTTATTATATCTTAATTCTGATGAGGCTTCCTATTTCATTAATGAAAGAAGCTCTGAAGCCCTCCCTTGAGTGTCTGTGATATATGAGCTTTTACCTTCTCATTTATGAAGTTACAATAGATATATAATTCTTACCTTATTATGTATTCTCTAAGAAGCACAGTAAAAATAAAATGGAGCTTTAAAAGTTTAAAATGATCCTGCAGGGACTCCGAGATGAAAAAGATATACAATGCCAAATTACTTCCACCCATGTTGTTACATACCCTATTAACAGCGTGCACAAGAGACAATTCTATTTCTGGATTTTACTACCCCGTTGCATAATTTTTACTTGTGACTACCAGGGAATATGAAATAAGAAGATAGTCTATTGGGAGGCATTATACGTCTATGTCATTGAGTCTTGCCACTGAAAATTGTACTTATTAATCATTTCTCCATCAGTAAAAATTGATAACAGGTAAAATGAAAATAAATTTTAGTGCGATCATTTTGTCGTTTGGTGCCTATTTTAAATTTGCGTTTATGATTTGGGGGGGGGATAATGATTCAAGGCAACGTACATTACTATCTATATGTTCATATGTTAATTTTAGAAAAAATACTATGAACAAAAATTATACACGTATAAAGTGGGAAAAATCATATCACTGGAAGACTATAATAAAAATTAAAGTCTTTCTTATACTGGCTATGGAATCCTTTTAAAATTATCATATTTTTTTACATCAATTTTTTGAAATTGGTATGATTTAAAGAAGAGAAGAAAAATGAGCTCTAGAGAAGTTCTAACAGTGAGTGATAGACCTGTTTTTCCTTTTTTCCTTTCAATGTGTTCAATTATCTTCGCAGTATATTTGTAGTTCTGGAGCATTCTGGAGCAAGTTCTCCAGATTAACATGGGATTGTTCTTGGAGCTTGAACAGAGAAGTAAATTAACTTTCTGGGGGCCAGGTTCCAGGATATCCAACCTCCTGCCACCACAGAGTTTGCGCATGATACTTTTATATATTGGATCCTACATTACCTTGTCCCTGAAGGAAAAAAAAAAAAGTAAAAAAAGTGGTTTTGAGGCCAAAGGAACTGCTGCATTAAATCTTGTTGCATATAACTTTCCTCCAACAGAAGATCACATTTCAGAAGTCGTTTCATCAAAGTATAGCTCTTTTTCACCCCTCCCCTGTCTGCCACTTCTTTGCAGACCCAAAATTTCATGATTTATTCCTGTACTTTAAAATATATGCTAGTGGTGGAAGATTTATCTTTGTGCAAATGAATAATTCATAGAATAGAATTTCTCTGAGATTAGTTTACAAAGTGAAGACTTTGACCCCAGGATTGAAATTTCCAGGGCATCAAAGATGTTTGTGCTGTTTCCTTTAGGCATCAGAAATGTGGTTGGGTTTCACTGTTTCATTCTGAACACAATCTTGGGAAAAAGAAGTGGAATGCATGAACCAGCAGAAAAGGCACATTATATACTTCGGATCCTACCTCTTTTCCAAAAAGATGTGTAGTCCTCAGCTTTTACTATGAGTAGAACTCATTACACCAATTCTCTCCTTAAGTTTTTTTCTTTTTTTTTTTTTCCCTCCTGGGGAGAATATGTTTAACTTGGTCACTCACTGGAGAATATATGTGATATATTGATTTATTTTTTAAAAAATCTGTGTTTATGACGTTCTCAGTACGGGTTTTTATTTTTATTTTGTTTTTCTTTGTAAGTTGTAAATAAATGTAAATTGCATCCAAAGTAATATATCCCCTCTATAATTAGAGAAGAGATGTTGCCAGTCCATGACTAGTGACATTTGCCTTGAAATTTTTATTTTTCTGACAAACCTTAGGATATATCTAAACTAAATAGATGTTTAAGTTGTGAAGACAAAGATTCATCAAGTTTCCAAATTCTCTGCTGAGTTACTACCAAGCGCTACTTGGTAGGGCCTTAGCTGCTCCCTGCCTACTGCTCTAGTTCCAGTTCCTCACTCAGCTTATGCTTTTATTAATTCCACTGGAGTACCTTATACATACAGCAGGTGAACCCATTTACTATACCAGCACAGAAAAACCTGGAAGCCAGCAATAGCTGTTTCCAGACAGCTAATGCATGGTGAACTCATTATAATATAATCATCAAATATAAATAATACACATGCTTTTGTGATTAGCCTTTTGAGGATGGATTAATAATTAAAGACTCTACAAACATTAAGATAGATCCATCAGTTTTTTACAATATTAAAATTAGGTTATTCTAAGTAAGAGTGCCTTTCTGTCAGTTTTTTGTTTTCTCCCTAAGTGTGTGTGCTAAGTCACATGTCTGAATCTTTGAAACCCTGTGGACTGTAGCACACCAGCCTCCTCTGTCTGTGGGATTCTCCAGGCAGGAATATTGGAGAGGGTTGCCATTTCCTCCTCCAGGGGATTCTCCTGACCCAGGGATTGAACTCGCGTCTCATGTCTCCTGCACTGGCAGGCATTACCAAAGCCACCTGGGAAACCCTATCTCCCTGTATCACTCCCCCCTGCCTTTTTTTCCCCCTATTTATATTATGCTTATCACATGGATGTACTTTTTATTTCCTACCTTCTATTTCACTAATTATAGAATTAGTTGCATTAAAAATTTGACTGGTGTATGCCATCCTTAAAAAAAACTCTGGCTTCTCATTTATCCATGCATCTGGAAAGCATCTCTTGAGAGAGTCTTTTCCAATTTCCCACTCAAATGCCCACTAAAAAAAGACTCTGGAGGAGAGGAAGCATTACCACTGCCATCTCATTTCCATCTCATACCAACAGGCAACCCACTGCCTGGGTCTGAAAATGGGGGATATAAAGTCAGTCTAGGTTGAGAATAAAACAAGTGATATGAACCAGAAAGTTTTGATATGAACCAGAAGACTATTCTGAAAAAGGAAGGAAAATATTTCAAACCCCTCTTGTTGTTTACTGCCTGGTTCAAAGGCCAACAACTTCAGCAACTAGAAAGCAGAACATCTTTGTAAGTTGCTTTTATTGTGGCTTAACATGGTATTCTGTCACTGATGATTTTTTCCCCTTATATTCACTCATTGACTGCACTTCCCTGATAAGACTGTGGTGCCCTGAAGAGGAATGGAAACCGATGGTGACTTTACTCACTGTAACCAGTGTAGTCTCCGCAGAACAGGGCTGCTGCTGCTGCTGCTGCTGCTAAGTCGCTTCAGTTGTGTCTGACTCTGTGCGACCCCATAGACGGCAGCCCACCAGGCTCCGCCATCCCTGGGATTCTCCAGGCAAGAGCACTGGAGTGGGGTGCCATTGCCTTCTGCGCAGAGCAAGGCTAGCATAGTAGAAAGATCCTGGGTGTAAGAGTGGGTGTGCTGAGACTGTTACACTCCTGTTCAGAAGGACCACAGTGGTATGTGTTTGTGTTCACCAGACACAGTTTCTGGTGTCCACATATTTTTAGCTAGCTGTAGGTCTGAGAAGGGGATTTAACAATCACTCAGATGAAAGTAAACAGAGATAAGGAAATCCACATGCCACGCCTAAAGGCAAGCACCAGCCGATGCAGCATGGGATCTGTAGTACACAACAGCTGTAGTGTACAGCTTCCAGAGTGCTGGCAGCCTACAGACTGAGAGCAAGAGTATCCTTCTGATGCACCGGGGGTAAACTAACATAAAACTCGAAAAAGTAATTATATGGAACTTCCCTAGTAGCGCAGTGGATAAGAATCTGCCTGCCAGTGCAGGAGACATGGGTTCGATCCTCGGTCTGGGAAAGTTTCACCTTTGGAGCAACTGAACCCGTGCTTCTCAACTACTGAACCCTGCACACTGTAGTGTCGGTAAACCACAAGCAGTGAGCCCCTGTGCTGCAACTCCTGAAGCCCATGCTCCCTAGGGCCACCAAGTTGCAACTACTGAGGCTGCGTGCTGCCACTGCGAAAGCCCGTGTGCCTAGAGCCTGTGCTGTGCAACAAGAGAAGCGAGACAGAGAGAAGCCAGTGCATCGCAACTAGTGAGTAGCTCCCACTTTCTACAACTAGAGAAAGCCCCCAAATAAATAAATAAATGTGGCAGTGTGTACATGTCAAAAAAATTTTTTTTAATCTAAAAAAAGTAATTATATAGCTATAGGAGAATTTAAAAATCATGTAATAATATCCAAAGTCTCAAGAAATATACCACTATATCCCTTTTTGGAAAGCATAAAAGAAAACTTAATTGGACTTCCTGAAAAAAGTGATGAATAGAAGTCAAGTGCCCAAAACTGAAATGTCATTATAAATGTAGTGGAAGTGAAAGTGGCTCAGTCGTGTCTGACTGTGACCTCATGGACTGTAGTCCATGGAATTCTCTAGGCCAGAATATTTGAGTGGGTAACCTTTTCCTTCTCCAGGGGATCTATGGAGAAGGCAATGGCACCACACTCCAGTACTCTTGCCTGGAAAATCCCATGGACGGAGGAGCCTGGTAGGCTGCAGGCCATGGGGTCACAAAGAGTCAGACATGACTGAGCAACTTCACTTTCACTTTGCACTTTCATGCATTGGAGAAGGAAATGGCAACCCACTCCAGTGTTCTTGCCTGGAGAATCCCAGGGACGGGGGAGCCTAGTGGGCTGCCATCTATGGGGTTGCACAGAGTCGGACACGACTGAAGTGACTTAGCAGCAGCAGCAGGAGCAGGGGATCTATCCAACCCAGGGACTGAACCCAGGTTTCCCGCATTGCAGGTGGATTCTTTACCAGCTGAGCCACAAGGGAAGCCCAAGAATACTAGAGTGGGTAGCCTATCCCTTCTCCAGGGGATCTTCCCGACCCAGGAGTTGAGCCGGGGTCTCCTGCCTTGCAGGTGGATTCTTTACCAACTGAGCAATCGGGGAAGCCCTATAAATGTAAGGACAATATTCTTGGAAGGCTATTGAATTTAAAGATAATGATTGGAAATGTGGTTAGAAGACTAAATGATTCATAAAGGCTAATGAGGGTCCAGGAAAGGGAATGCAAGGTAAGGTTTCGGTATCCCTTATCTTTCATGGCAGGAATTGAGAGACTCAGTTTTATGCTGGGCTTGCATAGGACTGAAAAAGAAAGGTGACAGTGAATCACAGGGAGTCAATTTGAATAATGTGATGAATGAAACTTCTACACACCTTGAGCCGTAAATCACAAATGGAAATTACCCATTCTATTAAAGTACTCAGGGCACATTTTAAAAAACGTTTCAGGTTTATTTACTGTAAATACTGTGATATGTACTAAAGGCAAATCCCTTAGGATGGCTTGATCTGGACCTCTGGGCCTGACTTCCCCTGCCACTCGAAGCCCCACCCACCACTTCCCAGCACCAGCTCTGACTCCATCCAGATTCCTTAGCTTTTGACCTCAAGTCAGACACACTTCTGGCATGATCTCTGTCTTCTTCCCTCAGGCCACCTAGACTTGTGACCTTTTAAAGCCCATCCTCTTCAGAGAGCCCATTTGTGGCTCACCCCCTTCTCAGTCATCTTTCTCTGCCTGATTCAACTCCTAATCATTGCCTGAATATCTCACTTGACACAGTTGAATTTGGCTTTATATTGTTTCATTTTTATTGTTTTGTTTTGTCTCCATAAATTGATGTTAATTTCCAGAAGATGTGGATGGCATCATCTCTACCCTTCTTTTTAAAAGTTTTTAATTAAAAAAATCTGCAAGCTCTTGCTCAATATTAATCGCTTGGTTTGCTGAATGAACAAGAATAAAGATAGTAAGACCCTTTAGCAATGCTGAGTTACATTTTATCTTCATCTCCATGTTCTAATCTGTGATTTTTTTTCCCCATAAGTGTATTCTGGGAATTGAGCCATTGGTGTTTTATAGAACACATAATATTTTTGCTCAGAAAACAAGGCTAATCTTGTAATAAGAATACTCATATAAGTGCAGTTAAAAAAAGGCAGACTTTTTACATGGTTCGAGGAGCCTGGTAGGCTGCAGTCCATGGAGTCACTAAGAGTCGGACACGACTGAGTGACTTCACTTTTGCTTTTCACTTTCATGCACTGGAGATGGAAATGGCAACCCACTCCAGTGTTCTTGCCTGGAGAATCCCAGGGACGGGGGAACCTGGTGGGCTGCCGTCTATGGGGTCGCACAGAGTTGGACATGACTGAAGCGACTTAGCAGCAGCAGCAGCAGGGGATGGTGTTGTGGTTGACTTGCCACCCGCCTGACATCAGATTCATCAGATGAAGTTCTCACCTCTAGTGCTGCAGAATGTGTCCTTATTTTGAAATATGTGCACATGTGTGTGTGTTTGCCCAGACACATGTGCGTGCTAAGTCACTTCAGTTTTGTCTGACTCTTTGCAGCCCTGTGGATGGTAGCTCACCAAGCTTCTCTGTCCGTGGGTCTCTACAGGCAGGAATACTGGCATGGGTTGCCATGCCCTTCTCCAGGGGGTCTTCCCGTTCTAGGGCTCAAACCCACGTCTCCTGCAGCTCATACATTGTAGGCAGATTCTTTAGTGCTGAGCCACCAGGGAAGCCCAAAATTGGATATAAGGCCATTGCCCATGTAATCAGTTAACCTTGGGTGTGGCCTTACTGGTGTAGTGAAGTGAAAGTGAGTGAAGTCGCTCAGTCATGTACAACTCTTCACAACTCCATAGACTATTGCCTACCAGGCTCCTCCATCCATGGAATTTTCCAGGCAAAAGTACTGGAGAGGGGTGCCATTTCCTTCTCCAGAGGATCTTTCGACCCAGGGATCAAACTCGGGTCTCCTGCATTTGTAGGCAGACACTTTACTGTCTGAGTCATGTGGAGAGGACCTCTAATCCAGTATGAGTGGTGTCTTTATGAAGAGGAAATTAGATACAGACCCAAACACAGAGAGAATGGTATGTGAGGAACTCAGAGATCAGGTTAACATATGTACAAGCCAAATAACATCAAAGATGGCCAACAAACCACCAGAAACCTGGAGAGGAGCATAGACAAATTCTCCCTCACAACCCTTGGAAGGAACCAACCACGTCCATGCCTCCCTCTCAGGCTTCCTGCCTCCAGAACAGCGAGAATAAACTTATGTTGTCAAAGCTCCCCAGTCTGTGATGCTTTGTTACTATAATCCTGGCACATTAATACAGCTAGTATTTTTTTTTTTTAATTGAGTAAGAGATAGGGGAAAAACCCTTTTTTGTCTGTATGTTTACATTAAAGTCTAGCTGACCCTTGAAGAACACGAGGGATAGAGGCGCCGACCTTCCCCAGTGGAAAATCCACCTGTGATTTTACAGTCTGGCTTGCATACCCGTGATTCTGAATCCACAGATTCAGCCCATCACAGATTGTATAGTACTGTAGTGTTCTCCGTAAAAAACAACAAAAAAAATCCATGTGTAAGTGGACCGGTGTGTAAGCCTATGTTGTTTAAGGATCAGCTCTGGTTTTTCTTTCCTTGTAACTTAAATCACCAAGTGAAACCCAGGTTGAAAAGATGCTGTGTCTGCACCTAATTGCCCTGGAGGACTCTTGGCAGCTTGTGAGACCTGGTATACCAGATACTCGGACTTGGGACAAAGGGATGTTCCATACATTGGGAGGTCAGTTTTTGGTTTTCTGTAATGTGGTTATAAGAATGAAATGTGTGTGGGTTTTGTGTTTGTGTGTATGTGTTTTAACAGAGAATGGCATATACATCTCAAACATGGGATTATGCTCATGAAAATATTTTGTGACTAAATCAGTTTTCCATCAGCTGCGTGAATTTACTAGTTTCCATGGCTCTCTCATGCTCAGGACTGACCTCTATGATCTTGGAGTTATGCTTGGAAAAGACTTTTCCAGTTCAACAGGTTGAAAATGAAACTCAGGCCTTTGCTTAGGAGTGGACTTTGGACTCCCTTGGTGTTGTCTTCCTCCTCCAAATTAATTTCTTATTTTGCTGGTTTCCCTAGGGCTGCCATAAAATAGTAGCAAAATCTGGGTGGCTTAAAACATTGGCAATTTATTGTCTCTTCTGGAGGCTAGAAATCCAAGACCAAAGTATCAGCAAGGTATCTGAAATGTGTTGGAGAGGAATCCTTCCTTGATTCTTCTAGTTTGTAACAGTCTCGGACATTCCTTGTTTTGTGACAGCATAGTGATTTTGGCCATTTGAGGATTTTGTCAGTCAGTTTAGAGATTATCTCATTCACACCAGAGTGAGGGAATCTTGTTTGCCATTTAGCCATTTCTGCAGAAGCACCCTGTGTTTTTCTGCACTGAGATATTTGCTGCCTGTTTCAGCAGGCTGTACTGTGGGAAGACACTGGAGGTGGAAAGAAAGGCTTGAGTGTGAATCCTAGCAGTATTCATTAGGCAAGCAGCTTCACTTTACCAACCTCTGTTTTCTCAAAGTGCGAGGTTGGGGCCATCTACAAGACCCTCCTTACTTCTAACACCCCTTGCAAATTTGGGGATCTGACACCAATTGCCAATTTAAGGATTCAGAGACCACCCTTAGGTTCAGTGATGCACTAGACGGACTCCTAGAACTCGCTTAAAGTTGTTCTACTCGCAGTTATGGTTTACTACAGGGAAAGAATGGGGCTTCCCTGGTGGCTCAGATGGTAAAGAGTCTGCATGCAATGCAGGAGACCTGGGCTGGGAAGAACCCCTAAAGAAGGGAGTGGCTACCTACTCCAGTATCTTGCCTGGAAATTTCACGGACAGAGGACTCACTAGGTCGCAGAGAGTCAGACGTGACTGAGAGACTTTCAGGTGTTAGTTGCTCGGTTGTGTCTGACTCTTTGCGACCTCATGGACTGTGACCCATCAGGCTCCTCTGTCCATGAGATTTTCCCATCAAGAATCCTGGAGTGAGCTCCTTTTCCAGGGGATCTTCCTGACCCAGGGATCAAGCCCAGGTTTCGTGAGTTGCAGGTGGATCTTTTACCGTCTGAACCACCAGGGAAGCCCTTCACAGAGAAAGAATATCGATTAAAATCAGCCAAGGGAAGAGGTGCAGAGTCCAGGAAAGTTCCATCATGGAGCTTCCAGGTGTCCTCTTCTATGGAGGGTGGGCACACTGCTTTCCTTCCTGGCAATGATCTGTGACATTTGCACAGAGTGTCACCAACCAGGGGTGTTCACTGGAGCCTTGGTGTCCAGTGTGTTTATGTGGACTCCCATCTCATGGACATGGCTGACTTTGGCTGTGTCTGCTCGCAGAAAACTGAGCTGAAACCATGTGACCCTCACTCTAAGTCAGGATGTCACCATAGTCCCCAGCAATACAAAGACTCTGCAGTCAGGCTTGCCATTCCCAGTGTTTAGAAATTACCTCTGGAGAGCTGAGGGCTAAAGCCAGACCTCATTTTGAGCAAGGTTAAATTCTCTACTACATACGCTAGAAAAAGGGGATTAATAACCTGTAGAGGCCCTTGTTGTCTTTATGATCTACAGTGGCGTAAATCGGAAGCCCTGCCTGAGGGCGTGGCCAGTGCTGCCTTGTTCCTGGACTATCTGTCCTGCCCTTAAGTGCCTTCTCTCCAGCCTCCACTGGGGTTTTTATTATGGTCAGATTGCCATGGTGGCATGCTGAAGCTGTGTGTGTGATGTGTCCCGGGGTTTAGGACTGGCTCAGAAGGGAAGTTATATCTGGCTAATGAGCACCTGTTATTTATTATATGCCATAATTTTATGCATTACGGAGGAGCCTGATGGGCTGCCGTCTATGGGGTCGCACAGAGTCGGACACAACTGAAGCGACTTAGCTGCAGCAGCAGCAGCAGCAGTGTTTAAAATTTAGCGAGGGGCAGTATGTGAAAAATATGTGTTTAGAGGATGTTAGAATCCTTACATTCAAGCCCAGAGAAATGAGTACTTATTAAATGCCAGTTACCTGTGTCCCTAGGGTACCAGCAGGAGGAATTAATATTCTATTTCATTTGTGGAGATATTTAGAAACATTAAAGCCTTTGGTCCTCATGTGAAAAAAATTTCCATGAGAATTGAAAGCATCACAGCAGAAAATCTTAATACTACATTTCCTGTGAGCTCAGCAATTAATTGCACCCAATTTGGTCAGAAGATTTTTCTGATTCAAATCAAATTCAAGCAAATCCAGGCAGGGCAACCTTGAAGGCTATATCACCACTCCTCTAATTTCCCAGGGGACTCAGAAATTAAGCAGAAGCCCTGTCCCAGGCTCAGCTGTTTGGACATACATGATTTGCAAAGAGATTCTTTTATGCCAAATTCTCTTAGAAGCTTCTGGGAACAATTCAAATGATTAACATTCCAAATAGTCTTGTCTTCTTTGGTCCTACCCTTTTATTTAGTGAGATTCGACTTTTCTAGTTTTATTGTTGCGTGTTTGTCAAGACTACATTCATATCTACCCTTCTGAGTGTAGGTTGTAAAAGTTGGTCTCCATTATACAAAGCTTGGATTAAGGGGCTAAACTTGAAAGCTAAGTCATGTCCAACTCTTTGTGACCCTATGGACTGTAGCCCACCAGGCACCTCTGTCCATGGAATTTTCCAGGCAAGAATACTGGAATGGATTGCCATGTCCTCCTCCAGGGGAATCTTCCCAACCCAGGGATTGAACCCATGTCTCTCATGTCTCCTGCACTGGCAGGTGGGTTCTTTACCACTGGCATCACCTGGGAGCTGCCATCATGTTGGAAAACCTACTTACTGTGTGCCAGCCACCCTGCAAGGTACGCCCAAAGTCAGGCTCAGAGAGGCCAAGAAAATCACTGAAGGCCAAACAAGGTTAAGTGGAAGTGAAAGTGTTAGTTGCTCAGTTGTGTCCAACTCTCTCTGCACCCCGTGAACTCTGCCAGGCTCCTCTGTCCATAGGATTCTCCAGGCAAGACACTGGAGTGGGTTGCTGTTCCTTTCTCCAGGGGATCTTCCTGACCCAGGGATGAAGGCAAGTCTCCTGAACTGCAGGCAGATTCTTTCGCTGTCTGAGCCACCAGGGAAGCCCTAAGTGGAAGAGCGAGGATTTATTTGCACTGAGGCCAGTGTTCTTGCTTCTATTTCAAGTGTTAAAAATTCACTTCATCCAAATGATGCCCCNCTTTCTCCAGGGGATCTTCCTGACCCAGGGATGAAGGCAAGTCTCCTGAACTGCAGGCAGATTCTTTCGCTGTCTGAGCCACCAAGGAAGCCCTAAGTGGAAGAGCGAGGATTTATTTGCACTGAGGCCAGTGTTCTTGCTTCTATTTCAAGTGTTAAAAATTCACTTCATCCAAATGATGCCCCTGCTGATACACGAACTGGTCAGGGTGCATCAAACCAGGGAAAGTGTTTTCTGCAGGAAAATAACTGCCGCCTTTCTCTTGATGGTGTGTATTTATGGATATCGTCAGTTGCTCAGCATTTCTGTTTTATCTGAAAAGTATTTTGTTTATTCACTGGCATGTTCCTTGTGAATAAAACGACAAGAGGCCATTATTGAATCTGCCTCTTTGCTGTCTTCGTAGAAAGGATAATTCAGATACAAAAATCAGTATTCATCTCTTGCTAACATTCTCTGATTCATATGTGCTTTTATTCAAACATATTATTAGTGAATTTAACCGCAAACTAATAACTGTTGTGTTTGAATTTTTAAATATCACATTCTTGCCCTTGAGGAAAAAAATTGGATTAAAAAATGCTTAGTTTGTGTTTATGTGCTTGCTTCTACTAATTAGGCTGTGCCTCTAAACTATTAGATATCTCAGATTGATCACTGGAAGGTTTTAGAAGGTCAGAGTACCAGCTGATCTATGACTGATTCATAGTCAGCCAGTATGTGGCTGCTGAACTTTTCCTGTAAGTCACTATTTTTCATCTTTATAAGTAGGAGTCTTGTGCCACCACTCAAATTAGCATTGATTAGGAAGGGCCAGGGGAATTTCCTTCTCCTTTTTCAGAATGATTTTCTCAGGCAGAACAGAGAAGCTTCAATGGTTCAGCAGCTGTTGTCTGTCCTCTTTTCTCCCTGTAAAATAGTTCCTGGTTTGCAGTCATCTTCCTTCCACCAGACCTGAACCATAAAAATAGAAACAAATTAGATGTGTGTCAGAAATGAAATACCTCCTGCTTATTGAGAGTTTAAAAATAATCTTCATAATTAGCGTTTCATATCCTGCAAACTCCTACTGTTGTGCTTGTACACACACAGGGACTTTCGCCCCCAGTGCATCCTGCACCTGGAGAAATCAACTGCTCCTGTGATAGGTATTGATACACTGGAATTATTTGATTATTTACTTTTTATAAAAAAAAATGCAGTATAGTTGCTTTACAATGTTGTGTCAGTTTCTGCTGTTGTAGCAAGTGAATTATTTTATTCCGTGGTTAACTGCTCATTGAGGAGCCCCAGCCTGTTGAGGGTATGTTGTCGTTGTTGTTCAGTCCCTAAGTCATGTCCAACTCTTTGCAACCCCATGGACTTGAGCATCCCAGGCTTCCCTGTCCTTTGCTCTTTCCCAGAGTTGACGCTCATTCATGTCCATTGAATCACTGATGGTAAGTGTCTCACCCTCTGTTGTCCCCTTCTCCTCCTGCCTTCAATCTTGCCAGGGTCCGGTGTTTTCCAGTGAGTCAGCTCTTTGCATCAGGTGGTCAAAGTACTGGAGCTTCAGTTTCAACATCAGTCCTTCCAGTGAATATTCAGGGTTGATTTCCTTTAGCATGGCTGGTTTGATTTCCTTATAATCCAAGGGACTCTCAAGAGTCTTCTCCAGCACCACAGTTCAAAAACATCAATTCTTTGTCACTCAGCCTTCTTTATGGTCCACCTCTCACAGCTGTACATGACTACTGGAAAAACCATAACTTGGATTATATGGACCTTTGTTGGCAAAATGATGTCTTTGCTTTTTAATTCGCTGTCTAGGTTTGTCATAGCTTTCCTTCCAAGGAGCAATTAGCCCACCAGGTTCTTCTGCCCATGGGATTTTTCAAGTAAGACTACTGGAGTGGGTAGCCATTCCCTTCTCAGGGGATCTTCTCAACCCAGAGATTGAATCGAGGTCTCCTGCATTGCAGGTGGATTCTTTATGTATTAGACACCAGGGAAGTCCATTGGAGGTATGTCAGCCTTTAAAATAAAACAGTCAGTTATTTTCTCAGAAAAGTGAACTTACTAGCAGAGGAGCTGCAATTTGAGACATGCAAGCTATGGCAGAACCATAGGTAGTTCTGGTAAATAAATATAGCAAAGGAACATTACTTTACAGAGAAAATGGAGGAAGTTGGGAAGGGCTGCTTTGAACAAGACCCCGTTGGAGGAAACTAAGAGTTCACGGTGGTGGTATTTATCATTGGCTGGGACTGTTCCTAGACAATGAGAAAATCTTCCTTTCTCCTGCTGGAGTGGTAAAATAGTAACCTTCCTCTTGAAGGTGCAACCTATGTCTCTTCCTGCTTGAGGTTAGTAGTAAGGAGTGGTAGAGTGGGAGAGCGCCCCCTTCAGGACTTCCTGACTCCATTGTAAATGAGATTTCCCTTAGTTTTTGTGTTTGCAAGCGTGACAGGGATCTTTTTCCTTCTGTGGCTGACACCTCACCTCCATGAAACTGGGCGCTGAGATGCTTTTGAGACATCTCAGATTTTACAACTTTTAAACTACATTTGAGTATTTAAGAAGAGTCATGCCAGTAATGCTTTAATCTTGGCTCTTCAGACGTAAACCCCTCGTTGAGATCTTCCTTCCCCTTTCCCTCAGTGGGCTAAATTTGTGATGACATCACTTGGCATAGTGAGTGTGTGTGAGTGTGTGTGTGTGTGAGAGAGAGGGAAACACAGGCACTGAGACACAGAGTGACGCCTAGAGATTGGGAAGGAAGGGACACCACNGGCCAAAGAACTAAATAGACATTTCTGCAAAGAAGACGTATGGATGGCTAACAAACACATGAAAAGATGCTCGACATTCCCCATTGTAATTAATGACTCATCTTTATCCTATTGCTTAGGTGTGCTGGATTGTATTTCTAAGTGACCACAATGACCACATTCTGCATGCCTTTCTTATACTGTGAGTTTTGCTCTCCTCCAGTGAGAGGTGGGGTCTGTATTCTCTTTACTTGAAACTTGGTGGGGACTTGTGACTGTGTTCACAAATGGAGTACAGTGTGCATGATGCTTGATGGCAAATGATAAAACAGCTTCCACCTGGCCTCTCTCTTTGGGAGTGCTTTCTCTGCTTTCTCATGCACCAGGAGGCAAAGAAGTCCAAACTAGTCCACACTGTATGGAGTGATGGATATGGAGAAGCACTGAGGTCCTCAGCTCAAGCCAGAATCAGCTGCCATAGCTGTGAAAGAACAAGACTTCATTTCCTTCCTGGCCCCAGCTTTTGAGAATGTAGCTGAGGGCCCGGGTACTCTGGGGCAGGGAATACTGCTCAACTTTGGATGATTTTTATATAATTCTCAGGGAGGAATAAATTTTCTCCTGCTCATCTTGGTTCTCCTGGATGGTCTAAGAATTAAATTGACATGTGACAACTTAACAGGAGAAAATCAAAGAAGTTTAATAACATGTATACAAGGGAGAGATCCAGAAAAACTGAGTAACTTGCCAAAATGGCTGAAACCATCACCTTAAGTGTCATCTTCAGTTAGAGGGAAAAGAGGATGTTGGGTTGTGGTTTTGGGGACTTCAAAGGAGTGGGTGGCAATTCACATGGAAATTGAAAAGCAAATATTTGGTAATTAATGTTTGGTGGACCATGTAGAGACAATGAGTCATGGAAATGACTCTGATATCTGGGCTCTGCTGAGTTTCTTTACTATACTTAGCCCATATTCTTTGCAAATGTCTCTGGTGATAGCTCTATTTTGGGAACAGGTCCTCTATGTAAATTATTTTAGGCAGATGGGGGAAGGTCAAGGTTTCTTCTTGAGTCTTTTGAGCCTTGATTGTTTTCAGCTCAAATTAATCCACTTGCCAAAGAGATATTTTTGGCTGGTAAATTTTGCACACACACCCCCCCCACCACCACAACCATAGTAACTAGATCATTGCTAAAAATACTCTGTCCATCCCGATTCCTCTTATTCACTCACCACTCACATAAGTACATTTTACAACTCTACTTTCAGGATATTGCCTGTATGTTGACCTCTTCTTAACTCCCCCATGTCTTGTCCTCTCAGCCATGATCTATCACCTTATCTACTGGATACATTTTGTAACTAGTTTCTCTTTCCCTACTATAGATTATATTCTCTAGTTAGAAGCCAGATTGATCTTTTACAAACATGAATGAGATCATGTCTTTTGCTCAAAACCTCAAATGTCTTCCTGTCACATTTAACATACTACCAAATGCTTTACCATTCCCCATAAGGCCCTACGTTACTTCGTGCCAGTCGTTCTCCCTGAATTCTCTCCTAACACTCCTCCGCACTTACAATGCTCAAGCCACACTAACCTATAACTCTTCCTCATGTCAGCTTAAAAGATGCACAGCGTGAGAGTTATGAGCTAAGTTTTATTTGGGGCCAAATGAGGACTGCAGCCCGGGAGACAGCACCTCAGATAACTCTGGGAGACTGTTCCGCAGATGCAGTGGGGGAAAGTAAATATATAAGATTTTGGTGAAGAGGGAGTTTAATGCAGTCAAGTATTTACAAACAGTTTTCCGCTAGTCAGGAGGAGCTGATGTCACTTAGAAGGGATTGAGTGATTTTCTAGATATGAAGAATGCAAGGATTGGATCATGAAATCAGTTCCTGAAAATATCTAACCATCTAAAGACCTGTTCCACCAGTTTCCCTGGAGCACAGAGTGCCCCATTCTCCACCCTGAATTCCCCACAGGGGTTGTTGACAGTCAGCAGCTGCAGCAGCGTGGGGTTCAATTTCTGCAGAGGCAGATGGCAAATGCCCTTGCTGTTGTTCAGTCCCTGGCAAATGCTCTTGGCAAGCACCAATTTGTAGTTGACACTTAAAACATTCATTTCTGAGTGAGAGATAGCTAATAGCAGAATACATGCCTGACCTTCAATAAGTCTGAAATTGCCCCTGGGTCTTTGATGTCCAGATTGCTTTACATCCAATGAGATTAATTTTTACCAATGACATGGTACTTCTTGAATAGTTTTATTAGGAAACAAATGTGCTGCCTCCATTCTTCAGATACAAAGCACTCTATAGCCCCAGGCAATGGGAAAATTGCAAGGTGGAAGGAGCCTGGGTCCCTGAATCACCATATGGAAGAAAGCTGTCTACCAGCCAGGAATCCCTCCTTCTGACTGAATGAAACCTACTGTGTTAAGTTACTGAAGTTTTAGGGTTTATTCATTGTAGCAGCTGGTATTTATGTACCTAATACAATGTTATTTCCTCCTCACAGTGTTTATACATGCTACTTTTTCTCTCTGGGGGACTCTTCCCTCCCTTACATCTTTCAAGACCTTGTTTGCGTTTAAAATAATCCATTCTTCCACCTCCACTCATGCACAATGGCGCTTTCTATACTATTATATTACTTATTGATTACTGATTCTTTTGCTTTATTGTACTTATCCCTATCTGAAGCATTTCTCATCTATTTTGTTTGACTGTTGCCTTCACTAGAAAGTAAGGTTCATAATGACAGGGGCTTCATCTGTCTTCTTGTTACTTTGTCCCCTGTGCCTTTGCGGTTCCTGCCCTGTAGCTGCTGCCGCTGCTAGTAAGTCACTGCAGTCATGCCCGACTCTGTGTGACCCCATAGATGGCAGCCCACCAGGCTCCCCCATCCCTGGAGTCTCCAGGTAAGAAGTGGGAGNGGCTTCATCTGTCTTCTTGTTACTTTGTCCCCTGTGCCTTTGCGGTTCCTGCCCTGTAGCTGCTGCCGCTGCTAGTAAGTCACTGCAGTCATGCCCGACTCTGTGTGACCCCATAGATGGCAGCCCACCAGGCTCCCCCATCCCTGGAGTCTCCAGGTAAGAAGTGGGAGTGGTTGCCATTTCCTTCTCCAGTGCATGAAAGTGAAAAGTGAAAGTGAAGTTGCTCAGTCATGTCCGACCCTCAGCGACCCCATGGACTGCAGCCTTCCAGGCTCCTCCATCCATGGGATTTTCCAGGCAGTGCCATTGCCTTCTCCGGCCTATAGCTAGTGGTCTGCAAATCCTTGTAGAATAAATAGAGATAATAGGAATAGGAATGAACTGTTAGAAATTAGGGTCCTTCAGAAAGAAATGGCAACCCACTTCAATGTTCTTGCCTAGAGAATCCCAGGGACGGGGGAGCTTGTTGGGCTGCCGTTGGTGGGGTCGCACAGAGTCGGACACGACTGAAGCGACTTAGCAGCAGCAGCAGTAGCAGCACCATAATTAAGTTAGCATTACTCAGTGAATCACTCAACTTCTTTGTGCCTTAGTTCCCACAGTCATCAAATGAGGATGAAGATATCTATTTCATGGAGTAGTCGCAATGAGTAAATACAATTTGTATGTGACCTGATGAACCCTTGATGGCCTTACAAATAAATATGTGTTTTCTCCTTTCTTTGTTTTGTTCTTATGAGAGTTTTGGGGGAAATACTGTGAACCTTAACACTTCTAAATAATTTGGACATGTTTGGCTGAAATCTCAGAGGGTAGTCTTTCTGGATTGGAGTAGTCAATGACTAAGAGCCATTTACACTATTATAACTGAGGATTTTTTAGATACTCTGACAGATACTCAAGCAGGAGAATCTATAGCCTGGCAAATGTTTAGACCATTGTACCATCTCTAAATGCTGTGTTATAATGACCACATTCTATTTTGATGGTGCTGTGCAAATTCTACCCTTATTAATTTCTGGGTGGATCATGAGTTCACAGTTTAGGGGAGAGGGAGATGTGTATATGACAAATATTTGCTTATTCAGATCTCCAGGAAGCAAATAGAATTTTTTGCAGAGTGGCCAATTCAGGAAAAAAACATGTTTATAAGCCATTGTTATTTTGTTTTCTAATTAAAAAATTATGAATAAAACATGTGCATTTCCTTGTAATACTGAAAAATGCTGGCAAACATGACATTCTCTTTTCACCTCTTTTGTTTTCTGTTTCAGGCAAAGTTGGAACTGTTCAGTAATTTACTGGGTGACTGTCAAAGTGGATGATATCGCCCACAATGGGGCAAAGATTTGTTTTTGGGAGGAGTGAAAATTTTCTTCTCATTTTATGTATAAAGTATAGATTACATAAAGTATGTAAACAGATATACAATATATCTGAGGTATTAAAATTTCACAGTGGGATTTTACTGGGGGATGATTAGGAAAGTTTGTATCTAAAGAGAGTCCTTAGGGGTCTGATAAGTAATAATTTATAAACACTGAAAATAATGGTTCATAAACACTTGTTTAATATTTTCACTAAAGTCCCCCTTTATGCACCTGCACACTATTTGTATACATATATTTCTGGCTGACTTTTATAGTCATCAGAGAAATAATACTGATTTTCCAGTAGTCATGTATGCATGTGAGAATTGGATTGTGAAGAAGTCTGAGCGCCAAAGAATCGATGCTTTTGAACTGTGGTGTTGGAGAAGACTCTTGAGAGTCCCTTGGACTGCAAGGAGATCCAACCAGTCCATTCTGAAGGAGATCAGCCTTGGGATTTCTTTGGAAGGAATGANTTGGATTGTGAAGAAGGCTGAGCGCTGAAGAATCGATGCTTTTGAACTGTGGTGTTGGAGAAGACTCTTGAGAGTCCCTTGGACTGCAAGGAGATCCAACCAGTCCATTCTGAAGGAGATCAGCCTTGGGATTTCTTTGGAAGGAATGATGCTAAAGCTGAAGCTCCAGTACTTCGGCCACCTCATGAGAAGAGTTAACTCATTGGAAAAGCCTCTGATGCTGGGAGGGATTGGGGGCAGGAGCAGAAGGGGATGACAGAGAATGAGATGGCTGGATGGCATCACTGTCTCGATGGACATGAGTCTGAGTGAACTCCGGGAGTTGGTGATAGACAGGGAGGCCTGGCGTGCTGCAATTCATGGGGTCGCAAAGAGTTGGACACGACTGAGCAACTGAACTGAACTGAACTGATGTTTATTTAACTTTTTGAAACTTTTCTGTCCTATTTCATTTAGGTCTTCCCCAAATTTGGGGCAGATTTTTATCTTCTGTAAAGTGGATGGCCTATGCTTTAGATATTACCCTGCTATTGAAGGTTTTGCAATTGTAGTGTTAATAGGTATTGTCTATCCTGCATTCTCTTCCCCCTTTTGTCCTTTCTAAGAAGTCACATTTTATTCTATTTTTTGTTTGTTTATTTTTAAATTGGAGTAGAGTTGCTTTACAGTGTTGTTTAGTTTCTGCTTGTGGGTCAGCTATATGCATACACATATTTCCTCCCTCTTGAGCCTCTCTCCCACTCACTCCCATCCCACCCTGCTATATCATTACAGAGCACAGAGCTAAGCTCCCTGTGGTATACAGAGCTTCCCACAAGCTATCTATTTTATACAAGGTAGTGATTATATGTCAATGTGACTTTGTCAGTTCGTCCTACCCTCTCCTTCCTCCCCCAGGCACCCCCGTGTCCACAAGTCCATAGAAGTCCCATTTTAATCTGTGTGGTCATGGGCTTCCAGGGAACCTGATGTCATCTAAGCTTCTGCAGTGGACTTGAAAGTGTTTGCATCCTTTTTCCATGGGTTTTGTAGGACTGGGCAAAGGAAAGCCACTAGGGGCCAAAAAGAAACAAGGACAATTCTGCTCAGGGGTTCTGGGATGCAGAGTCCAGTTACTTTCTTTTCTAAGAAACATAGATAAGGAAGAATGTTCCACAGTCATTTCTGGAAGCCATCTGATAACCACAGGGGGGCCCAACTCTTGAGTGAAGCAAGTATTGTCGATGTCAGAGGAGGAAAACGGAGAAACCTAACTGCCTTGAGTTATCACTGTGCTACTGATGCAACCATTGATGAAACAGACCTCCCCCTGAGACTTATCAGTCACTTCCTCATTTTTTGAACCAATTTGAGTCATGTTTTCTGTTACTTATAACCAAATATATTCTATCTGAAAGCATCCTATTTCAGTTAACAATATTGCGCACATTTATATGTGAAAAAGTTGGCTTAAAGCTCAACATTCAGAAAACGAAGATCATGGCATCCGGTCCCATCACTTCNAGTGAATGAACGAATGGATGGGTGGAGACTACTTTTCACTTCACACTTAAATCTCATTTTTCTTTATTTTCATATTCTTAAGCCATATGGTGTCTACTTGCGATAACAATATTGACACATCACTTTTCATATCCCCTGCAGTAGCATTTTGCCATTAGGAGGATGCAGGGGGGAAAATTCCAAAGGGAACAGATTTAACTGTGTCAGTTTGGGGCAGCTGTTCTTTATAAGGTCTGTGATGAAACTGGACACAATTCGGCAGATGTTGTGTGAATGAGGTATACTAGCATTAGCTGATAATTTTTGGTCCTACTGACACACAAGGAGATAAGTGTGTACGAACCTATTTCACAAGAAGTACTGTCTTCTCAGAGAGCAAAAGCAAAACTTGTTTTATGTTTTCTCCAGGTTCCTACTTAGAGGAGGTCATTGTCAGATAAGGAGAGACAGCCTGGTCAGGAACAAGGCTTCACAGAGGGAAATCTCTGTATTCTTACCTAGAGGTTTACTTGAAGTGCACACTCAAGACTGCCCTCCAAACCTGCTAAATTAAAACCTCTTGGAGTGGGACCCAAATAATATGTGTTTTAACAAGTTGCTGTGTGGCTCTCATGAATGTGAAAGATTGAAAATCTTTACTGGAAAAACGCAGAGGGTCTGAATCAGCCAAAGCTGGATCAGAATTTTTAATTATTTAAAAAGTTTTAATTGTAATAAAATTTGCCACATATTAATTGTGATTTCAACTAAGTTATTTAAGATTTTGAACACTGGTTTCTTCATCTGTAAATTGTAGTGATGGATATACTTCCTCCCCTCACCACCTTTATTGAGATATAATTAACATATAACATTCTGTAAATTCATTCTTTCTGTTGATTTGATATACTTACATATTACAGAAAGACTACCATGCCTGTGTCTGTGTGTTCAGTTGCTCAGTTGTGTCCAGCTCTTTGTGACCCCACAAACTGTAGCCACCAGACTCCTCTGTCCATGAGATTTTTCAGCAGGAACACCAGAGTGGGTTGCCATTTCCTCCTCCAGGGGATCTTCACGACCCAGGGATCAAACATGCGTCTCCTGCATTGGCAGGCATATTCTTCACCACTGAGCCACCTGTTAACACATCCATCAAGTCACGTAATTACTTTTTATGTGTGTGTTGAGAACATTTCAGATCTATTTGCTTAGCGACTTCCAAGGAGGTGTACAGTGTTGTTAACCACAATCACTACACTAGGCATTAGATCCTCAGAAATTATTCACCTTGTAGCTGGAAATTCGTACTCCTTGACCAACCAGACTCCTCTTTTCCCTCAATCCCCAGCCCCTGAGCCCCTGGTAACCAACTTTCTAGTCTCCATTTCTGTAAATTTGACTTTTTAAGATTCTCCATAAAGATAATGCCATATTTACTTCCTTGATTTGTTAAAGGAGCGAAGAAAAATCATACTGGATTTGCTGCTAGAAGCCAGTAAAAAGATGTGGCCTTCCTATTGTCTCTACCATGCTATGAAATCTAAACTAGATATCATAGTATTTCAGCTATGAAATGCACTATTGCATATGATATATATTTTCTAGACCTTGACCTTTGGAACTGGCACTTTTCTGACCCAGACCTCCAGGCTCCTCTGTCCATGGGGTTCTCCAGGCAAAAATAGTGGAATGGGTTGCCATTTCCATGTCCAGAGGATCCTCCCAGTGCAGGGATCAAATCGAATCCTGGTCTCCTACATTGCAGGCAGATTCTTTATGGTTGAGCCACTGGGGTAACCCCTCCCCCTCCAAAAAAAAAATCTCTTTGCCAGATAAAACTGTATTCTCTCATCGTTCTAAAGATAGTTATCCTGGTAATGCCCACATGAATCAGGGATGTTCCAGGTATCTGTTGCTGCAAACAAGCTACCTGATAACTGTAGTTAAAAGTACAGACCATTACAGACTAAATTTAGTTGACCACTGTATTTTGCTCACGAGTCTATGGGTCAGAAATTCAGGGAAAACTTGGCTAGAGGGTTAGTCTCTGATCCATGTGGCCTCAGCTGGCATGGCTGGGGGTGGAGGAGTTCATCAAAGGAGGGTCCTTCAGTTACATAGTCAGCTTCCTCAGTGCTGCATGGCCTTCTTCTCCATATGGCATCTCATCCTCCAGGGTCTGGCCACTTGGCATGGGATCCTGACAGCCTGGTGATCTCAGGAAAGACATACTTCTTAAACACTATGCATTTAAGAAGTAAGAAGTGGAAGCTGCTGGGCAGCTGCTGAGGGCTTTGTCCAGAACTGGCACTTGTTGTATGTTAAGTGGTTCAAAGCGGTCAGAGAGGTAGCCCGTACTTAGGGAGAGGAGAGATTCCACATCTTGTGTGTGTGATGAGTGGCAAGCAATAGAATATGCAGAATGGGAGATGTGGTTCTGCCCATCTTTGGGAGTCACTGTAAGGGGCATTGCGAATGGATAGTATATTTTACTTAGCATGTGACTGTTACTGAAAATGTTTAAAACAAGTTGAATCTACCCACTGCATGTAAATGTAAATGCATACATTTAAATTATATTTGCCGTTTGCATTCTGTCTTTTAATCCTTATCAATTAAATCCTTAGCCATTTAGGACTCAAGTTAACTGAGCTGCTTGTGTAAGAGTGGACTGTCTTCCCTCCGTCTATCAAGCCCCTGCTTGGACTTTGTCTTACATGATGGAACATGTGTTCACTGTACATAAGGCATTTCTAAGGGTTGCTTTGTCAACATGAAAACCTCTACCAAGCCCTCAGGGCATGTAATCGAACAGCTCTATGGTAGAGTTACATGCCTCGATGCTGAAAGAAGTAACATTTTCATTACTTTATTTCTGCTCCCTCAATAGTGTGTTATATGTTACTAATAAAGAAGCAGAGAAAATGTGTGTCCTGTTCGACCCTCAACCCGGGAAGTATTAACCATTCTTTCATCTGTATTTTCATAGCATTTGGATTATTACATTATTTTCTTACTGATTATTTTCAATCATTCAAGAAATACATGAGTGCATTCTGTTTATAAAAATTTTAAAAAGACATAGAGTAAATTCTTCTGTTCATCTACATCCCTTTTCCTATACTAATTCCTCCTGGAGATACACAGTCTGGCCAGCTTTGTTTGTAACCCTTCAGACATTTTTTCCTGCACCTGCACGTGTACATGTGTGTGTATAATTTACTCAAATGGATGCAAGTTATACATACTGCATTATGATTTTATTTATTCATACTTCATTGTGATTTTGTTTATGATTTGGAGAGAGTTATGTATAGATCAATTTTACTGTTTTAAACAGCTGCATAGTATTCCTTTGTGTGGCCCTCCAGCAGCGAATTGAACTGTTCCCCTCCAAATGGACACAGATAGCTCCCAGGATTTTCAGGGAATATGACAGAGCAAACATTTCTGACAAAGCTCTTTGTGCAGCTGGGTGAATCTGTGGCTAGGTCTTGTCAAAAGTATCACCAGATTGCCTTCAGAAAGGATGTTTCACAGATTCTGGCCTACACATCCTCAGCAACACTGCATATTTAATATTTTCAATGTTTTGCTTATTTGATGGGAAAAATAGATATATCTCTTTGTTTTCTATTTCCCAGATTATTAGTGAAGTTTCACAAAGTTTCTTATTGAGCATTTATGCATTGAACATTTCTATCTTTTCTGGGAATATGTTTTACGTTCTTAGTTATGAATACCAAACAGGTGTATATGTTTCCCTGGACCATCTTTTCTTCCATTGCTAATTTTATTTCTATTCTTGGGCCAGTAGCATATTTTGATTCCTATGACCTATAAAACTATATAAATATATGTATATGCCTGCATACATTATAAGTACATGTGAGTATGTATTACATTTTAATGTACGCATTTACAAGCTTCATCCTGAACATCACTTATCGGCAAGCATCAAAAACACAGGGGTAAAACCAAATAGACAATGTCCTGTGTCCCCGAGGAAGTTTGGAAATTTTGTGGGTATTTTCTCTCCTGAGAAAAATCTGTTCATCTATCTTATAATCGTAATTTATCATCTATCAATCAGTATATTCCTCCATCCATTTATCTAAGAACTACCTACACGGTGCTCACTGTGTCAAGCAGTTGTCTAAGTGCTTTATGAATATTAACACTTTTATAGTCTTGACTTCCCCATTAAGCAGGTACTCTTTTCCTTTGTAAATTATTTATTTGGCTGCACTGGGTCTTAGTTGTGGCCTGTGGGTTCTTTACTTGAGGCATGCAGGATCTTTAGTTGTGGATGCGAACTGCTAGTTTCAGTGTGTGGGACTGAGTTCTCTGACCAGGGATTGAACTGGGCCCCCAGCATTGGAGGCACACAGTTTTAGCTACTGGACCACCAGNCATTTTAATGTACGCATTTACAAGCTTCATCCTGAACATCACTTATCGGCAAGCATCAAAAACACAGGGGTAAAACCAAATAGACAATGTCCTGTGTCCCCGAGGAAGTTTGGAAATTTTGTGGGTATTTTCTCTCCTGAGAAAAATCTGTTCATCTATCTTATAATCGTAATTTATCATCTATCAATCAGTATATTCCTCCATCCATTTATCTAAGAACTACCTACACGGTGCTCACTGTGTCAAGCAGTTGTCTAAGTGCTTTATGAATATTAACACTTTTATGTCTTGACTTCCCCATTAAGCAGGTACTCTTTTCCTTTGTAAATTATTTATTTGGCTGCACTGGGTCTTAGTTGTGGCCTGTGGGTTCTTTACTTGAGGCATGCAGGATCTTTAGTTGTGGATGCGAACTGCTAGTTTCAGTGTGTGGGACTGAGTTCTCTGACCAGGGATTGAACTGGGCCCCCAGCATTGGAGGCACACAGTTTTAGCTACTGGACCACCAGGGAAAGCCTGGTACTCCATTTTTATTATCCCATATTTTTATATGAAGAAAGTGAACCACAGAGAAGCTGCCCAGGGTCTGCCATCTAGTAGGTAGTGGATCTACAATTTGGACCTAGATAATCTTGTCTGAATTGATTCTTTTGAACTGTGGTCTTGGAGAAGACTCTTGAGAGTCCCTAGGACTGCAAGGAGATCCAACCAGTCCATTCTGAGGGAGATCAGTCCTGGGTGTTCTTTGGAAGGAATGATGCCAAAGCTGAAACTCCAGTACTTTGGCCACCTCATGCGAAGAGCTGACTCATTGGAAAAGACTCTGATGCTGCGAGGGATTGGGGGCAGGAGGAGAAGGGGACGACAGAGGATGAGATGGCTGGATGGCATCATTGACTCGATGGACGTGAGGCTGAGTGAACTCCGGAGTTGGTGATGGACAGGGAGGCCTGGCGTGCTGCAATTCAAGGGGTCGCAAAGAGTCGGACATGATTGAGCGACTAAACTGAACTGAACTGAATCTTGTCTGGTTTTATATTTTATATTCTTTTTTTTATATTTAAAATAAAGTTTTAAGTTTTAATACTTGTCACATTTCATGGAAAACTCTTTTGGAGTTTATAGACACAGTTGACTAATAATTCACTAGACATCTGTATAATATTGAATCTTTCCATTTTGTTCTTTAGTAAATCTTCATTAAATAGTTTCTACTTTTATATCATTTACATAATTTTGCCATGCTAATTAATTGTTAAATTTATCCCCAGATATTTTTTGTGTTGAAATAAATGGGATCTTTACAATATCATCTAATTTCTTTGCAGTATAGTAGGAAATATAATTTTTATATGTTGATCTTGATCTTGCTGAATTTCTCTTTTTTGTTCAGTAGTTTGTCAGTGGTTTTCAGCATTCTAAGAGACAAAAAGTATTTTGTTTTTCCTTTCAAATATTTATAATTAATTTCTTTTTCTTAAACTATTATTATTTTATCTTGATATTTGTTAAAATATTATCTGAGGTAACAGGGATATCTGTGCTGTTTTGAATATTAATAGAAAAATGATGATTTTTTTTCAGCCTTTAGTTTGTCTTTCTACTTTTATAATGGGTGTGCTGCTGTGTGTTCTATGCTTAGTCGAATCCAACTTTTTGCCACCTGATAGACTGTAGACCCGGAAAAGGCAATGGCACCCACTCCAGTACTCTTGCCTGGAAAATCCTATGNTTTTTTTTTTTTAACAGAAGGGAAATTATAGACTGCATATGGATACCTAGGGGAATCATGCTGGAGAGGCTGAAGACACAAGATCAGCTGTGGATAATGATTGGGGCATGGTTCTTGAGCAGAACCATGTTTGTGATGGAGTTTGTATTCCCCAAAGTTATTGTCCCTATTTTTATCTTTAGATCGATCTCCTCATCTGAGGACTGGAATTCAAAACCAGTGGAGTAGGTCTGGATTATTTCTAAGCATCCTTCTGACTTGAATATTCTACAAATCTATTCCTGTTAGTCATGCCTATGCTATTAAGCAGAGATGAAGGGAGATGTATCCTGAGGCTGTTTACTCTCATATTAAATGTGCAAAATTTGAAGATGAATCTAAAAGATATTTAAGTCTGTTTTCTCCAAGGGAATATTTTTATGGTTTATTTATGAAGTCATCTGTATTGTTTTATGTGGGAAAACTGGTTTCATTGGTTCTTTAAATTACAAATCCTCTTGTAGAAATTATAACTTTTAGAAGTTGAGACTGCAATAAAGTCACATTGGTTTCATTGCTTTAGTCTTATTATCACCGATTTTGCCAATTAACTGTGAGGTTCTGATGCAGTAGGGAGAATTCAGGATGTTAAATTCACTAATAGCAATAAGTAGTATGGAAACATATCCATTTCTGATATATGTTAACTACTGTATTTTTTACTGTTCTTTGATGCTGGAAGGTTTCAGGTGAAACTCCCAGACTAGATATTAGAATAGCTATATTGGTAGCAATTAGTGAGAGTGTTACTTTATTAATGCTATACTGTTATCAATATTTGTATGTAATGTTATCAATATTTTATGTTGTATGTAATATTATCAATCTTTATGTGTTATCAATGTAATATGTGTTATGTATGTAATGTAATGTTACATAACACACATTACATGTTATATGAGTTACATAATTGTAATGGTAACATTGTAATGTAATGTAATCTAAATGTAGTATAATGTAATGTAACATTGTAATGTAATGTTATGTTACATTACATTATACATACACACATACATTACATTACATTATGTATGTAATGTAATGTTATCAATATTTTATGTTGTAAGCAATGCTATTAATATGTTATCAATATATGTATATAATGTTATCAATATTTTATGTTATCAATATTTGAGTATAAACTAGCTAAATTTTATTTGTCAAGATAATTTTTTCTTTCTAAGAGGAAACTCATTGCTGAAAGCTTTTACTTACTTTTGGTTGCGCTGGGTCTTCCATGCTGCATACATGCTTCCTCTGGTTGCAGCAAGCAGGGGCTACTCTCTAGTTGCGAGCTTGGGCTCCTCACTGGGATGGCTCTCTTGCTGCGGAGCACGGCTCCAGGTGTGCAGGTTTCAGAAATTGTGGCAGGGGGGCTCAGTAGTTGTGGCGTATGTGCTAAGTTGCTCTGTGGCACGTGAATCTTCCCCAAATATGAATCAAAGCTGTGTCCCCTGCATTGGCAGACAGACTGTTATCCACTGTACCACCAGAAAAGTCCCTCATTGCTGAAAATTTCAAGCAGAAATAAATGTAGTACTTTTTCACTGCTAATGAAATACAAACCCAGATTTGTATGTTATTACTCTTGCCCTCCAAACATTGAATTGATTGTTTAGCTACCTATCTTGGGGAACCAGGATGTGGAAAAGTAGATAAATTGAGTCAAAAACCTGAAAACACTGTATTAACTATTCCCACTGATAGACTACTGATTTATGCAAAGGCAGGATACATCTTTATGCCCTGATATCATGTATGATAACATATCATACATGTTATGATATAGGCTTTGATACTGATCTGTAGAATCAGAAAGGGTTGGGCATGAGAGGCTGCTGATTGACAGGAACTCTTAGGTTACTTCAGTACTAATGAGGATTTTCAATATATACATATACTGTCTGTGTGAATAATAGTTTGCTTTGCAAGGCTTCCCTGGTGGCTCACTGGTAAAGAACCTGCCTGCCAATGCAGGAGAAGCAGGTTTGATCCCTGGGTTGGGAAGATCCCCTAAAGAAGGAAATGACAACTTGCTCCAGTATTCTTGCCTGGGAAATCCCATGGACAGAGGGGTCTGGCGAGCTACAGTTGATGGGATGCCAAAAAAGAAGGAAATGACTCAAAGACACAACAATGACGTTTTGCTTTACAAAATGGACCCATTAATGTTGTTTTGCTAATTTCTCTGACCCATTCATGTTGAGAAAGTGGTTCCTATAACCTCAGGGTCATAGGACAAAAAATCGTGAAAAACCACGTAAGAAGCATAGATCTTGGCACCTAGGAGACAACTCTAACTCAAAGTACAGGCTCAAAGGATGCTAATGAGAATGGAAGCTGTTGGTTTAGCAGGACAGAACAACCCGCCTGCCAATGCAGGAGATATAAGAGATAGGGGTTGATTCCTGGGTCAGGAAGATCCCCTGGAGGAGGAAATGGTAACCCACTCAGGTATTCTTGCCGAGAAAATCCCATGGACAGAGAAGCCTGGGTGGTGGTCTGTAGTCCTTAATGTCACAAAGAGTTGGACATGACTGAAGCAATTTCACTCGCGTGCATGCATGCATGCATTTTTGCTGATACTTACAACTTAAAAATACTGTCTATTAACTCTTAATATACATATTTTAAATTGAAGTATAGTTGTTTGAGTATTGTGTTAGTTTTAGGTATACAACAAAGTGATTCAATTATACATATATATGTACATATTCTTTTAAAAATTCTTTTCCATTATAGGTTATTATGTTGAATATAGTACATTTTCCCCATTTTTTGGTTGCACCATGTACATGTGGGACCTTAGTTCTCTGACCAGGGGTTGAACCTACACCCCTGCACTGGAAGGGCAGAGTCTTAAACACTGAACCATCAGGGAAGTCCCTGAATATAGTTCCCTGTGCTGAAGAGTAGGTCCTGTTTATCTATTTTATATGAAGTAGGGTGTATCTGTTACTAATCTTTAATGTTTGAAAAGTGATAATTCTTTAATCTTCAGAATGAACTATGTGAATTCCTGAGAACCAATAATTTTCATCAATATTGATAAGTTATAAATTACATCATAATTTCTAGCATAATCAAATGAGACAAAGTATCATGCTTAATTTTTGACTTACTTTGGCAAGAATCCTCTTAGTAAAAAAAAACCTTCTTTTTGGGTAATGAAAACAAAACCCCAGTTTAATTTAGATTCTTTCTAACTTGTAGTAACTGATAGTTAATACAACTAAAAACTGTCATTTGTTTCATTATTATCCCAATTATCATTGGGATAATATAAGCTGAGTGAAAACTAAAACTGTGAATTATCTACCAGTTTGAAATAGTTTTTAAAAATAAAATTATTTTGTTCTTTGATTATATATTTCTCTTATCAGAATTCACTAACGGATTTCATGTGGAACGCATCAATTCAGTTCAGTTTGGTTCAGTCAGTCATGTCCAACTCTTTGCGACCCCATGAATTGCAGCATGCCAGGCCTCCCTGTCCATCACCAACTCCCAGAGTTCACTCAAACTCATGTCCATCGAGTCAGTGATGCCATCCAGCCATCTCATCCTCTGTTGTCCTCTTCTCCTCCTTCCCCCAATCCCTCCCAGCATCAGTCTTTTCCAATGAGTCAACTCTTCGCATGAGGTGGCCAAAGTACTGGAGCTTCAGCTTTAGCATCATTCTTTCCAAAGAACACCCAGGGGTGATCTCCTTCAGAATGGACTGGTTGGATGTCCTTGCAGTCCAAGGGACTCTCAAGAGTCTTCTCCAACACCACAGTTCAAAAGCATCAATTCTTCAGGGCTCAGCCTTCTTCACAGTCCAACTCTCACATCCATACATGGCCACAGGAAAAACCATAGCCTTGACTAGACAGACCTTTGTTGGCAAATTAATGTCTCTCCTTTTGAGTATGCTATCTAGGTTGGTCATAACTCTCCTTCCAAGGAGCAAACGTCTTTTAATTTCATGGCTGCAGTCACCATCTGCAGTGATTTTGGAGCCCAAAAAACTAAAGTCAGCCACTGTTTCCATTGTTTCCCCGTCTATTTCCCATGAAGTAATGGGACCAGATGCCACGATCTTCATTTTCTTAATGTTGAGCTTTAAGCCAACTTGTTTACTCTCCTCTTTCACTTTCATCAAAAGGCTTTTTAGTTCCTCTTCACTTTCTACCATAAGGATGGAAAGCATATTGGTTTCCAAAAATGCACTTTTTTTTAGAAGCCTTTAGAATATATTGGAAGTTGCTATGAGTGCCGTGGAGATCTAATAGTTGTAATTGTGAATAACTTCCTACTATTCTTGGGATGAATCTGCCCTCTTGCTCATCTCCCACTCTCTACTACTGGAAAAAAGTGGAGAACATTGGCTGGCCTTTTTTTTTTTTTTTTTGGCATGAGAAACATATATAGCTATAGTTTCAGACCAGGAGCTGACTGTGGCTCAGATCATGAACTCCTTACTGTCAAATTCAGACTGAAAACCACTAGGCCATTCAGGTATGGCCTAAATCAAATCCCCTATGGTGGATTATACAGTGGACATGACAAATAGATTCAAGGGTTTAGATCTGATAGACAGAGTGCCTGAAGAAGTATGAACAGAGGGTCGTGACGTTTTACAGGAAGCAGTGATCAAGACCATCCCCAAGAAAAAGAAAAAAAAGAAGGCAAAATGGTTGGTTGAAGAGGCCTTACAAATAGGTGAAAAAAAGAGAAGCTAAAGGCAAAGGAGAAGAGGATAGATATACCTATTTGAATGTAGAGTTCCAAAGAATATCGAGGACAGATAAGAAAGCCTTCCTTGGCAATCAGTGCAAAGAAGTAGAGGAAAATAATAGAATGGGAAAGACTGGAGATCTCTTAAAGAAAATTAGAGATACCAAGGGAACATTTCATGTAAAGATGGACACAATAAAGGACAGAAATGGTATGGACCTAACAGAAGCAGAAGATACTAAGAAGAGGTTGGCAAGAATACACAGAAGAACTATACGAAAAAGATCTTCATGACCCAGATAATCACAATGACTCTGATCACTCGCCTAGAGCCAGACATCCTGAAATGCAAAGTCAAATGGCCCTTACGAAGCATCACTACGAACAAAGCTAGTGGAGATGATGGAATTCCAGTTAAGCTATTTCAAATCCTAAAAGATGATGCTGTGAAAGTGCTGCAGCCAATATGCCAGCAAATTTGGAAAACTCAGCAGTGACCACAGGAGTGGAAAAGGTCAGTTTTCATTCCAGTCCCAAAGGAAGGCAATGCCAAAGAATGTTCAAATGACCGCACAATTGCACTCATTTCACATGCTAGCAAAGTAATGCTCAAAATCCTCCATTCCAGGCTTCAACAATACTTGAACCATGAACTTCCAGATGTTCAAGCTGGATTTAGAAAAGGCAGAGGAATCAGAGATCAAATTTCTAACATCATCGATCCATTTCTTTGGATCATCAAAAAAGCAAGAGAGTTCCTCTCGAAAAATCTGTATGCAGGTCAAGAATCAACAGTTAGAACTGGACATGAAACAACAAATTGGTTCCAAATCAGGAAAGGAGTACATCAAGGCTGTATATTGTCAACCTGCTTATTTAACTTATATGCAGAGTCCATCATGCAAAATGCTGGGCTGGATGAAGCACAAGCTGAAATCAAGATTGCTTGGAGAAATATCAATAACCTCATATATACAGATGACACCACCCTTATGGCAGAAAGCGATGAAGAACTAAAGAGCCTCTTGATGAAAGTGAAAGAGGAGAGTGAAAAAGCTTAAAACTTAACATTCAGAAAGCTAAGATCATGGCATCCAGTCCCATCACTTCATGGCAAATAGATGGGGAAACAATGGAAACAGTGAGAGACTGTTTTGGGGGGCTCCCAAAATCACTGCAGATGGTGATTGCAGCCATGAAATTAAAAGACGCTTGTTCCTTGGAAGAAAAGCTATGATCAACCTAGACAGCATATTAAAAAGCAGAGCCATTACTTTGCTGACAAAGGTCCATCTAGTCCAAACTATTGTTTTTCCAGTATGGATATGAGAGTTGGACTATAAAGAAAGCTGAGCGCCGAAGAATTGATGCTTTTGAACTGTGGTGTTGGAGAAATCTCTTGAGAGTCCCTTGGACTGCAAGGAGATACAACCATTCCATCCTAAAGGAAATCAGTTCTGAATATTCATTGGAAGGACTGATGTTGAAGCTGAAACTCCAATACTTTGGCCACCTGATACGAAGAACTGGCTCATTGGAAAAGACCCTGATCCTGGGAAAGATTGAAAGCAGGAGGAGAAGGGGACAACAGAGGAGGAGATGGTGGGATGGCATCACCAACCTGATGGACATGACTTTGATCAAGCTCCAGGAGTTAGTGATGGACAGGGAAGCCTGGCGTGCTGCGGTCCATGGGGTCACAAAGAGTTGGACATGACTGAGAGACTGAACTGAACTGATAGTTTCAGGTAAGCAGTGTTCTGTTAAGTTCATAAACCTGTTAAGCTCACAAATCATGATGATTTCATAAACAAGTATTTCTATCATAAGAAATTATTTCTTTCCGTTATTACAATCGGTTAATTATTCAATGATAATTACTTTGGGTCCCTTTTCTAAAGCTGTGGGTGAGATAGAATGTTTCTCTTGGTCATCTCCCTCCTTTTCTGCCTTCCCAGTTACCTTGTGGTTCTCATTGCATTAGCGTCATTTTCTCGTCCCTTGTCATAGCTATACTGTGGTCTGACACGGGCATTCTCTGTGTAACAGCCATTCATATGGTATGTCTGTAGAACACAAGCCCCACAAGTGGCCCAAAGCAGATGGAGATCTCTGGTCAAAACTTTAACCCCCTTGCAATCAGAATTCCATCCATATATTAAAGTGTCTGTGAGCCTTGCAGTAAAGAAACCTGTTACTAATCTGTACTTCCCCAAATTATCTTATCATGAAGCCCTTATCTTATAATAGATATTCATGTTCTGAGAAACCAGTGATGTGTGGATGTACTTTGGGAAATGCCACGTTACTATTAAAATAACAGTAATTCTGCCTCTTCATATTTGGAGGAGGTAACCTAGATTGAAAATACATAGTACAAGCACTCAAGTTTTATGGTTAATTTTTATCATTTTGTGCATTTTAAGAAGAAATTTTAAAAAGACCTTAGAGGAAATTTAGACTGTGTTCTTGTTACTAAATTTGATATTTAGCATTTTAATAAAACATAAGAAAGGTACAGTATGTTTATTGTCATTTTACAGATAGGTAAACTGAGGTTCTTTCACAGATAAGTAAACCTCTATGCAGGTCAGGAAGCAACAGTTAGAACTGGACATGGAACAACAGACTGGTTCCAAATAGGAAAAGGAGTACGTCAAGGCTGTATATTGTCGCCCTGCTTCTTTAACTTACATGCAGAGTACATCATGAGAAACGCTGGGCTGGAAAAAGCACAAGCTGGAATCAAGATTGCAGGGAGAATTATCAGTAACCTCAGATATGCAGATGACACCACCCTTATGCCAGAAAGTGAAGAAGAAGTAAAGAGCCTCTTGATGAAAGTGAAAGAGGAGAGTGAACAAGTTGGCTTAAAGCTCAACATTCAGAAAACAAAGATCATGGAGTCTGGTCTGATCATTTCATCGGAAATAGATGGGGAAACAGTGGGATCAGTGGCTGACTTTAGTTTTTTGGGCTCCAAAATCACTGCAGATGGTGATTGTGGCCATGAAATTAAAAGACATTTACCCCTTGAAAAGCAAGTTATGACCAACCTAGACAGCATATTTAAAAGCAGAGACATTACTTTGCAACAAAGGTCTGTCTAGTCAAGGCTATGGTTTTCCTGTAGTCATGTATGGATGTGAGAGTTGGACTGTGAAGAAAGCTGAATGCCGAAGAATTGGTGCTTTTGAACTGTGGTGTTGGAGAAGACTGTGGAGAGTCCTTTGGACTTCAGGGAGATCCAACCAGTCCATCCTAAAGGAAATCAGTCCTGGGTGTTCATTGGAAGGATTGATGTTGAAGCTGGAAGTCCAATACTTTGGCCACCTCATGCGAAGAGCTGACTCATTTGAAAAGACCCTGATGCTGGGAAAAGATTGAGGGCAGGAGGAGAAGGGGACAAGAGAGGATAAGGTGGTTGGATGGCATCACTGACTCAGTGGACATGGATTTGGGTGGACTCTNGGAAGTCCAATACTTTGGCCACCTCATGCGAAGAGCTGACTCATTTGAAAAGACCCTGATGCTGGGAAAAGATTGAGGGCAGGAGGAGAAGGGGACAAGAGAGGATAAGGTGGTTGGATGGCATCACTGACTCAGTGGACATGGATTTGGGTGGACTCTGGGAGTTGGTGATGGACAGTGAGGTCTGGCATGCTGCGATTCATGGGGTTGCAAAGAGTCGGACACAACTGAGTGACTGAATTGAACTGAAACTGAGGTCTGGAGAGGGGAGATATTACTTGACCATGGTGACACAACTTAGGTAAAAGTAGTTGAGATTGTGATTCAAATTCGTATTTTCCAGTTCCAAATTTAGGGTCAAATCCATGCAATCAAGCCACTTCCATTAAAAGAGAAGCATACTTACAATGCTTTTGGTATAATCCCACAGGTTTTGTGAATGATTTTATTTGTACATATAAACCTCCCATTTCCCATTACTTAACATAGTATGAAGATTTTCCCAGAGTTATACTTAACCTTCCTAAAACACTGTCTTTCATTTAGCCAATTTCCTGTTGTTTCCAAAGTTGTGCTATAAAAAATGTAGCTGTTAGTACAAAGGGTATCAATGATTCTAAGCTTTTTGGTCTACATTGCTAAACTGTGCTTCTTAAAGTTGTACTAGTTTCTTTCTTATTAAAAGTGTTTCAGTTCAGCTCAGCTCAGTTCAGTTGCTCAGTCATGTCTGACGCTTTGCAACCCCATGAATCACAGCACGCCAGGAGTTCACTCAGACTTACATCCATCGAGCCAGTGATGCCATCCAGCCATTTCATCCTCTGTCGTCCCCTTCTCCTCCTGCTCCCAATCCTTCCCACCATCAGAGCCTTTTCCAATGAGTCAACTCTTTGCATGAGGTGGCCAAAGTACTGGAGTTTCAGCTTTAGNGTAGTTTGAGCATTCTTTGGCATTGCCTTTCTTTGGGACTGGAATGAAAACTGACCTTTTCCAGTCCTGTGGCCACTGTTGAGTTTCCACATTTGCTGGCATATTGAGTGCAGCACTTTCACAGCAACATCTTTCAGGATTTGAAATAGCTCAACTGGAATTCCATCACTTCCACTAGCTTTGTTCGTAGTGATGATTTCTAAGGTTTAAAAGTGTTTAGAGGATCTTTTTCTTATGATCACACAAAGTCAAATGACCCTTAATGGTGTAGAATTCTGAGATTGTTTTCTTTCATGTATACTATGTAAAGTAATAAATTAACATGCTTTTTATTCCTCTCAGCTGACTCTATAATATTCTCATTTCTTCTGATAATATTGCATTTTCCTGTGTACGATTTTTTAAATGCCATCATTAGACTCCCTGATGGCTCAGTGGTAAAGCATTTCCCTGCAATGCAGGAGACACAGGTTCAGTTCCTAGGTCAGGAAGATCCCTTGGAGAAAGAAGTAGCAGCCCACTCCATTTCTTGCCTGGGAAATCCCATAGACAGAGGAAAACTGGTGGGCTACAGTCCGTGGGGTAGCAGGAGCTGGCTGCAACTGAACAGAGACAGCAGCGCCATTATGATAGTATATAAAGTAGCTAGTTGAAGATTTATTTTGGACATTGCATGAAACTTAAGGATAATCAGTGAGAATTAACTCTTCTTTTCAACCCTAATGTTTTAATTCTTGAGGTTTTAAATTTATTCCCTTGGTTAGGTAAGCTAGGCCTTTAGTTATTCTTTTGTCCTTGCAGAAAGGATAAAATGTTAACTAGTTTGGTAGAATTTGCATATGAGAGAATGACTTTCTACTGCTCTTATGCATTGTCAATTAATCAAGAATGTGCTGGGTGTTTAGTTCTTGGATCAGCATTTGTTTTTCTCTCCAAAGAGTGGATGATTTTCCTTTTACTGTTGTCTGGTGTCTGGCTGTGTGAAAGTCTGATTTGAAACCAGTCCAGTTTAGATAAGTTCTGTTGAAGTTCTTTTTATATTTTCTTTTCTAACTATAGGAGTTTTAGATCTTGAAAATGAAAGCTAAGGCAGTAAATTTAATGGGACTTAAGGTTTTTTTTTTTTCATAAATTTATTTTTTTAGTAGCTTTTAAGTCCTGTCCTGGGATCTTAAATCTTTCTTTAGCTGTGGAAAATTATATTCTGTTAAAACTGCATTTACTGTCTTTTCCCCCCCATTTCTTTTTCATTTGAATCTGGTCTTTTGAGTGTCTTCCATAAGTTCCATTCTGTCAACATTTTCTGTCTTAAATCATTCTGTACTGAGTTCATTTGAATCACTTCCATTTTGTTCCCACGTTTGATTTTCTAATATTTAACCCAGTATCTTTAATTGCACCCGCGTGTGTCCCATTTAACACAACCATTCCTTATTTGTGCTCACTTTTTGTTTATTATAGAAATGATATGATTATATAGTGAATCTCAAAGCATATTATGTTAGTACAAGATGCAAGTATATGATATAAAGGAAGGTAACTGCCGCAGAACTTCCCTCCAATAGTCTCACATTTCTCATACAGAGTTTGTTTCAGAGAGAGGCATTTCTTCTGTGCCCATCGCTGTCCCTTACTTTCCCATCGTATCTTCTGACAGCTTTACTGATTTCCCTGTTTGCTCCCTTGTTCTTCATGCATGTCTTGGCTCCTCGCTTTGGAAGGGAATTTCCGCTGCGTGTGGCGCCAGAGCAAGGGGTCTCAACATCTAGCCTTCATGCCGCTGTGGTTTCCTACTTCAGGGAAGACTTAAGGACAAGTGGTGTGCTTTCTGCTTCTTGTACGTTTTTGCGTGCCAAGTCGCTTCAGTCGTGTCTGACTCTCTGCGACACCATGGACTATAGCCCGCCAGGCTCCTCTCTCCATGGGGTTCTCCATGCAAAAATACCGGAGTGGGAAGCCACTCCCCTTCTCCAGGGGATCTTCCCGACCTAGAGATCAAACCCATGTCCCTTGTGTCTCCTGCACTGGCAGGCAGGTTCTTTGCCACTAGTGCCAGCTGGGAAGCCCTCTGCTTCTTGTGAGCGCCTTATTGAAATTCTTTCTGTCTTCTGATTTGAACTTGTTATGTTATATCACTGGCTCTGTCTTCTCTCTTAGAGCTCTCCTGGGGTGTTGGCATGTTCTTTCACTTATTTCCTGTGATTGTTTGGAGGTGGGAAGTGCTTGAGGACGTAGGTAGGGGAGAGAAACCATCCCCTTCTGTGACATGTCCCGATGGCTCTTAATATTCCAATTTTACAAAAGTCCTGGTAATTTCTAATCCTTCACCAGTGCCTTATCTAGATACAGGTACTGATGTTGGTTTTCTGTTATGCTGCTCATCCCCATGAAAAAGTGGTTGGGGGGACTTTAGTTGTTTTCACATGGTCTTCTTAACTGGCAAGTCCTTATCCAATCTGTACCTGATCCTTTATGCCCCTTTCTGGGATTTTTTTTTTTCCTTTCTTTCTAATGCATAATGTCTGACTTTGCAATAAAGGGTTTGGCTTGCAAGTTGCAATAATAGAAAGAGGATAGCTGTATTAACACAATGGAAAATTTTTTTAAATATCACACAGTTGTGTTAGCTTATTTGTGACAATAGGTAATGCATCTCATGGCCATTAGGGACAGAATATTTGTCAGAGCATTTGCTCTGTTGTTTAAAGGCCCTGGTGGCATGTCATAATATTTACACAAGGCATGAAAATGTTGCATTATGCATATCCGAAGTCTATAGTGTATCTCTTAAACTATTGTCATTTAGCTGAATTCCAGGAAAATGTTGCCAATATCATTGCTTGAAATGAGATAACCAAATGGCTTATGGATCTCTGCTTCGTCTACACTCCACCTTCTGTCACAATACAGAAGTCTGAATAGTATTACTTTTTGAAGCATATGCTTAATGGAAAACTAATAGCGTTACAAGATGATATAATAGTACAAGATGCTATATTCAGAGTAGGATAAGATATTTACATATTTCTGCCAATTGGTCATCATCTTTTATTTCACATATCCATAATGAGTGCGTATTTAGAAAATGTGAGAGTGGTTTCTGCTAATGTTGCTGATTATTTAGGGATAATGTTGAAATCTGTGTCCTTACAGAGAGGCTGAAAAGGAGAAGGATAAGAGGGGTTAAAGGAGGGAGAAGGGAAGAGAAATAAAGACGGGGGAGAAAGGGAGGAGAGGAAGAAGTGAGAGTGTGATTGCTGTGTGGGTGAGCCTGCGTACACGCAGCATAAATGCCTAATTTTGGAAGTCTCTGTTTTCTATGTCATCATTTTGGGAGCATTACCAAGTAGTGCAATGCTGTGATTTAGTTAAAACTGATTGTGGGTCCATCTAAAATGATACTTAGAATAAATGTGTTCTTATAGGCATGGTTTTAAAAAACATGATAATTTATTAGTTGCTCTTCCTTAAAATCATATATTTAAATCTTTTAATAAACTGAGTAAGGTTTCTACAGGCTTCCCACATGGCACAAGTGATAAAGAACCTGCCTGCCAATGAAGGAGATGTAAGAGACATGGGTTAGATCCCTCGGTGGGGAAGAGCCCCTGGAGGAGGGCATGGCAACCCACTCCAGGATTTTTGCCTGCAGAATCCCATGGACAGAGGAGCCTGGCGGACTACGGTTGAGAGGGTTGCAGAGTCGGACACGACTGAAGTGACTTAGGATGCACGCACACAAGGTTTCTGTGAATGCCCTAGATAAGATTGCTTGAACTTAAATAAGCCTAAAAGGGTCTGATGAATTTTCTCACTTTCCCATACTGTTACCAGATTAATCTTCCTGTTTTGTGTCTAGTCAGTTCACTTATCTGCTGAGACTTCTTGGACCCCACAGTGTCCAGGGACCCACCTCATTTCAGTGTCTGGAGTTTCCTGTAATAGAGTGCCCACATGCCTTTTTTTTTTTTTTCCCCCACATGCCTCTCTAACACTGTGAGCCAGCCTATAATCTGTTTCTGGGCTCCCGCTAGCTATCTGGCTTTCTGCTCTGCATTCCAGCTCTGGCTCTTTGCTTTCCTTCCTCCATTCTTATGCAGGATGCCTAGAGAATATCCCTCTCCTCCAGCCTCCTGTGTGTAAACATTGTCTGTCTTTAAGTGCTCAGCTCACATATCTTCTCTTCTGAGTATAGTTATTGCTGAGATACTAGCATAGTCCTTCTCCCCTGTCAACTGGCTGAATTCTTTATCTCTGAGACTCTGAGATGTGGAGCTCTGGCTATGTATTTACAGGGCTTTGAATTCCAGTTAATATATACCGGTTATGCCAAAGTGGTCTTCAGTGTGATAACTAATATCTCTGAGCCTTGATTTCCTCATCTGTGAAATAGAAGTGATAATTTGTATGTTGGGAGAATTAAGATGCTATCTGAGTTGCATATAGTTTAGTGCTTGGGCGATAGTGTCAAATAAGCACAGTCTGATCTATGACTTCACTTATTAAGCATCCTTGCTCTCTCCTTATATCTGATTTATTTATTTGTAATCTGTCCCAAACCTTGGATTCTTTGGTGGCAGAAGCTGGGCTACGTTTGTCTTTGCATCCTTGAAGGTCTCAGCACATTTTCTTACAATGAAAATGTGCACCAAATTGCATCTTTATCTTTTTAATGCTCAGATGATAGTGTCATCTCAGCTGGGTTTCTTCCATGACATCTGAACTGAACAGGACCAAATTGTTTGTGCATTTTTTATTTGTGATGGTCTGTGATCTCTACTTCAGCTGTCATTTAGCCCAGTGCTCTCAGTGAGTTTGATGGTTGTGAGGATATTTTCAGTGAGATGATAGGCTTGGCTGAGTTTAAGAAATAAGATGCATGGAGTATGATTAAGCCATGTGTCCGCTGCTGCTGCTGCTGCTGCTAAGTCACTTCAGTTGTGTCTGACTCTGTGCGACTCTATAGACGGTAGCCCACCAGGCTCCTCCATCCCTGAGATTCTCCAGGCAAGAACACTGGATGGGTTGCTATGTCCTTCTCCAATGCATGAAAGTGAAGAGTGAACGTGAAGTTGCTTAGTCGTGTCCGACTCTCAGTGACCCCATGGACTGCAGCCTATCAGGCTCCTCCACCCATGGGGTTCTCCAGGCAAGAGTACTACTCCTTACCAAATCAGCATTACTCATTATAAACTTTTAAGTCTAGAAACTTGAAATGTTTAGCGTTCATTCATATGGATCATACCCACCATTGGTTGGGTCTGGTTAGATACTTCTGTATGTGACTCTATAGACTTTCTTCTATGGCTGGAAATCAACTCTGTAGAACCTTGTCCCCTACCCTGGTGATTCTGAATCCATGATCTTTGTGTTGTCCTGGTGTCTTTAATTCCTCCTAACCTTAAGCAGTGTGAATGAGTAGACATCTCATGGGTTTTTGGAAGGCAATCTGGACTTTAGTCTTGATGTTATCAATGATTCGAGGTCAATATTATTAAATCTTTCTGAATCTCAGTTTCCTCATCTAAGGAAATAATGTTAATACTGCCTACTTCCAGGGTTATTGTAAGGAATAAATGACACAAAAGGAGGTCTGTCCTAGAATAATATATAGGTATATCAAGGACTTAATGAATATTAATTCTCTCTTCCACACTTCCTCCCTTTTCTCTTACCTACACCATCATGAGAAATAAGCCTAGTTGAAAGCATAAATCTCAAATAGTACTGATTTTTTTTCTTTTAAACATCTTTACTTTTTAGAAGCCATAGCATGGTGAGCTGCTTTAAAGAGAAACACATTTTCAGATTTCAAGGATATTTACTAGTTTATTGACAGTCAAAAGGTTTCATTTATGTGAAGGATGAAACTTGTACTTTGTTTTAGAAAATATATTTTTGAAACCTCAAGACTCAACTGACAAATTTCTTTTCTAAAAGTGACAGCAGAGCTTGAGGAAAATGGTGAAAAACAAGTAGAACAGTTTCCAAAACTCACCACTGCTGCTGCTAAGTCGCTTCAGTCGTATTCAACTCTGACGGCAGCCCACCAGGCTCCCCTGTCCTTGGGATTCTCCAGGCAAAAACACTGGAGTGGGTTGCCATGTCCTTCTCCAATGCATGAAGGTGAAAAGAGAAAGTGAAGTCGCTCAGTTGTGTCCGACTCTTCGCAACCCCATGGACTGCAGCCTACCAGGCTCCTCCATCCATGGGATTTTCCAGGCATGAGTACTGGAGTGGGGCGCCATCGCCTTCTCTGTCCAAAACTCACTAAAAACTGTTAAAAGAAGTGCATCAATGTTTTCAACTATGTAATGTTGAATAATTAGAACATTCTAAACTATTATTACTGGTTCTTTTGAATATCAAAAGTTGCATTTTAAATATCAAAAATACATGAATGTGACTTTTTAAAAGCAAAATTAATCTTTATTAATTGTGATGTTATATTTTTATATATATGTTACATAGTTATATGCAGTTTAAAATACTTAAGAGCCAATCTTCAGAGCACTACTAATTCTGGGTTAAAATTTTCTGGGATTTTACCATTGAGATGAATAATTGTGATCAACATCATGCTTAGATATTTGGAAACTTCTGGAAATAACTGTTTTTTTTTTTCACTTCCTTGGCCAAATGGGTAGTTAAGATTAATACCACATATTAGGATAATGATATATTAAATTAAGATTAAGTTTTATTGTTTGAGAAGCAGTTTTCCCTTGGAGAGGTCAGGGCATTTCATCAAAGTATTCAAGTTGGTAATGAGACTACATAGACCTCTTATGTTTTTCTCTTTGGGAGTCATAACACAATCTGAAGAAATGAGTTCTTAATTACCAAATAGATTTATATGTGCTCATATAAAATAAATTTCATTGATGCCTTTAACAACCAGCAGAAAAGAATAAAATTGAACAGAATTGTGGCTGTGCTTCCAAGTATTGGTGATAACTTTAATAAATGATGCTTTGTCCATGTCTTTCTACTTATATTGCTAATTTATTACTTATAAATAACACTAAGATGCATGCGAATTCTGTTTAGTGGGGAGCGGACCCATTGAGAGTACAAGTTGATCACAGTGATACTTGCTTCAATCAGTCATATTTGGAGAGATATCTTATCTCATGCTCTTTGCTTGACATATTAACTTCTTTGCCTATATATATTCTATGTATTCTAAGTATAGTTTTGTCAGAGCATAATCATACCTAACCCAGTGGTAAGACCCTGGACAAACTCATCAGCTTGAAAATTGGTTGGAAAGATGCAAGGTGATAAAAAAAATTTTTTTTAATGAAATTAATCTCTGTTGGTTTCTTTCTTTTTAAAAAGTATTTATTTATTTGGCTGCATCAGGTATTAGGTGTGACATGCAGGATCTTTCCTTGTGGTGCACAGACTCTCTGGTTGTGGTGCACGGGTTTGGTAGTTGAGGTGTGCAGGCTTTCTCTTGATTTCTGATGAACTAAGTTTGATTTCTGTGTTTCACAGATGAATAGCCCATTGGAACTTAGTGTACCTATACTTTAAAAATACCTGATTCACTTTGCTGTACAGTAGAAACTAATACAACATGGGGAAGCAACTATACTGCAGTAAAAATTAATTTAAAATATATTTATGGAGAAAATGACACTATTAAAAGACTTTAAAAATCTGAATTAAGAAAAATAATCATTTCATTTTTTCTGTTTTTATAAAAATAAAAACAAATATTTCTATTAATCAGTAAATTTTCTGTAGTGTAGAAAGTTTTTCTTACATATTTTTGGATTTGATTTTTTCTCACATCATATGAAACAGTCATTCTTATCCCATTTGGATAACAGTTGTGAAATTCAGGAAAGTTAAGTGACATACGAAGGGCGTATATAGAGCTCCTGTTTTTCCTCTCTGGGTTATAGAATGTCATTGAAGAGATGTAAGCTATGGATGGAAATGTCAAGTTTATAGTTTATATTCCTCTGCGAGAAATGTGAATGGTCAATTCCTGAGATTTACAAATGGAGGCAGAGACCTTTGTCATCCTTGGCTCATACCCCCCTATCACAGCCCACATCCCCTGCATCAGGAAAGCTGTTAATTATCCTTTCAGCACATATCAACAAGCCAACTACTTATCAAGATCACTGTTTTTACCACCCTGGTTTCCACGTGTCAACTCTTTCCTTTACCTCCAGTAACTTCTCAACTGGTCTCCTTGTTTCTGCTCTTGCTTTTATTGGTTTAAGCTTAACAGTGTTACCCTTAAAATGTGTATGGCTACAATATATCACTGCTGATCCAACCTTGTAGTGGATCCTATTTCACTCAGAGAAATGTCAAAGCCTTCCTCTAGCTGCGAAGCCTGAGAGGCTCAGGATCCTTTACTTTCTTCTACCCTTTTGCCACTCCCCTGGTCAGTTCAGCCACCTTGGCCTCCTGGCTGTTTCTTGAATATACAGTCATGCTCTTGCTTCAAGTCTTTGCCCTGGCTATTTCTTCTGCGTGAAATGCCCTGTGTAGATATCCAACATGGTGAATACCATCACTTCCTCAAATCTCTAATGAGGTGTCATCTTCTGATTGAGCTTACTATTTTAATTGCAATCCATTACCACGCCTTCTTTTATCTTACACTTTTTTTCCCCTGCTATACTACTGTGTGTGTGTGTTAATTGCTCAATCGTATCTGACTCTTTGCAACCCTATGGACTGTAGCCTGCCATGCCTCCCAGTTCATGGAATTCTCCAGGCAAGAATACTGGAGTGGGTTGCCATTTCCTTCTCCAGGGGTCTTCCTAATCCAGTGGTCAAACCCAAGTTTCTTACATTGCAGGCAGTTTCCTTACCATCTGAGCCACTAGGGAAGCCTTTCTATAGTACTAATCACCTTCCTAATAAACTATGCCATTTGCTATTTATTTTGTGTATTATTTAGTGTCTGCCTCCCCCATTACAATATGGATTTTGCAAGGACAGGGATATTTACCTGTCTGACTCATTGATTTATTCCAAACACCTAAAGCAGTATGTGGCATAAAGTGTATTCTCAAAAAGTATTTGGTTAATGAATGAATGAATGAATTGAATGTTGAGGGGATCATCTTAGATAACTAGATGTATTGTTTGCAGGACTATGCAAAAATGTAAGATGGCTTTTAAAACCTGATTCTTGAAATAATGCTTTTATCCATTTTTAATTAATTCTAAGGGTGTTCTTTGGAGGGAATGATGCTAAAGCTGAAACTCCAGTACTTTGGCCACCTTATGGGAAGAGTTGACTCATTGGAAAAGACCCTGATGCTGGGAGGGATTTGGGGGCAGGAGGAAAAGGGGACAACAGAGGATGAGATGGCTGGATGGCATCACTGACTCGATGGACGTGAGTCTGAATGAACTCCGGGAGTTGGTGATGGACTGGGAGGCCTGGCGTGCTGCGATTCATGGGGTCACAAAGAGTCAGACACGACTGAGCGATTGAACTGAACTGAACTGAACTGAACTGAAGACTGGAGAAGAACCTCTGAAATATCCAAAAATTCATGTGCTCCAGGTCAGGCAGTTTGGGCCTTTTTGGTTTTCCGTTCAGGTGGGATCTTTCTGTATACTTTTCTATATTGATTTTCTTTGACATAAGAGGCAGAGGTCAATTCAGAAACTGTGACTTCCTTATCAGTTCATACTGATGCTAACATCTCTGTGAATCATAAGTATCAAGAAGGGTCATAAATGCAAGTAGAAAAAGATGATTTCTCCATCAGAGAAAATATTATAAAATACCATCACAATAAATAAAAGAAAACCATTAAATGATTAATGTTTGCAACCTGAAATCCTCTCCAGTAGGTTCTTTATTATAATCATTCTACAGTAAAAGATGAATAAAAGAGAAAATATTGTTAGAATAATTTATTCACCAAAAATTCCAAAAATGAATATATTAACTTACTAATCTTACATCTGTAGCAAGCACTAGCAGCTGAGTATGAAATTTGGTTAATAAGCAACTTGAAAGAAAATCTCAAATTAATGCAATTCATTGCAATATGATAATTTCTGTTGCAAAATTACTAAAATTAATTCTTGGTTTTAAGTGGCCTTACAAGACGATAGCTACTATTCTGTTATTTGTCTTTTAAAATCATTTCATTCCTTTTGTGAATTTGTTTAGACTTTGAATATAATATCCTGACAATGTTACATAGAGATTCTAAACAAAAACTAAACATTGTCCTGTTTCTTTTTCTTTCTGCTCTGAATCAAAAACAATTCTCTATAAGCAAATTTCAGTAATAATGAAGATGAAAATTATGTTCTTATACATATTTCTCCTATTGTTTAAAAGAAAGTTTCTAGGACTGCCCTTCTGACTCATACATTTAAAAAAGAAATGGATAAGAGAGAAAAGCAAAATAAAAGAGAAAAAGGAGAAGAAAAGGAAAGGCAAAAAAAGGATGGAGAGAGACAGGAGAGGACACGGAAAGATAAAGGAACATGTGTGTTATTCCCCAAGTGCCCTATTTTCCACCCGTAATAAAGCTAATGTAGTTTTAGCCTTACTTTCTAAACTCAGAAAAACTACATGATCTCTTCTTGTATTAACTTTTTTCTGATTTCAAAAAAAATCCTACTATCTGAAGTGAGAGGCTAAGAAGAAAAGGCTTTTCCAATTCCCAAAATAACAAATTGACCATTATTTCATATTATAAATCTGTATTCATAGAAATACATGCTGCNTTTCCACCCGTAATAAAGCTAATGTAGTTTTAGCCTTACTTTCTAAACTCAGAAAAACTACATGATCTCTTCTTGTATTAACTTTTTTCTGATTTCAAAAAAAATCCTACTATCTGAAGTGAGAGGCTAAGAAGAAAAGGCTTTTCCAATTCCCAAAATAACAAATTGACCATTATTTCATATTATAAATCTGTATTCATAGAAATACATGCTGCTGCTGCTGCTAAGTCGTGTCAGTCGTGTCCGACTCTGTGCGACCCCAGAGATGGCAGCCCACCAGGCTCCCCCGTCCCTGGGATTCTCCAGGCAAGAACACTGGAGTGGTTTGCCATTTATTTCTCCAATGCATGAAAGCGAAAAGTGAAAGTGAAGTTTCTCAGTCGTGTCCGACTCTTAGTGACCCCATGGACTATAGCCTACAAGGCTCCTCCGTCCATGGGATTTTCCAGGCAACAGTACTGGAGTGGGGTGCCATTGCCTTCTCCATAGAAATGCATATGGATTCTCTAATGTTGTGTGTGGGTTTGGACCTAATAAAGGGACTCTCTTGTTTTATAAGAGGGTTATGATAAAGAATTTTCATGCAGTTAGTAACTTTAGACAATCATTTTTCTTTATTTTGAGCCCTTTAAAAAATCTTTTAATAAAATTGCGTGCACTCACACACACACACATAATACAGTGTTTACAAACTTGAAAATCTCTTTTTGGACAAACTTCCTCATCTTGAAATACTTCCTACCTATCTTTTCCTCTTACTGTATCCCTTCTCCTTAATAGGAAAAACACCTGTTATTATATACAATAAGGAAAACCGTGACTAAGAAGACTTCAAAGTCTACCTCCAAATCATGTCTGCAATTGACAGTTATGTTTTTGTCTTCATGTTTGTAGACTAACTATGACTCCAGGGACTTCATTAGCTCAGGCCTGGCACATCTCAAATTTCTCTGAAAAACCAAATGTCTTTTGGTCTTCAGAGGGTTCACATTCCTGTTCAATATTTGTCTCACCTTTTGATTTCAATCTTTTTCAACTTTAATGAACCTTACCAGTTTTGTATGCAACCACTGTCTAGCCCTTTGAAGGCTGGGCAAATTAAATATGGCAGAAAAATATAACTTTTATTTATTTAAAAGTAGAGGACAATTGCAGTTTAATTCAGTTTTCTTTCTTTCTTTCTTTTTTTCCCTAGTAGCTGTGTGCTCTTTTGCATTAGGTATTGGGTTGGCCAAGAAGTTCTTCAGGTTTTTCCATTGTATTGTATGGAACTTATTGGCCAACCCAATAGAATGGGTAGCTCATTTTTCATTTGAGAAACATGGGGACTGCATCTCTGACTCATGGACAGACCTTGAGGCTCTCCACATCTTCATAGCATTTCAACGTGTCTTTTAAAGACATGATCCCCCCATACCCTAGCTAAGAATGGAAAGGACTCTAGCTCTCTTGACTGTGTGAAAATTTAATGAAATATGGAATGCTTATAGTATGTAGTAATTCACACTATTATACAACTAGGATCCATTGTCCAAATTTTCCCCTTCTAGTCCCAGAAACAAGGAGATAGGCATATATATTAACTTTATTTATTACTTTTCCATTAAATATTTGAAAGATAAGTTGGACACGCATAACCTGACAATTTCAATCTTTTTATACTCCAGAAAATTTGAAAGAATATATGGTTTTGGCATCACTGGACGACATTAGAACATTCCGGACATGGCTCTTTTTTTCTCCTGGCTACATATGCAAGAAAGCAGTTTTAAAGCATTTTGTTTCAGCTTCTTTGTCTCATCCAAGGCTGCATGGAAAATTCGTTTTTTGTTCATTCTTTAAAAAAAAAAATGTTGAGTGCTTCATAAGTGCCAGTCATTAGGAATGCATGCTTGGGAGAGGAGGAGAGCAATGGTATTATCTAATTCACATTTTAAAAAGATCACTTTGGATGCTTTGTGGAAAATAACGAGTGTGTGCTGGGGGTGCTGATCTGTGGGTACATGTGAAGTAGTGAGTGATTAGGAAGGAATCATAACAGTCCAAGAAAAAAATTTGAGACCTAGTTTGAAGAGAGGAGAGACAGGTCATGTTGATGAATTGCATGTGTAGAGGAGAGAGGAAAAGAAAAATAAGACTTCCTGATTTCTGACAAGAGTATCTGGTATGTAGTTGTGTATTTAGTCAGAAAATCAGTAGGTTTCTGGGTAAAACCATGTGTTCGGAAATATGTTTTGAGTCTCATTTATACAATTGGGAATGTCATGTAGGCAACTGAATATATGAGCTTTGATTGTAAGAGTTCTGGAGGGACTTCTCTGGTGAACCAGTGGTTACGAATCCACCTGCAATTTAGGGGACATAGGTTCCTCCCCTGGTCCGGGAAGATTCCACATGCTGTGGGGCAGCTAAGCCCCTGTGTGTGCCCCAAGTACTGAGCCTGTGTGCTTAGAACCCAGTAGTGGAGAAAGAAATGGCAACCCACTCCAGTACTCTTGCCTCGCAAATCCCATGGACGGAGGAGCCTGGTAGGCTGCAGTCCATGGGGTCACGAAGAGTTGGACACCACTGAGCAACTTCCCGTTCACTTTTCACTTTCCTGCATTGGAGAAGGACATGGCAACCCACTCCAGTGTTCTTGGCTGGAGAATCCCAGGGACGGGGGAGCCTGGTGGGCTGCCGTCTCTGGGGTCGCACAGAGTGGGACGCGACTGATGCGACTTAGCAGCAGCAGCAGTGAAACGAGAAGCCGTGGCATTGAGAAGCGTGTGCACTCCATCTAGAGAGTTTCCCTTGTTCATCATGACTAGAGAAAACCTGTGTGCAGCAACAAAGACCTGGCAAAGCCAAAAAATAAAAGAATTCTGGAGGAGATAAACATTGGGAACTCTAAAGAGTATACATGATATCTAACTTCATTTTTGACAGAATCTAGGATGGATAGATGAACAAGAGGACAGGGTCTGAGATGGGGCCCTGCTAATTCTCTGCTGTGGTAAAGCAGACGAGGGCAAGGTAGAAAAACGTGACTGAGATGAACATATGAGGTTGAGGAAAACCAGGAAACTGCTGTTTCAGAAGCCAAGAGATGAGTGTATTTTAAGAATGACAGAATGGCCAGTTATATGGAGGGTGATTTAGAGGTCGAGAAAGGGGACTGGAATGGTCTCTTTGGATCTGGCCACATGGAAGTTGCTGGTGATCACTGTAACAGAAGATGTAGTGAAGCGACTGGGACAGAGGCCAGGTGGAAGTGATCTGAATTGCTTAATGGAAAGTGAAACAGTGGAGTGTGTGTTGACATCTCCTTGAAGAAGGTTGGTTGAGAAGGGCAGCAAAAAACTGGAAGATTATGGAGGGAGCATGTACAGTAAAGGAAGAGTTTGTTTTGCTTTAAAATAAGTGATACCTTTATAGCAGAATTTATCGAACTGAAGTTTGTGAACCATTCATGGTCTTAGAATAATTTTAGTGCATTTCAATAATCATTTAAAAAATTAAATAGACTAAAACAAATTATCAAGGTAAATTTTGTGTGGTAAAGGTAAGGATTTTATTTTATGAAATATTATTAAAGTACTTATAAATAGTTGCATAGCTACACGCATATATAGGTATGTATTGCATCCTCATATAAAATGCCTTTCCTCACGTGGATCACAGTATAAACACTTTTGAATGCACTATACTAGGGAGTATTTGCATGGTGACAGGGATAAACTGGTTGAGTGAAAGAGACTGATGATACAGAAGAGAGGAAAATCAAAGAAGTAAAGTTCTTAAACAGGACTGAGGGGCTCCACTCAATTCTCTTGTCTTTTTGCTTCTTGTCCACTTATTTTATGGCTTCATGTAGTCCTCATTAACCTGACCATAAATGAACACATCTCATATTTTTTTCAGATTTAAATGGTGGGAGTTAAAGACATATTCTCTTGTCAGCAGGAAGGATTTGCCATAGACACTGTTATGGACTTAGCTGTTTCTCTCCAAGTTCATATGTTGAGATCCTATAACTCCCAGTGACTCAGACTGTGACTGCATTTGGAGACAGGATTTCTACAGAGGAAATTAAATTAAAATTAGGTCCTAGGAGTGGGCCCTAATCCTATATGACTAATGACCTTATAAGATTAGACAGTTTGAATGCAGATAGACCCAGAGGGAAGAGCGATTGAGAAATTAATTTGCTGTAGTTTAAGTCCCCCAGATTGTAGTGTTTGGTTATGATGCTCCTAGCAGACTAGCATCATGCTAGTTATCTCCATTGACTGTTACTACACTCTGAGCTGGAGAAGACCTGGATCATGAATGCCTGTTATGGATGAGAAAACTGAGATGTAGAGATGAGAAATGACTTACCCCAAATTAGAGATTAACGTAGCTGGTAAGTAGAAAATGCAGTTTTATAAACCCTTGCGCAGTGACCTTTTCATGATGAAAGGCCAAGTAACAGGCTTTTGGGTCATGTTGCGCCTACAGTGGTAGATATGCATTTATGCTGGTCTATTTATTAGGACCATCAGCTACACTTCTCTGCAAATAAAAATTCTGGTAGTCTATGAAATAAGATTAAACATTTAAAAATTTCATAAATTCCAGAGATGACATTTATTAACATTTAAAAATCATCATTTTTATGTAGCTCATGAAATTATACAGCTCAATAAACATTATTTAAATTTAGCTTCTCAGTGAGACACGATAAAAGTGGACCAGTACGTGGCAAAGAAGATAGCTGATTTTTAAAAAAAATTTTTTTCCTTTATGAGCTATTAAATTTCTCAGAACAAGCACTAGGGAATATCTCAATAAAGTAATCATCTTTTATTACTTTGGTTTCCTGATACAAACACCATAAATGAGTGATCCCAGTAAAGTTGCTTTCCATCTTTCTGTAATGCTTTTGAGGTTCTTTTTCTAAATGTGTTTAGACATGACTTTTAAATTTCTTGGTGAAATGTCCTATAATAAGCACATATTTGAAATGACATTTTAGAGTCTGAAACACACTTAGTATATTGTGCTAATTTGTTCATTCATTTGTATATTTCAGTCAGCATTTATGAAGAGACTATTCTTAACACTGGTGAATAAGACATGATTGCAAAAAAGTCAAAAGTTATTAAAGAGATGTGTGTGTGTGAAACTTGCTTCATTGCCGTGAATTCCTTATGTATGTCACCTATGAAGATGTGTTAGTTTTTCTAGGGTACAAACCTAACTGTACAAACCAAGTTGCTGGTTGTAAATTGTTTCTATCTTCAGCTGTGTAATGTTAATGTTAAATAGATCTTCAGTTTACTTTCCTATTACTGTTCTCTCACTTTCTAAAATCAGTCAGATTTGGGATTTCCTTGGCCATCCAGTGATCAAGACTTCATACTTCCAAAGCAGGAAGCATAGGTTTGATCCTTGGTCAGGAAACTAAGATCCCACATGCTGCATGGCCAATAAAAAAAATCAGTCAAATTTATTGACTTTGGACAGTCTTTTATAAGCATAAAATGATAACTGATAATTGTTGTAATCTGTGGTTTCCTGATTATTACTGATTAACTATTTTTACATGTTTTTAATATGGTCCATTGGAGAAAGCAATGGCAAACCACTTCAGTATTCCTGCCTTGAGAACCCCATGAATAGTATGAAAAAACAAAAGATAGGACACTGAAAGATGAACTCTCCAGTTTGGTAGGTACCCAAATGCTACTGGAGATCAGTGGAGAAATAACTCAAAAGAATGAAGAGGCGAAGCCAAAGCAGCAACAACACCCAGCTGTGGATGTGACTGGTAATGGAAGCAAAGTCCGATGCTGTAAAAAGCAATATTGCATAGGAACCTGGAATGTTAGGTTCATGAATCAAGGCAAATTGGAAATGATCAAAGAGGAGATGGCAAGCATGAATGTCAACATTCTAGGAATCAGTGACCTAAAATAGACTGGAATGGGTGAATTTAACTCAGATGACCATTATATCTACTGCTGTGGGCAAGAATCCCTTAGAAGAAATGGGGTATCCATCATGGTCAATAAAAGAGTCCAAAATGCAGTACTTGGATGCAGTCTCAAAAATGAAAGATTGATCTCTGTTCGTTTCCAAGGCAAACCATTCAATATCACGGTAATCCAAATCTATACCCTGACCAGTAATGCGGAAGAAGCTGAAGTTGAACGGTTCTATGAAGACCTACAAGACCTTCTATAATTAATACCCAAAAAAGGGGTCCTTTTCATTTTAGGGGGCTGGAATGCAAAAGTAGGAAGTCAAGAAACACCTGGAGTAACAGGCAAATTGCAAATTTGGCCTTGGAGTACAGAATGAATCAAGGCAAAAGCTAATAGAGTTCTGCCAAGAAAATGCACTGGTCATAGCAAACACCCTCTTCCAGCAACACAAGAAGACTCTACACATGGACATCACCAGATGGTCAATACCAAAATTAGATTCTTTGTAGCCAAAGATGGAGAAGCTCTATATAGTTAGCAAAAACAAGATTGGGAGCTGACTGTGGCTCAGATCGTGAACTCTTTATTGCCAAATTCAGACTTAAATTGAAGAAAATAGGGAAAAACACTAGACCATTCAGTTATGATTTAAATCAGATCCCTTCTGATTATACAGTGGAAGTAAGAAATAGATTTAAGGGACTAGATCTGATAGACAGAGTGCCTGATGAACTATGGACAGAGGTTCGTGACACTGTACAGGAGACAGGGATCAAGAAAAAGAAGTGCAACAAAGCAAAATGGCTGTCTGAGGAGGCCCTACAAATAGCTGTGAAAAGAAAAGCCAAAAGCAAAGGAGAAAAGGAAAGATATACCCATTTGAATGCAGAGTTCCAGAGAATAGGAAGAAGAGACAAGAAAAACTTCCTCAGTGATCAGTGCAAAGAAATAGAGGAAAACAATAGAATGGGAAAGACTAGAGATATCTTCAANATTTAGAAAGATGGTAACAATAATCCTGTATGTGAGACAACAAAAGAGACACAGATGTATAGAACAGTCTTTTGTACTCTGTGGGAGAGGGCAAGGGTGGGATGATGTGGGAGAATGGCATTGAAACATGTAAATTATCACATGTGAAATGAATCGCCAGTCCAGGTTCGATTCATGATACAGGGTGCTCGGGTCTGGTGCACTGGGATGACCCAGAAGAATGAGATGGGGAGGGAGGTGAGAGGGGGTTTCAGGATGGGGAACACATGTACACCCATGGAAGCTTCATGTCAATGTATGGCAAAACCAATACAATATTGTAAAGTAAAAAAAATAATTAATTAATTTTAAAAAAATAAAAAGGGAAGATACAGGAAATGACTCAGTTGTATAGATTCAGACTATATTGACTCATGTGCATTCTCTATGGTATAATCAACATAAAACAGTTGTTACATATACAGACATAAGCTATAATAATTTAACACTCATTTGGTATGTGACCTATAATACATGTATTTTAAATGTGGACTGTTTATTCAGTTGAGACTTCCCAGATCCACTAAAGAACCTATCTGCCAGTGCAGGAGGTCTTCAATCCCTGGATTGGGAAGATCCCCTGGAGGAAGGCATGGCAATCCACTCCAACATTCTTGCCTGGAGAATCCAATGGACAGAGGATCCTGGTGGGCTACCATCCATGGAATTGAAAGAGTTGGACACGACTGAAGTGACTTAGCATGCACACATGTTTATTCAGTTATAAAAATAATCTCAAGATAATGAGAAAAAAGCCACAGACTAGGAGAAAATATTTGCAAAAGACATATCTGATCAAGTACTATTACCCAAAATATACAAAATATTTTTAAAACTCAATAATTAGAAAATAATTTGATTAAAAATTTGGGAAAGATGTAAACAGACATCTCGCCAAAATATAAAGATGGCCAATAATCATATGAAAAGATGCTCCGAATCAGAAGCCATCAGTTCATNACATATCTGATCAAGTACTATTACCCAAAATATACAAAATATTTTTAAAACTCAATAATTAGAAAATAATTTGATTAAAAATTTGGGAAAGATGTAAACAGACATCTCGCCAAAATATAAAGATGGCCAATAATCATATGAAAAGATGCTCCGAATCAGAAGCCATCAGTTCATTTCAATTCAGTTGCTCAGTCGTGTCCGACTCTTTGCGACCCCATGAATCGCAGCACGCCAGGCCTCCCTGTCCATCACCAACTCCCGGAGTTTACTCAGACTCATGTCCATCGAGTCAGTGATGCCATCCAGCCATCTCATCCTCGGTTGTCCCCTTCTCCTCCTCACATCAATTCTTCAGCACTCAGCCTTCTTCACAAGTCATCAGAGAAATGCAAGTCAAGACAACACTGAGATAGCACTACTTACCTATTAGAATTATTGAAATTGAGGACGTGGACACCAAATGCTGGTGACAATGTGGAGTGACAGGAACTTTGATTTTATTGCTGGCATGAATGCAAAATGGTACAGACACTTTGAAAGAGTGTTTGGCAGTTTCTTACAAAACTAAATATACTCTTATTGCAAGATTTAGCAATTGTATTCCTTGATATTTACCCAAGTGAGTTAAAAACTGGTGTCCACATGAAAACCCTGGTGGTCCAGTGGTTAGGACTCAACACTTTCATTGCCAGGGCCTGGGTTTGATCCCTAGTCAGAAAGGTAAGATTCTGCAAGCTGTGCTGTGCAGTCAATAAACAACAAACCTGCATGTGAGTGTTTATAGTGACTGTATTAATAACTGCCAAAACTTTGAAATTGTCCTTTAATAGGTGAATGGATAAATGGTGGTACACCTAGACAATGGAATATTATTTAGCACTAAAAAGATATGAGCTATCAAACCATGAAAAGACATGGAAACTTAAATATGTATTGCTAAGTGAAAGAAGCCAATCTGAAAAAAGGGTACTTACCATATTGCTGGGAGCCAGCGTGAGGAATCCCACCCATGACAAGGTCATGTGGAGAGGCCTGATGGGCAAGGCGAATCAGGCCTCAGGAGTTCCCCCTGAGTTTTCCTGAGCATGTACCCCCCAAATAAGAATTTGCCTGCTGTATTGTACTGTGCTTTTCCACTCTTCTGACACTCTCTGGAAAAAGTTAACTTAGGGCTTCAGTCTTCTTCACTTGAAAGGAGTGTTTCAGCTCAAATCCCTCTGATAACTCTCTAACTTGCCTAACAGGTTCCCCCGGACTTTTTACAGCTTGTGAATTGCTTACAGCCCCCACCCCCCCAAACCGCAAGAGGCACAAAGCTTAAAGCATCTTAAAGATATAGAGCCTTTTAGAGCTAAAAATCATATTGGTGACAGGATTTCACTGTTGACTCAATGATTGCTCCCAGGCCTCCATATTCTTTATCTTTTAGGCACCTGGGAGGATGTTAATCAATGTAATCGGGATGTAGAAAGAGGTATATAATAGTTTTGATGTTAGCAACACTAGACTTTTGAGTTAATTACTTTCCTCTTTGTTACATATCACTGCACTCCTCTTGTGTCCTTGCTGTGTAAGAATGTAACTTTATTTAGTGTTTTCTAAGAGTGGCACCAGACTTTGGGAAGAAAAACACATATAAGTCTTCTGGTTGACAAACTCTTATCAGAAAAGGGCCGTAAAATGTTAATTGGTCCTTTGGCCAGAAGATGATGTAAATCACCTAAGACTTGTGTATACAATTAGGTATGCAGAGAGAAAAGCCTGGTTTTGATAAGAGTCTGGGCTGCTAACGCTGCATAATTTTGTATTACCCATTGATATCTATGTACAATCAAAAGTATAAAAGGCCTTCTGAACAACAGAGGATAGGCCAGTCGCTGGACTGGTTTCCCCCATGTCTCCTCTTTACTCTAGTTTCTGGCTGAATGCCCATCTGGGGCATGGAGGCTCGCCATATCTACTTACTTGTTCCAGCTTCTAAGATCCACAAGAGAGGGAGTCCAAGGCGGGGCACCCTCTGATATTCAAGAGGATGCTGGTGGCCTAACGTAGATGGTGCAAACTTCTTGCCTCAAAGTTTTATTAGTTCTCCACGTAAAACCAAATTATTCAGCCTCTTTTCTCCACTAAATTTTCCTACTATACTATTTCTTCCTAATCTCTTTTTATATTTCTAAATAAATAAGTTTTTCCTCACCTGTCCGTCTCTCCTTCGAATCATCCTGGATCCACCGGGGCTAGACCCTGGCACCTTATGATTTCAACTATAATTTCAACTAATCATACCATATGATTTCAACAGTCCGGAAAAGGTGAAACTATGGGGAGAGTAAAAAGATCAGTAGCTACTAGTGGTTGGTGGGGAAGAAGATATAAACTGGTATAGCACAGAGGATTTTTAGGGCAGTGAAACTATTCTGTATGATGGCATAATGGTGGATACATGTCTTTATACATTAGTCTAAACTAATGTTGAGATTTTACTGCTCACTTTAGAATATGTCTTTATTATTCATTTGACAATTATTCATGGAGCACCTACTACTTATCAGGCATTGTTCTAGGCACTGAAGATACAGTAATGACTCAAACAGACAAAAATTCTTACCCTGATGGAGCTTATGTTCCACCTAGGGCAGAAAAAGATTCAAAAAACAAGTAAAGTAAATAAGTATATTGTATAGTATCTTGGGTGCATGCATGCTAAGTTGCTTCAGTCGTGTCCGACTCTTTGTGACCCAGTGGACTGTAGCCTGCCAGGCTCCTCTGTCCTTGGGATTCTCCAGGCAAGAATATTGGAGTGGATTGCCATGCCCTCCTTCAGGGGGTTTTCCTGACCCAGGAGTGGAACCTACATCTCTTATGTCTCTCCTGCATTGGCAGACAGGTTCTTTACCACTGGTGCCACCTGGAAGCCCATATAGTATCTTAGGCATTAATAAATGCTGTGAAAGAATACAAGCAAGGAAAGGGGAAGAGAGAGGACATGGGTGAGGAGAAAGAAATAGGAGAGGGGGTTAGGATGTATTCCTCTTTTAAAGACAGCATTGAGGGAAGCCCTGTTTTTGACTCTTAAGGAAAGACCTGAAGGAGGTGAGAAAATTAGCCATGTAGATATTTTGGAGCAAGGTATTTGGGGGAGATGGAACAGCAAATGATTGTCATGAGGTTTGAGACCTGCCTCCTGAAAAATCTGTATGCAGGTCAGAAAGCAATAGTTAGAACTGGACAGGCAACAACAGACTGGTTCCAAATCAGGAAAGGAGTACATCAAGGCTATATATTGTCACCCTGCTTATTTAACTTGCATGCAGAATACATCATTAGAAATGCTGGGCTGGATGAAGCACAAGCTGGAATCAAGATTGCAGGCAGAAATATCAATAACCTCTGATATGCAGATGACATCACCCTTATGGCAGAAAATGAGGAAGAACTAAAGAGCCTCTTGATGAAAGTGAAAGAAGAGAGTAAAAAAGTTGGCTTAAAACTCAACATTCAGAAAACTAAGATCATGGTCCCATCACTTCATGGCAATTAGATGGGGAAACAGTGGACACAGTGTCAGACTTTATTTTTCTGGGCTCCAAAATCACTGCAGATGGTGACTGCAGCCATGAAATTAAAAGACACTTACTCTGTGGAAGAAAAGCTATGACCAAACTAGACAGCATATTAAAAAACAGAGACATTACTTTGCCAACAAAGGTCCATCTAGTCAAAGCTACAGTTTTACCAGTAATCTTGAATGGATGTGAGAGTTGGACTATAAAGAAAGCTGAGCACCTAAAAATTGATGGTTTTGAACTGTGGTGTTGGAGAAGACTGTTGAGAGTCCCTTGGACAGCAAGTACATCCTAAAGGAAATCAGTCCTGAATATCCGTTGGAAGGACTGATGCTGAAGCTGAAACTCCAGTACTTTGGCCAACTAATGGAAGAACTGACTCACTGGAAAAGATCCTGATGCTTGGAAAGATTGAGGGCAGGAAGAGAAGGGGATGACAGAGGATGAGATGGTTGGATGGCATTACCGACTCAATGGATGTGAGTTTGAGTCAACCCTGGGAGTTGGTGATAGACAGGGAGGCCTGGCGTACTACAGCCCATGGGGTCACAAAGGGTCAGACATGACTGAACAACTGAACTGAGGAGGAAACTGTAGTTGGAGTAGATTTAGTGTGGGAGAGATGATCGTAATGGAAGGTCAGGTAGGGTCAGGTCAGGTAATAAGGAGCTGGCTAGGTCAGGTAGGGCCTTGTTAGCTGATAGGATGAACTGGCCTTTCTTTGAAGTGATGTAGGAAGTTATTTAAGAGTTTTGAACAATAGTCACGTGTTTTGACTTATGTTTTACTATAACCACTATTGCTGTTTGGAGAACCGACAGTAAGTGGAGAGGGTTAGAATATGAAGAAGAGACAGTAAGGGTAGTGTTTAAACAGGAAGATTTAGCTACTTTAATGACCTAGATGAGCCATAAGGTTTGCTCACACCCGAGTGACAGTGGTGGAGGTGGACAGCAGTGATCAGATGCTGATTATATTGTAAAAAGAAGGTTGATGATACTTGCTAGTGGATTGAGTGTGGAATGTAAGAGTCGGTGCGGAGTCAGGATGATGCCAAGTTTTGGAGGGAGTAACTTAAAGTATGGAGCTGGCATTAATTGCAATGAGGTAGACTTGGGGAGAAGCAGGTTTTATGGGGATCAAGAGGTCAGGAGTTTGGTTTTTAGACATGTTAAGTTTGATACATTTTCTATCCAGATGGAGATTTGGGTACAGGTTTGGAATACAGGAACAGGTCTAGACGAGAGATGTTTATTTGGCAGTTGTTGGCTTAAATATACTATATAAGGCTGTGAGTCTGATTGAGATCACAATGAGCTGGTACCGGGGTGTGCTGAAAGTACAGAGTCCTTGAACACTCTCCAAGAGAAAGAAAGCAAAGGTGTGACAGTGATTTCTTTGTAAATATTTTTATGTAATTATCTTTAATGTGGTNGGCTTAAATATACTATATAAGGCTGTGAGTCTGATTGAGATCACAATGAGCTGGTACCGGGGTGTGCTGAAAGTACAGAGTCCTTGAACACTCTCCAAGAGAAAGAAAGCAAAGGTGTGACAGTGATTTCTTTGTAAATATTTGTATGTAATCATCTTTAATGTGGTGTTTTAGTTTGCTCTGTTTAACTTAGCAATTATATCATGAACATTATCCATTTTAGTATGTATTCTACATGTTACTTTTTATAAAACACAAATTATGAGTTTATTTGCTTAACACAGAGTTGATGCAATATCACTTCTAATAACTATCTTATGAATAAATCATAACACATACAACCAACGTGTTGCATGTGCATCATAACACATGCAACCTTTTGTCAAACTTTTGAGTTGTCTATAATTTCCCAAATTACAATGTACTTATTGTATGCTGAATGAATATTCTTATGTATACATATTAGAATATGTCTTCATTTCTTTAGGATACATTTCCAGAAGTGGAATTGTTGGATCTTTTGTTGAATTTTATCAGGCTTCTTTCCCCAGAAAAGTTATAATAAGAAATTATTACAAGAAAAAACTATTTCTCTACACCTTTCCCAAACTAGTTTCTATCAATCTTTCTGGTCTCTGCCAATCTGAGAGATGAAACTGATCGATATATAAATATACAATTTTATTATTTCACCTTAGTATATTTTTAGGATTAGCAATGCAGTCAAGTAATATTTTCATGCTTACTGGTGATTTGTAGAGATGATTTCTTCTGCTTCTCAGCTATGGCCTAGTAGTAGTGTGTGAAGATGACCACAGAGCACTTTCTGCCCCTTCTATCCTCTATCAGTGCAGCCCAGCTTGACAGTGGCTCTCGTTGGTGTTAATAGCAGAGTAAGCTGCACTTCGTGTCTTCATCTTTGTATCTCCAGTGAATATGACTGCCCTTTAGGGGGCCCATTCATTGTCAGTTTGCTGTTTATCAACCCCACCACCTAAACAGTATATAAAAGAATGAAGTGAATTCTCTGCTAATGTTCTGCCCCAAATCTAAATTCAGGAGTCAAGAATAAAGGATCTTTAAGTTAGATCCAGCCAAAGATTAGTCAGCAGTAATATACTGCAATTCATACACTTTGCGATTGTCCTGTAGTTAACTTCTGGAGGTAATTTTAGGAAAAGTTAATACCATGATTTTTATATATTGGAGAAACAAACCACAGTTGGAGCTTGGCAATTTCAACTATTTTCTTTTTTTTTTCCTGAGTGTTTCTGACAAAGCCAAAAGTATTCTGTGCCAAGCCTCTCCCCCTTAAAATTCTAACCCCTGTGTATTTACAAAGAAATCTAAGCTGCCTGATTCTGGTGCCTTTACCCTTAAATTGTCAAATGCAGTTTATTAAGACATGCTTGGTGTTGAAAAGAATTTGGGGCTTTCTCTTTTATACCAAACCAGGATATCTCATTTTGTTGGCTGTAAATAGAATTGAACCTCAAAAGGATGAAATTCAATCCAAAAATTTCAAACTCATGAGCTAAGAGAATAACTGTTTTGGCATTTCCTTTTTTTCTAGTTATTATTTTTATTTTATTCTCAGCTTTTATTAAAAAAGAAGAAAGTAAAGTTTTATAGGAAACATATTGACCAACTACATTCCAATTCATAAAGACTAAGTCAGAATTAAAAGCCTGAACCTTCTGATTTTTCAAGAGGCTTGAGAGAACTGAAGTGAAATTATATCATTAATAGCATTTTCAAGGGGCCTGTTCCAAAACACTGGCTGACATTTTCCTTTATTATGTATTGATGATATTTGAATGATTTATCCTTTGTGAGGTGTCCCGAAATAGATCTGATAAATAAACAAAATTTCATAAGTTATATTACTTCAAGTTGTTAGGAACCCTGATATATCCTTAGAATTTTTAATAGTTTATTTTTTAAATTTAATTATTACTTGATTATTTGACTATGATATTGCTGTTTCTTAGTAAATTTGTGTTTAAAGAGTCAATCTTTAAGTGAGGAGTTTAGGAATGTTTACTTATTTTCCTTTAATGGAATTAAAGGAAATTCTCAAAAAAAAAAAAAAAAAAAGTCCTACCATTAGAACAATATTAAAAGGCAAAACTCAGGACGAGGTGGTGCTAGGACTTTTGTTATATCTTTGGAACTGGATGCCTTAGGCATCAATTAACTTAGTTTCCCAACTTTCCTTTATTTTTTACTTAAAAACATTATTTTATTGTGGTAATAATACTTAATATGAGATCTACTCGGAGAAGTACTCTTGCCTGGAAAATCCCATGGACAGAGGAGCCTGGTAGGCTGGGGTCCATGGGGTCGCGAAGAGTCGGACACGACTGAGCGACTTCACTTTCACTTTTCACTTTCATGCATTGGAGAAGGAAATTGCAACCCACTCCAATGTTCTTGCCTGGAGAATCCCAGGGACGAGGGAGCCTGGTGGGCTGCCGTCTATGGGGTCACACAGAGTC
>SJYA01003131.1:278897-384974 GCA_006410615.1 Neotragus moschatus | reverse complement strand
ACTGTGGAAAATTCTGAGAGAGATGGGAATACCAGACCACCTGACCTGCCTCTTGAGAAATCTGTATGCAGGTCAGGAAGCAACAGTTAGAACTGGACATGGAACAACAGACTGGTTCCAAATAGGAAAAGGAGTACGTCGAGGCTGTGTATTGTCACCCTGCTTATTTAACTTATATGCAGAGTACATCATGAGAAATGCTGGGCTGGAAAAAGCACAGGCTGGAATCAAAATTGCCGGGAGAAATATCAATAACCTCAGATATGCAGATGACACCACCCTTATGGCAGAAAATGAAGAAGAAGTAAAGAGCCTCTTGATGGAAGTGAAAGAGGCGAGTGAAAAAGTTGGCTTAAAGCTCAACATTTAGAAAACAAATCGTGACATCTGGTCCCATCACTTCATGGCAAATAGATGGGGAAACAGTAGAAACAGTTGCTGACTTTATTTTGGGGTGCTCCAAAAATCACTGCAGATGGTGACTGCAGCCATGAAATAATAAGACGCTTATTCCTTGGAAGGAAAGTTATGACCAACCTAGACAGCATATTGAAAAGCAGGAACATTACCACCAAAGGTCCGTCTAGTCAAGGCTGTGGTTTTTCCAGTGGTCATGTATGGTTGTGAGAGTTGGACTATTNCTGCAGATGGTGACTGCAGCCATGAAATAATAAGACGCTTATTCCTTGGAAGGAAAGTTATGACCAACCTAGACAGCATATTGAAAAGCAGGAACATTACCACCAAAGGTCCGTCTAGTCAAGGCTGTGGTTTTTCCAGTGGTCATGTATGGTTGTGAGAGTTGGACTATTATGAAAGCTGAGTGCTGAAGAATTGATGCTTTTGAACTGTGGTGTTGGAGAAGACTCTTGAGAGTCCCTTGGACTGCAAGGAGATCCAACCAGTCCATCCTAAAGGAAATCAGTCCTGAATGTTCATTGGAAGGACTGATGAAGCTGAAACTCTCAATACTTTGGCCACGTGATACAGAGAGCTGACTCATTTGAAAAGACCCTGATGCTGGGAAAAATTGAAGGTAAGAGGAGAAGTGGACGACCATTGGAAGTCATCATCGACTCAATGGACATGAGTTCGAGTAGACTCCAGGAGTTGGTGATGGATAGGGAGACCTGGCATACTGTAGTCTGTGTGGTCAGAAAGATTCAGACATGACTGAGTGACTGAACGGTACTGAACGAAGTTTTTATAGTTTATTTTATGTATTTATAGGTTTATATAAGTTTGTTCTTTTAATATGTCAATTTTCCTGTTTGTCTTTCTTTTCTTACAAATCCATTTGTGCATGTTCCTGTAATATGTTTTATAATACTCCTTTTTGCATGAATTTCAAATAGTTCCTTCCCACCTATAAGTTTCTGTTCACTTTGCTTAAAGTAGGTTTTCATGTGTTCATATATGTCTATTTTTTCTTTTATAGTTTGTATTTTTTTTGTATCCCACTCTTGATTTCATCAGTATATTTTGTGTGTTTTCTTTAAAAATTTAGATATCTGTTTATTTAAGTTATTAGTCCATCAAGAACTTCTTGTTTTATTTGTTTGCTTGGAGAGAGGTAGAGATCTGATCTTTTTCTTTCCCTGTTGTTGTTGTTCAGTTCCTAAGTCACGTCTGATTCTTTCCAACCCCATGAATGACGGCACGCCAGGTTTTCCTGTCCTTCACTGTCTCCTGGAGTTTGCTCAGATTCAAGTCCACTGACTCGGTGATACTATCTAACCATCTCCATCTGTGCTACGCTCTTCCTTTTGCCTTCAGTCTTTCCCAGCATCAGGGTCTTTTCCAACGAGTTGGTCCTTCGCATCAGGTGGCCAAAGTGTGGAACTTTCCCCATATGGACGGTCGGTTGTTCCTGTTCTTAATTCCATGGTCTGTAATTGGCTCACAGGATTGTAGTTTATTATATTGGAAGCTCTCATAGGTATGTGAATTTATTTTAAGGCCACTTATTCCATTACTTTGGTTTATTTGTCTGTCCCTTCAACCATACACACTGTTAAATCTCTTTAGTTTTTAAAGCCTGATATCAGTTAAGCTAAGGCCTCTCCTCTGCTGCTGTTTCAAAATTGCCTTGAGAGATATTGACCTATAATTCATCCACACGTTTTAGCATAAAGTTGCCAAATTCCATCAAAACACTAAGATTTTGATGAAAATTGCTTTGACTTTATAGATGAATGTGTAAGAGTTGCCTTTAGAGCCTTCAAGTATATGAATATGATATATTTCTCATTTATATATGTTTTATTATATTCAATGAAGTTTTAGTATTTTATGCTGCTGCTGCTGCTAAGTTGCTTCAGTCGTGTCCGACTCTGTGTGACCCCATAGATGGCAGCTCACCAGGCTCCCCTGTCCCTGGGATTCTCTAGGCAAGAACACTGGAGTGGGTTGCCATTTCCTTCTCCAATGCACGAAAGTGAAAAGTGAAAGTGAAGTCGCTCAGTCGTGTCCGACCCTCAGCGACCCCATGGACTGCAGCCTTCCAGGCTCCTCCGTCCATGGGATTTTCTAGGCAAGAGTACTGGAGTGGGGTGCCATTGCCTTCTCCGGTATTTTATGCTGAAGTCTTATATACCTTTATTGGGTTTAATCATTGCTCTTATTATTTGTGCTATTATAAATGTAACTGTTCAAACTCAGATTTCTTAGTAATTTGTTGCTCATATAAAGGAATATAGTTATTTTTTAATATGTTGATTTTGTATTTAGCCATTTTGCTGAACAATCTTATTAATTATAGTGATTCATGTATTGGTTTTCTTAGATTATCTGTGTGGGTAGTCTGTGAATAAATCTTATTTTGGTTTTATTCTTTTGATTCTTATCCTTTAAAATTTTTGTATTTTTTTACTCTGATAGACGTTTTTAAATAGAATAGAACAGGAACAGTGAAAGCACGTTAGCAGCATCATAAGTATTTGCCTCATGCACGGACTTGCAGCTCAGCAGCCCCGTCGTCTGTGCTGTGGCTCCATCTCTGCTTGTCTCTTTATTTTGACCTCTGTTTTTCCCTGAGTGACCATGGAATCAAAATTTGGAAAAAAATTTAAAAATCATTAGTGATACAAAAATAATTTTACTGGATGCATGAATATGATTAAGAATGTTCCAAGGGAGTATTATCTGTGGGCATTTTGGCAAGTCTGGGTTGATTTTTTTTTTTAAATTAAAATATAGTTGACTAGTATAGTTGAAGTGTAGTTGATAGATTAGTTTCTGATGTATAGCAGTGATTCCGTATTTTTATAGATTATGCTTCATTTTAAGTTATAAAATAATGGCTGTGTTTCCCTGTGCTGTACAGTGTATCCTTGGAGCTTATTGTTTTAATAGTCTTTAGCCAGTTTTCAGTGTACAGATTGAGTTCTAGAAAAGCTGGGGCCTATGTGGAGAGCTCTGTTTTGTCAGTCCCAGAAAATGGAAAGCTGCTGCCTTCATTTTCCTTATTCAGTTTCAAGTATGTAGGTGATTTTAAAATTTAACTGCAGTTTTGTTGAGATGTGCTACCACTCCCAGCTAATTATGTATAGATGTATCAAATGTGCATTTTCTTTAAAAGCCATATTACTGTTTTGCCTTTATCCACCAGTGATACTTAAATAGAAGGTGGCAATAAAATGTTAATATGTAGTAGTCATATGAGAAAAATAATATAAACATTTCTGAGGTATATCCTGAGATGTATTATTGCTTCTGAAAACATGAGTACATTCAGAATGACAAGCCGACATAAACTAGGGATCTTGATCACCCAGGGTTGGCTGGCTTTGTATCCTGCTGCTGAGATAGAACACTAGGTCTTATCATCCTTTGATTTCCCCTCCAAGTCGGGTGTAGGTTTTCAAGGTCCTTAGGAACTTCAGGAAGTTTAGCATTTCCCAGGTATATATGTTTACTGTGTGGATAGAGGCCCAGCACCCTGAAGAGCTATGCATTCAGAGAGAGATTTAAGGTCCTATTCTGACATTTTTCATTTGGGCATCCTTGTCCAAATGCAAAGCCCTGGGAAGGTATACTCAGTACCTCATGCCTACATGGAAGGTGCTTCGTCTCACACTGACGGAAGTCTAGTTAAGGTTGGACAGTGTGTAACATTTCACAAGCAAAGAGAATGCACGTTATCCTAATAGCATCTTGAAAGTCAAGTTTGGAGAGGGAAACTCCATCTTTTAAGGGACAACAGAGTGCACAGATCAAGGAAAGTGAGATGGGAGGTGAGTCCGCGGCACTGGGGTCAGGTTTCCAGCCTCATTTGTGCCTCTCTGGAACATTTGCTTTGTGGTGGACCAGTCACATCCCAGTTATTATGGAGGACCTGAGACAGTGCAGAGTAGAAGCTCAGCAAGAATCTATTTTGACTCAGTGCACTGCCACAGATGTGTGAGCCTCTTTTTTTGAACTCTTCATTACTCAGCAAGAGAAGAAGCCATGCTTATTTGTTTTTCTGTGCCACGGAGAACTGAAGAAAACAGGGGCTCAGCCTGTGAAATTTGATGCCAATACCATAGGACCTCCATGAATCTTTAACATAGGGGACACTTCACCTAAACTTCATATCAGGCATGTGGTGAGAGGATTCTGCATACATAATTCTATTTAGCTATTGAGTGACATTATAAGAGATGAATCCACTGATTTCACAGGTGAGGAAACTGAAACAATGGGCAGTTAAGGCACTGGTCAAGGTCATAGAGACATGTCGTATGGAACAAAGGGAGTATTCAAACCCTAGAGTCCAACTGCAAAATGTATGCTTGTAGCCACTATGTTGTTCAGTTGCAAAGTTGTGTCTGACTCATTATGACTCCATGGATGGCAGCATGCCAGGCCTTCCTGTCCTTCACTGTCTCCTGAAGTTTGCTCAGATTCATGTCCACTGAGTTGGTGATGCTATCTAACCATCTTGCTCTCTACCGCCCTCTTCTCCTTTTGCCTTCAATCTTTCTCAGCATCAGGGTCTTTTCCAGTGAGTTGGCTGTGCTGCTTTTAAAGCCCCTACTCTTCCTCTTGCAGGCTTAATAGGAGAAATAAATAAACGCATCTTTGTAAGAAAGCTTTCTTCAAAATGTGATGTGGTTTGAGAAATGAAAGTTATTGTATTAGGTCCGGTTCATTGATGTTTTCTGTTAATGTAAAGGGTGCAAAATATTAACACTTATTTAAACTATGTAGCACCTACTCTTTGTAGAATGTATTCTTAAAACAGTCCATTACTCCATAGAGCAGTTCCTATTCTTCTGGTGCTCGAATATGCATATCTACTGCCAAAATCATCCTTTCCTTAAGTAATTTCAAAAGTGCCTTTATCAGTGCCACCTAACCGTTTATACCTAAGCAGGAAAAGTTTGCCAAGTGGCTTCATCAGTGAAAGCTTGCTTTTTGTTGCTACCTTTTCCAGAGGTATGAATAATAGGTGGCCATGTGATGGAACAGATTCACTGGCTACTTCTAGCTGCCTTACTTTGCCTGGGGGATTCAGAGACCTCTGTCCCATGGTTCAGGACTTCCCAGGTGGCTCATTGGGTAAAGAATCTACCTGTAATGCAGGAGACGCAGGAGTTGCAGATTTGATCCCTGGGATGGGAAGATCCCCTGGGAGGAAGGCATGGCATCCCAGTCTAGTATTTGTGCCTGGAGGATCCTATGGACAGAGGAGCCTGGACGGCTATAGTCCATAGGGTCGCAAAGAGTCAGATATGACTAGAGTGACTGAGCATGCGTGCATGTATCTCAGAGTTCAGAGTCCTCACTTACAAACCCAGAGGATCCAGAGATTCTATGGAGCCCTAGAGGGATCTGCTGCTTCTGGAAGAGCTGACGAACGACGCCTCTCAGTTTCAGATTGGAACCCCTTCTTGGACCTGTGTCCTTGTGTCCTAAGACGCATCTTAGAATTTCAGAGCAGGACTTGGTTTCCAGAGGGCAGCTAGTGACCTCGATCTGTTTGGACACTCAGACTGTGCTGTGTCTGTGCCAGGCAGGTAACCCTGTGGCAGAAGTGCTCCCAGCTAGCCCACTTCACACGTGGGGAGCTGTGCCTAAAAGGCGTGAGATGGCAAACCTCTCTCCATCTCAGAGTGAAGTGTCTTGAACTTTTCCTGTCACTGGTGATTCTCAACACTTTTTTTTTTTTTTATCATGAAGGCAGAGTTATATAAATATATATTCAGTGAGAAAATAGCAAATATTGACAAGTTTCATTTTCTTTGTTCGCTTATGTGTGAATTTTTAATATGAATTCAGAGAATTTAAATATTTATCCTGGTCTAGATTTTTCAGTGAACAAGTTTCAGAAATTTAACTTTATGGCTTTTTTCTTTCCTCTGCAAGATTGGATTTTTTTAAAGCAAGAACATTTTTATTGACAGTAAGTATGTTTATAGAATTTTTATACACTATGTTGTATCTGTTCTTTCTAACGTTGTTACTCAGTTATCCTGCATACAATTATATATTTTTAATGTTATCTATGATGGCATCACTGACTCGACAGATGTGAGTTTGGGTGAACTCCGGGAGTTGGTGATGGACAGGGAGGCCTGGCGTGCTGCGATTCATGGGGTCGCAAAGAATTAGACACAACTGAGCAACTCAACTGAACTGAACTGATGCTGGTTTATATAAATCTATTAAAATATATTCTATTCCCTGTGATCTCAAAAAGGACAAGATAATGACAATTTCTTTTTTCTTTTTTTTGGTTATGAACTCAAACAGATGATGAGTTAGATAAATAAACGATACTCATTTTAATAGCACATATCAGTGATGCTCAGCTGTGATCAGTGGCTCTCTGGAAGTTGCATTCCCAATCCTTGCTTGTTCCCTTGTGAGTAGGGGTTTGTTCAGAAGAAATAGAAAATGTAGCGAATATTCTGAGGGGAGTCACACCAAGCTGGAAGGGTACAACTAGCACCCCTGAAACAGAAAAAAATGTCTGCTAGTGTGAGGAAAGGACAGTAGTTCTTTAGGCGTTTAAGAAGGGCAAGATCTTTTGTGGTTAGGTAATGACAAGAACTGGGCTTCCCAGGTGGTTCTAGTGGTAAAAAAAAAAAACACCTGCCTGCCAGTATGGGAGACAGAGGAGTCGTGGGTTTGATCCCCACGGTGGGACAACCCCCTGGAGGAGGGCGTGGCACCCACTCCAGTATCCTGCCTGCAGAAACCCATGGACAAAGGAGCCTGGCAGGCTGCAGTCCACTAGGTCACAAAGAGTCTGAGACGACTCCAGTGACTTAGCACACACACAGGCACCATATTGGGCTTTCCTTGTGGCTCAGTTGGTAAAGAATGTGCCTGCAATGCAGGAGGCCTGGGTTGGGAAGATCTGCTGGAGAAAGGAAAGGCTACCCACCTCAGTATTCTGGCCTGGAGAATTCCATGGACCGTAGAGTCCATGCGGTCACAAAGAGTCGGACACGCCTGAGTGACTTTCATTTTTTTTCTTTCTAGCACCATTCATCTGTCGATGAACCTTTAGGTTGCTTCTATGTCCTGGAAGAGCTGTTTATTTTTAATTGAAATATAATCAACATAGTGTATTAGTTTCAGATGTATGTCAGAGTGATTTGATATTTGTTATGTGTTGTGAAATGACCACCATAGTAAGTCTAGATAACATCCATCACCATACAGTTACACAGTTTTTTCTTATGATAAGAACTTTTAAGATCTGTTGTCTTGCTGCTGCTGCTGTTAAGTCACTTTAGTCGTGTCCGACTCTGTGCGACCCCATAGACAAAGGCCCACCAGATTCCCCTGTCCCTGGGATTCTCCAGGCAAGAACACTGGAGTGGGTTGCCATTTCCTTCTATTGTCCTAGCACTTTTCAAATATTCAATATAGTATTATTAATTACAGTCACCATGCTATACGTTATATCTCCATGACTTACTGTGTAACTGGAAGTTTGTACTGTTTGATCATCTTTACTCATTTTGCCTACCCCGAGTCCTCCATTTTTGGCAACTATCTGTCTGTATCTGTAAGTTAATTGTTTTTGTTTCTGTTTTTTATAGATCGGTTGTTCTCCACATATAAGTAAGCATATGGCAAATTGTGTTTCTTTGACAGACATTGCAGTTAGCATAATGCCTTCAAGGTCTATCTGTGTTGTCACGAATGCCAAAATTTCATTTGTTGTGTGTGACTGAGTAATATTCCACTGTATATCTGCACCAGGTCTTCTTTATCCATATATCTGTCAATGGACCGTTAGCTTGTTTCTGTATCTTTGCAATTATAAAAACGCTGCAGTGAATGTAGGGGTGCATATATCTTTTTGAATTAGTGTTTTTGTTTTCTTCAGATATATACCCAGAAGTGGAACTGCTAGATCACATGTTAGTTCTATTTTTAATTTTGGAAGAACATGTATGCTGTTTATCATAATGTCTGCACCAGTTTACATTCTATCAACAGTGCATGAAGGTTCCCTTTTCTCCATATCTTGGCCAATTCTTGTTATGTCTTGTGTAAAACCTAATAATAGCCATTCTAACAGGTTTAAGTTGATATCTCATTGTGGTTTTGATATGCCTTTTCCTAATGGTTAGTGATGTTGAGCGCCTTTTCATATTGACCATCCGTGTGTCATTTTCTTGCAGAAAGGTCCTCTGCCCATTTTTAAATCAAATTGTTTCTTGGCTTTGAGATGTATGAATTCTTCATATATTCAGGATAGTAGCCTCTTGTCAGATATACAGTTTGGAAATCTTTTTTCTCATTTATTAGGTTGCCTTTTCGTTTTGTTGATAGGTTCCTTTCTTGTGCCGTTTGATGTAGTCACACTTGTTTATTTTTGCCATTGTTGCCTTTGTTTTTGGTGTCAAATACAAAAAAATCATCACTAAGATCTCTGTCAAGGAGCTTATCATCTGTGTTTTCTTCTGGGAATTTTATGGTTTCACATCTCACATTCAAGTCTTTAATCCACTTTTAGTTTGTTTTTGTGTATACTGTGAGATAGGTGTCCAGTTTTATTCTTCAACAGGTAACAGTGCAGTTTTCCCACCACTTTTTATTGAAGACATTGTCCTTTCCCTATTGTATCTTCTTCAGAGCTGGTATTTTTAAACCATCTCTATTCTCTCTGAAGTGGTTAAAAGTACCTCTTTAAAAGAAACAAAGCATGGTAAAATAGCTAAATATAATGGCAGTATTTATTGTGCTTTCATGGGCCAGGCTTTATTCTAAGTACATCTCACTTAATTATCACATAAATCCTATGAACCACAGAGAATTAAGTGCCCTTCCTAGGACCACAGTGCAAGTAAGAAAGACTTAGACTGTGGTTAAAGAATGGGCCTAATGCTGATAAATTTGGGGGATGAGAAACAACTATGTCCAGGTGGAGCTGACCTCCTACAACCTGACAGAAGAAGCACGGATGTGCCAAGTTCAAGCAGGGAAGTGCCCGTGCTAGGGAAGGAGGTCACTTCTGCACCAAAGGCACAGTAACGTGAAACTGAAGATCTGTGAAGAAAAGCCTAGAAATGGGAGACCAGAGGGAGAAGAATGGAAGGATCTTGGGAGCCCCTAGAAAGTAGAATGTCTAGAGTGGTTAGTAAGGAGCAGAGATGAAAAATGGCAAAGAAGGGCCATTCTGAGGTCTGCGTCGCAGTGAAAACAGTGTATTCTGCTGAAAACGTTTTGTAAGCTTTGGTCCATTTTCTTTTCTTTTTTTTTTTTTTAGTATTTTAAATATTTATTTATTTATTTTGGCTGCACCATACAGCATGGCCTGTGGGATCTCAGTTTCTCCAACCAAGAATTGAACCCATGTCCCCTAGCATGGATGCATGGAGTCCTAACCATTAGACCGCCAGGGGAATCCCCATTTTAATGACTAATCCCCATTTAGTCTTTTCTCAATATGGTGCCAGAAGTTTCTCCCTCTTAGAGTCTTCACTTGAATCATCATATCTTTCAAGAAACTCATTTCCAGGTGGGAACAACAATGCTGTAATTAATACTGCTTTAAATGTGAGGAATGAGCATGTAAAAGTTCTCACTTGGATTCTATGAAAGAGAGAACAGATCATTGATTAATGTATCATCAGATTAGTCTGTCACTAGATTTTGAAGGCAGTGCTTTGGAACATGTCATATCTCTTCACAGCCTTTTTAAGATTTTCTCAGAAAAAAAGTCTCTGTGAATTGATTATTGATAGTTCAACAAAGAATTTGAGAATGATATTGTGTGCAAAAAGAAAAAAAAAATTCCTTAGGAACAAATCCTGTCTTTGCTGTTTACCAGCTATGTGGTGCTGAGTAAATGTTTTAATGTCTCTGAATTTCAGTTTTTTTCTCTGTGAAATGGGATAATAGTACTTGCCTCATAGAGAAGCTCATGAATTAAGTAAAAATGGCACATGTAAAGTGACTAACATAGAGCCTGGCAGATATGAGCAAGTCTGAAATTGTGTATCATCTTCATCACCACTATCATTTGTGTTTCCCCTTAAAGAGACATTTGTCTGTGTATTTGATAGAAGCAAATTAAATACCTTTGCTAAAAATATGAGATTGTCTCCAATTTACATGGGAACTTTCTTACGCAGAGCTCATTTCACCATTATAAATGGCAGTATGTTAATTTTATTTGGTCATTGACCTAATGTACATATTATGGGGTAAATACTTGGATCTGGACTGCTCTGAGGAAGTTTACAGACAAATGTGAAGAAGGGCACAAGTGAGTAATCTTAATGCCATGTAAGTGTTGTATTCAAATGTACATAGTATGGGAGCACAGAGGAACTACTTTCCTATAGGGCAGGCTGCGTGGGGAGGTGAGCAGGAAAGTGACCTTTGAACGAAGTCTAGATGGACAACTGCTGCTACTGTTTAGATGCTCAGCTGTGTCTGACTCTTGGCAACCCCATGCATTGGAGCCCACCGGGCTTTTCTCTCCATGGGATTTCCCAGGCAAGAACGCTGGAGTCGGGTGACATCTCCTAATTCCAGAGGATCTTCCTGACCCAGGAATTGAACCCACATCTCCTGTTTGTCCTCCACTGGCAGATGGCTTCTTTATCACTATCGCCGTCTATGAAGATAGATAACTACTTAGCAGATAAAAGTTAAGAATGCTGCAGGCAGCTCCACCCACTCCCTGGCAGCATATAAAGAATATGGCATTTGCCAGACATGAGGAATGTTGACTATGAATGGAGCATGAAGGGTAACATGGATGAGGCCAGGGTAGTGAGTGAATGCCAAAGGCATCATTTGCCATATTTAAAGGTTTTCCCTGAAATGCTGGCAGAGAACAAGTATAAAGCAGGAAATTCAGCTAGTGAAATTTGTGTTTTAGAAAGATGATTGAAAGTGCTGCCGAGGATGGACTGGACGAAGAAAAGTGGAGGACAATTTTGTGTTTTTTTTTTTTATATTCAGCATCTTTCCTGTAGTTATTTGCCAATCATTTTTTTTTTTTGATGAAGTCTGTTCATGCCTTTTTTTCTTTAACTGTAGTAAAATATATATAATATGAAATTTACCATCGTAATCATTTTAAGTATAGTTCAGTGGTATTAATATATTCATAAAGCTGTGCAACCATTACCATCTATCTCTATAATTTTCATCTTGTGAAACTNTTTGCCAATCATTTTTTTTTTTTGATGAAGTCTGTTCATGCCTTTTTTTCTTTAACTGTAGTAAAATATATATAATATGAAATTTACCATCGTAATCATTTTAAGTATAGTTCAGTGGTATTAATATATTCATAAAGCTGTGCAACCATTACCATCTATCTCTATAATTTTCATCTTGTGAAACTTAAAACTGAAACTCTATGAATATGAAACAATAACTCCTTATTCTTTCCTACCCCTAGTCCCTAACTTCCACCATTCTGCTTTGACTGTATGATTTTGACTATAGTAAGTTCAGTGCAGTTCAGTTCAGTCGCTCAGTTGTGTCTGACTCTGCGACCCCATGAATCGCAGCACCCCANGGAAGCTCTATTGAATTTTTAGGTGCCTTTACCACGTGTTCCTAAACTGCTGGGCTTGGAATTAAGTCAGTTAACAGAGAGGATATCAGAGGACAAGAAAACAACCCATATATTAAAAGCTGAAGTAAAATTTTCACACACTTTAAAAATAATTTTTCTTCAAAACCCAGGTAGAGAAATTTGCTTCTAGGCTACTTACTGTCCAAGCAGTGAATGCAAATTAGGCAGACATGTTTAGCAGGAATAAACTTTATAGTTTATCGTTGACTTGGCAGAGTGTCAATGAAAATGCACCTGAATAGCCCCAGCCTTCTTGAACTATGTCTAAAGCCAAATACAACTTTGTTCAAGAATAGAATCTCTAATTCAGTTACTGAGCTCTCAAAAGCTTTGCCACTCTAATGATCAAGCATTGAAGCAATAATATGTTATTGAATCAGAGCAACAAAAGTTGGTTTTATATCAGGCTTTGGGGGTTGCCTATTGAAACTCTTAAAAAGCTTATGGGGCTTTGGTGTGTGTGTGTGTTTCCTTTGATTTANAGAATAGAATCTCTAATTCAGTTACTGAGCTCTCAAAAGCTTTGCCACTCTAATGATCAAGCATTGAAGCAATAATATGTTATTGAATCAGAGCAACAAAAGTTGGTTTTATATCAGGCTTTGGGGGTTGCCTATTGAAACTCTTAAAAAGCTTATGGGGCTTTGGTGTGTGTGTGTGTTTCCTTTGATTTAGGGTTAATTTCCCCTGATTTAAAGGAACAATTTTATTAATAGATAATATGTTTGGTCAATATGGCCAGAGTGATCTGTGGCCTTTTCTTAGATTCCCATCTTTTGAATTTAATTAGAAATGTAGGAGGTTTACATTGGCTGGTTTTTTTTTCTTTTTTTTTTTCCCCCTGCCTAATTTAACTCCTTATAGTATCTTCTGAAAGGCAGAAAGGACTACTGAGTAGGCACTGACATATTTATCCATCTGGTAAAATCCTTCTTTAGCACCTATTGTGTGCCTGTGTGCTGGACTACTTTCCAGTGATTGGAAATTTAGGTAGGCAAATTGTGATCCAGGTTTATCAAGGTGATTATAATCTGGTTGGGGAAGTTGATGATCAAGGGGTAATTAGCATATGAAGCAGAATGAAAGTATGGTTAAGTTGAGAAGAATGAAACAGTCCTCTCTGATACAAGGCACCTGGGAATCTTAGTAGAAGAAAGGCCTGTATAATACCAAAGGGAGAATGACCAGTTCTGGCAGTCATAATTCTCTATTTTCCTAGCTGTGCTTTTATTATACTTCCCAAAAGAATCAGCACTATTTCATGTAAAGAGGATATTTTAATGCTTAAAACTCAGCCAGTGCAGGAAAGGTATTACCTATTCCATACTACCACTCAGTATCTGTGATGTTTTCTCATTATTGCTCTATCCGTCCGTGTGTTAGCTGCTCAGCTGTTTCTGACTCTGCGACCCAGTGGACCGTCGCCTGCCAGACTCCTCTGTCCATCGAATTCTCCAGGCAGGATTACTGGAGTGGGTTGCCGTCTTTTCTCCTTTCTCCTGGGTATCTTCCTGACCCAGGGATTGAACCCGGGTTTCCTGCATTGCAGGAAGTTTCCTTCCACTGTATCACCTGGGAAGCATAATTATTGGCATAGTTCTTCTAATGGTTTTCTTATCCAGTTTTCTGTCTTTAGGTACAGTACTAATGTATTACTGGGCCTGGACCTTTGAAGAAGAAATTCATAAAATCAACTGTGCATTAAGTCTGCATCATTTGATATTCGAGCTTTGAAATTTACTAACCCATATTAAGACACACTGTAAGTATAAAAGCCACACTGGTATTCAAAGACTTGGTACCTCCCTCCCCAGAAAGGACGCAGAATTTCTTCATTTTTAGATTGAATTCAGTTTGAAATGATAGTACTTTTATATGTTGGGTGAAATAAAATATATTGCTAAAACTGATTTCACCAGTGTCCTTTTCCTTTCTTTAACATGGCTATCAGAAGATTTAAAATCACATAGGTGACTCTCATTATATTTCTATTGTAAAGTGCTTATGGAAATGTTGTGGTAAGGATTAAATATTTAAGAGGACTAAGCCGGTTAAGGAAACTGAATCCAAGTGTGAGCTCTAGACTGCCATGCAGACAGCAGATTTGTCTGAACTCTGACATTAACTCTCCAGGTGGTCATTCTCTTTCCTTGTCTGGGCCAAGATTTTCTTACCTGAACAATGTGGAGAAAATTCAAAAGTGGCTCATGTCTAAGTTCATTCTCAGATTAAGCCCAGCTATTTGATGGCCTTCAGAAGTATAGGCGAATCTTATTTGTAACCCTTCCAGTCTCCCCTCAAAGTAATCTTCATCATTCCAATCCTTCATTTATTTAAGAGAGGTTAAATGTGTAATTGCTGTAATTTGGAGCTTCTTTGAGCAGCCTGAGGCTGGAATATAGCATCTTTCAATCTGTTCAGTGCTGAGTGAAGCAGGTGTGCATGTTGTGATTGATAAGGCTCTGACAAAGATATTTTGCAAGGAAATTTCTAGCACTCTTTGAAGAAAATCCAGATATGCCTGAAAAATAAGGTATTTTGAGTCCCAGGAGTTTTTGTGATGTCATTTCAAATAGGTAAACTCAGTTAAAAAAATCTTTATTTTTAAAGTTAGTATTGGACGATCTATTTCTAACATACTCCATAGTTAGCTTTTAAAAATCAATTTAAGAACTGTTTTGATTTTAGAAGTGTGATAATAATTGTTCTCTATCAAATTGTAGCGCATGCAGAGCATTTCATACACAGAAAGTAAGACTTGAACCCCATCTAGTTTTTCATGTATGCATATTTGACTGTAATATTAAATATAGGGTATATATTGTATTTTGAAATTTTTAGCCAGTATTCTACTTTGGGATATATGGATAATTTAGAACATTGTATTTTTATAATATATATATGTGTGTATGTGTGTATATATATATATATATATTTCCACCGTGATTCATTCAGAGCCATTTCTTGACAAATACCAGTCAACAGACATGCATATTTTAAGACTTTTCATATTTAGTATAAACTTTCTTTACAGAAAGTTTGTGTTTCCAGTTTATGTTTCCATTGTCAGGAAATGTTCTATTATCAAGAAATGTTCCATTATCAGTTTATGTTTCCGTTATCAGGGTACGAGCTTGCCTGAAACCTCAGCAGTACTCATGTTAAGATTTTAAGTTGTGTTTAGACTGATAGGTGAAAAATTGTGTTTCTTTTTGTTTGGTTTTGTATTTCTTAGATTTCTTGGAGAATTAAATTGTTTAACAAACATATTGGCAATTTCTAATTCTTCTTTGGTGATAGCTTATTCCTGGGACTTATTTAGTCTATTTACTTACGTATTTGAGATGGTTTTCCTTTTTGATCAGTGAGCTGTTTGGGATCATATGGAACCATTAAGATCTTTACTTCGTGCTTTGGCATCAAGTCTGGTGTAGTCAGACAGCCCTTCTCAGCCATTCAGACCCCATCAGTTAGTCAGCTGTACCAAGACACACACACACACACACACGCATCCCACCACCACCACCACACCGTACCACAAATGATATGTGGGGGAGAGGTAAGGTATGGAAATAAGCTAATCAATCTCCAGTATAGTATTTCTGGAAAAGAGAGACAGTTTTTATAAGCATGATAGGACTGTTATCATTATTTTCATAATGATTTTACCTTTTGCTAGGCACACATTTTTCAAATCTCTTCCTAGGCAAAAGAGTTTCTACTCCCAAGCAGAAAAATAATGTGGAAATCATCCANGTAAGGTATGGAAATAAGCTAATCAATCTCCAGTATAGTATTTCTGGAAAAGAGAGACAGTTTTTATAAGCATGATAGGACTGTTATCATTATTTTCATAATGATTTTACCTTTTGCTAGGCACACATTTTTCAAATCTCTTCCTAGGCAAAAGAGTTTCTACTCCCAAGCAGAAAAATAATGTGGAAATCATCCATATTATTCCATGGCTTTTCAATTTTGAATTTGTTTTCTTACTTTAATGACAGTGTTTCTCTGACCTAGATATCAGTCTCTTATGATATTTATGTTTATTCAGTGAGCAGATTAGTGATTTTAAAAAGCCACTTTTCACAACAGTAAGTGAATAACATGATTCCTTTGTAAATATCAACTCAACTTTGTGGTGTCCTTTTTGGGCATTCGAAGGTATGCATGGTCCTGAAAGATTTAATAAAAAGTAATACAAGCAGTTGAAATTACATAAATGCTATCTCCTTATACAGACTTCAGAGTTTTAGGCTTAAGCCCTTGCCAAGCAAAAGATGTTGCCCACTGTTCAGTTCTACAGAGATCAAATCATTAGCCCCTGTAGCCATTGTCCAAAAGTGCACCCCTGAAAAAAATTAAGGGTGAGGAACAGGATGAAGTACTCTGTGCTTTGGCAAAACAGACCTTCTAGATGGTTAGACATCTCAGGAAGAATTTTAATGAAACCAAATTCTTGCATCTTCCCATACATGGGGGGAAAAAAGCACTAAAACCATTAACTGAGATACCTGTTTCTTCTGACTAGCAATAACCTTTTATTAAGATATGCTTGACTACATGTATTCCCTATCCAAAATCCAATGTGTATACCAGCTGCTCCATTTGCTTCTTCAGAGTAATTCCTCAGAGCTGATCTAGGCTGTGTAGTCCTCTGTAAGACCCTGAGTAAAACTCACAGCTGAAAAAATATTCAGCATTTTAAGTATAAATATGCTTTAGAAAGCTAAGCAGACTACAAGGTAAAAGGTATATAACTAAAAGCTAAATATTCACATTCCTTGAATCCAATTGTGGGCTTCAGTTACCCTAACATTTTGGAGATTAGTGAGGTCATCTGTGTCCTAACACAACTTCAAGGGGAGCTATTTTCATGGACTTACTTTAGCCCATTATGGCATTCAACATAGTGATCTCCAGGGAAATAATTTTTAACTGTGTTTGAAAGGATGAGTATAGAGATTATTAACTCTTCCTCAAAAAAATTAGAAACGATATTTCTGTCAAATCAGATCATTTTCTCCCTGTGCATTAAAGAGTAATATGAGGAAACCATTAGCTACATCACTGTACTTAAATCTTGCTTGGATATTGGCACTCCCTTACTCAAATTTTTCAGTGGTTTTTCAGCTCAGAATTTAAAATTAATTCCATATCCCAGCATTGAGTCTTTCCATCGGGTTGAACTTGAGCTGATGCAGCTAATGTGCTGCTTTGGAGCTGATAAGTTTGGGCGGGAGGTGAGGATGGGGTTTACAGTCTCTGATACAAGGTTTTGGAAAGAAGCAGCCTTACAGCGCCTTCAGCCAAGCAGCTGTGCCACTACACTGAGAATGACTGAAAGAGGGCTTCCAGAGGAGAGGCATAGTCAAAGGAAGGAGACAGGAACAATCAGGAGGTAGAAGGAAGGAGGGAAAGAAGGAAGGGGACCAAGTTATTTATAGATTGTACTCAGACTTCAGGCTCAGACACGAGGTTTGTGGAAGCAATATGTGCTGGACTCTCCTTGTCGTCCAGTCCAATATCTACCATCAACTTCAGTCTTTTGGGTAGGCTTCTATTATAATACCTTGGAAAGATTTTTCTCAGCTTTCATTACAGTAGGGTTTGCCATAGGATCATGGCATTTGGTAAATGAAAATCTGTATTACTGCCTTCTCCCTATGCTTTCCTTCTTGCTTCAAATACTGACACAGTGTGTAGCACCGCAGTTGTTCAGGGGTCACCTTCTGAACACGAAGAGTCTTCCCTGAGTTTCTGCCTACCTCCAGACCTCGGGTCATATGGGAAAAAAACAAACCCTGATTTGTAGTCACAGTTTCTGTTACATGCATCCAAATGCATTCCTAATTGGTAAACTTTGCCCATCTCTTACAGTGGCATTTGTCTTCTGTTCTCCAATAATGTCACTCCCAATATTGAAAGAGAAAAAATGTATATAGAATCAAAGTTCCATCCCAGCACTTCTTGAAATATGAAATTTTCATCCTTCTTAGCCAGAATGATCCCCACATATGACGTGTTTAGCAGTTGCTTGTTGAATGGATATGAAGGATAGGAAAACCCTATACAAATGTACTGATGGAAACCTGTTCGAGTTCTCTGACTTGGCTGTTCCATAATGCAAAGCAACATTCTATCCTAAGATCAGCACCCATCTCTGCTTATACGAGCCATTGTCTTTCTTCTTAGTATCGTGGGGATCCTTTTCTGATGGGAAAAAATGAGATCTGAGTTTCTTATGGTGTGGTATGAACTTTGACTGCATTTTTACAAAGCACAAAATAACCGAGAAATACATTGACCAGATAACGATTTACATGGAACTCAGTCACAATTCCCCCNTGTGAAGGATAGGAAAACCCTATACAAATGTAGTGATGGAAACCTGTTCGAGTTCTCTGACTTGGCTGTTCCATAATGCAAAGCAACATTCTGTCCTAAGATCAGCACCCATCTCTGCTTATACAAGCCATTGTCTTTCTTCTTAGTATCATGGGGATCCTTTTCTGATGGGAAAAAATGAGGTCTGAGTTTCTTATGGTATAGTATGAACTTTGACTGCATTTTTACAAAGCACAAAATAACCAAGAAATACATTGACCAGATAACGATTTACATGGAACTCAGTCACAATTCCCCCATGTCTGCTTGGAGACAGCAAGGTTTGGTAGTTGAGGGAGGGGTCATTAAAACCAAACAGAACTGGGTTTGAAACTCATGGTTGTCATTGTCATTGCTGGCTGTTGAGGTTGAGAAACTTAGTTAACTTCTCCAAGCAAGCATTCCTTTCTTTGTAAAATAAAGGTAAAAATGCCTATTTCTTAGAGTGACTGGAACTAAATTAAGCCATATTTACATAATATGTTTGGCATATAGTCAGGAATTATTAGTAAATGATAGCTTTTGTATTAATGGTTGAAGTTATCCTGCAGTGGCTGGAAGATATGATTGTGTCAGGATAAAATAAGAAATCTAATAAGTCAAAAGTGAAAGTCACTTAATTGTGTCCAACTCTTTGGGACCCCATGGATGAATTCTCCAGGTCAGAATACTGGAGTGGGTAGCCTTTCCCTTCTCCAGGGGATCTTCCTGACCCAGGAATCGAACCAGGGTCTCCTGCATGGCAGGCAGATTCTGTACCAACTGAGCTATCAGGGAAGTTAGCGTGTACCTCTCTCTCTCTCTGTATTTTTTTAGAAAAATAGTTCTAGTTTATAATAAACTTTTGTCTTCCTTGAGATGCTTCTGATTAATTACTCTGATCCGTTAAACTCTATCACTACAGAATTTCCTGTGATCTCTGTGTGCCTTGCTTATTGTCTACTGGAGCCTCCAAAGATGTCCAGCTTCGAGTTCATTATGTGTAATTAATAGAGAGTTTTTAACATTGCATAAATATAATTAAAGACATCTTCTGGCCCAGTATAGTTAGATGCTGTTGAGACTGTTCTGCTTTTTGGATTGATATTCTCTCACTTTGAGGGTTCCCAGGAACCCTGCAGTGACGATGATAACCTTCACCTAAGACTCTACAGAATGATTAATTACTGTTCATGTGTAATGAGCTAATTAAAACTTTGGGGGCATTCTGGCACTTCTAATGGCTTATCTAATTATCTGAAGGAGGCTTTAACCATCTCAAGAGGTATTACAACTGTCCTTTGTGAACTAAGGACCACCTCAAAAAACAATAGAGCATCTCCCATGTTGAACAACTCCTCTGATGAATGTTCCCTCTGAAAAAACAGCCCTCAGATATAAATCCTGCGTTGAAACCATAGGGGAACTCTGACACAGTTTCTAATATGCTAGTTACTCCTTTTTGATTGTCATAGGCATTTTCAGAGATCAGAGCAGAAACAGAACAGCTTTTTTCTACTCAAATTCTTGCCTTGAGGTTGATTTTTCTCTGCAAAGAAAGATGTCTCTGGGAGGGTGGCCAAAGGTGTCCCTTAGAAAAAGATTATAAGAGCGCCTCATCTAGTGAGATGGAATGAGGCTGTTTGGCTCCACCAGACCTTTGCTTGTTTCTTTAATCAGGAAGTATCATGGAAAATGGAAGTGGAAGTAATGTTAACAATAATTATAACTGAGTTCAATGAATGGTGGCAGTAGCGAGGGTGTTCAAGAAACAGACATGGTACTGATGATTTGTACAAACTTTTAGGTCACAGCTTATGTAGCTCTGGGTTTTGTGACTTATACCCAAGCAAGATAAACAGTCTGTCCCTATGTGACCTGTGTTTTAGGTAAAACATGTAGATGACAGTCTAATAAGTGAAAGGAAACTAAAAGGAAATTCTGACATACCCCAGAAAGAAAATTTGATCTATACTGAAACTTTGTTCAAGAAAACAAGAAAGCTCTTTTCTACTTTAATGGAGGATATTGTCAAGATTTGATTTTCTCTTGGAGTTAAGCAACTTTTTTCCTTTAAAAGAACTAACAGTAGTCATTTTAACATACATTTAAGGTGAGGCAATAATAATACAGGTTTGTGTTATCAAAAACAAGTACTAATCAAGTTACCTTTAGGTGCTGGGAGATGCAGTTATGAAATTGCATCTGGCTGAAGAGAGAGGAAACATTTTAAGGTGGAATTTGAGTGGGACCATGTGGGTTTCCCTGGTGGCTCAGAGGTTAAATCGTCTGCCTGCAATGCAGGAAACCTGGGTTCGATCCCTGGGTTGGGAAGATCCCCTGGGGAAGGAAATGGCAACCCACTCCAGTTTTCTTGCCTGGAGAAGCCCATGGATGGAGGAGCCTGGTGGGCTACAGTCCACAGGGTCACAAAGAGTCGGACACAACTGAGTGACTTCACTCATGTAGGTTTTAGGGGGATGGGGGCAGGGAGGAACAGAATGAATATAAAAGAAATAAATGGAAGGTGATTTTGAAAAAATAGGTTTGTACAAGAACCAAGAAGGTTTAGAATACAGTTTTCAGGGTTCTGAGGTCAGTTCATCATACGTGTGGGGACTTCTTGAAAGCTTAGGGAATTAGTAACATGGTTAGAAGTAGGCTGTATTTTGAATAAAGATAGAAATTAATTCTTGAAATTTAGGCAGCTCCCAACAATAACCTGATTTAAAACTGAAAGTTATTATATAGGTGTTCAAATATTACTTTTTAAGAATCTGAATGTGGATCTCCACCTATGTGAAGAAGCCAGTTTCATTTTCCCAGCCACATTCATTATCCCTAAAACATTTCCAAGTATCCATCCTGGCAGACCTGTCCCATTTAAATATACAATTTTATCAGACCTCTTTAATGCCACATTATTTTAGGTAAAATTGTTTCGACTGAGTGCACACATCTATTAGTGTTGAGTCATATTGGATAATGAAGCTCTGTTATTCCCATGGACCCGTGTTAGGTGGACCAGGGATTTTAATTAAATATCTGAATGGGTGTTGTACAGTAGACACTCTCTAGAAAGCATCTGTCAGGGTTAATATTTTACAAGTTAGCTATGCCTCTTTCAACCTTTAATTATAATATTCTAAGTCTTTATTCTTAGTCACTGCTAATAATTTCAAGGTAATACAGATATAAATTACTTGATTATCCGAGTGGCTGCACATATCAAAGAAACAGAAAGTAATTTCACATCTATACATGTTTTATAAGTAAGCATTACTAACATGTTTTTGTATTTTTAAAAATAGTATCACTTTTTTCTAAGAGGAATTAAAAAACACATGATATCCTATGTTCGGAAGTGTGTAATGCCTGGCATATATGTGTAAGTGTGTGCGTGCTCAGTCTTATCCGACTCTTTGCAATCCTGTGGACTGTAGCCCACCAGGCTCCTCTGCCCAGGGAATTTTCCAGGCACCCATACTGGAGTGGGTTGCCATTTCCTTCTCCAGTTGGTCTGTCCGACCCAGGGACTGAACCCACAAAGACTTGCAGGCAAATTCTTTACCACTGCAGCAGCTGGGAAACCTGTTGACATGTATGTAACTAAACTCAGTTCTCAATAATAGCAGTGAGAATGCTTCTGCATCAAATAAATAAACAAACTTCTTGATCAATGCCATTTCTTCAGCTCTTTTCAGACACTGAGCTCTAGGCCTTATTCATTCCTCACTGTATGCTGCTTGACCACCTCAAGTCCATTTAAGCAAATGACCTTGCCACGTCCTTCCCCTCATATACTTTGGCCATCTCTGTGGATGGAGCACTCAGAAAAGATATACTTTGGCCTCTAATTTTCAGGAACACCAAACAAACACACCAATAGTCTTGCCTTGTGCAAGTCCACTCATTGGGCCCCACCTTCATATGAGCTATTCAGGAGTGAATAGATTGATGTTCCTGGATAGGAGAGGTGGACATCTATGACCCCAGCATTGATATATAATCACACGAACACTGGCTCTGGTCTTGGGAGGTGAGTAACTGGATTCTGTTGACTTTCATCTCATTTGACTCCTTCCTATTTCCAACCACTGTCTTCAAGTAAAATATTAATTTTATGCTTCTACTTAAGAAATAGATTGGGCTTCCCTGGTAGCTCAACTGGTAAAGAATCCACCTGAAATGCAGGAGACCCTGCTTTGATTCCTGGGTCAGGAAGTCCCCTGGAGAAGGGAATGGTTTACTGCTCTGTCGATGGATCTGAAAACTCCGCTTATTATGGACTAGCAATCTAAAGTTATATCTGTCTCTAAGGAAGAGAGCTAAACATGTATTTTTAGAATGTCAAAGAAAACTTTGATATGCTAGAAAAATTAGGATATTTCAAAATAAAAAGAATTTTTCCTCCTTTGACCTTTTCTTGGTTACTGATTTTTTCTCATGCTGCTGCAGCTGTTTTTTTTTCTTGTGTTGCTATATTGTTTCATAAATGCAGTGGAGAGAACAGCTAGATTTCTGTTCTTCGTAAGAGTAGAAAATTCTCATTATGAATACTCTGAATATTCAGAATTTGAAGTCTATATTCCCATTGAATTGGACTAATGCTAGTTTAAACAGACCTGAAACATGTTGAAATTACTTTTGACACTGGCAGTTCTTCAGTTCTAGGAGGACTCTCTTATTACAGTTCTTATTTCACAAATGAAAGAAAAAGAGTCATTTAATACCTTTCATAGATGGTAACAGCACATTGTATGCTAGCTCTGATACCTCTTTGTTTGAAGTTTGGAGACTACATTGACTTGCAATGGAGAATAAAATTTCAGTCATATTAACAGAATCATCTTTTATTCTTCAAGACCTAAGTCCCTGTAGTTCCCAGGATGAGTGATGCTTCTTTGTTGCTGTTCAGTCACCAAGTCATGTCTGACTCTTTTGTGACCCCATGGATTGTAGCCTATCAGGCTCCTCCATCCATGGGATTTCCCAGGCAAGAATACTGGAGTGGGTTGCCATTTCCTTCTCCAGGAAATCTTTCCCAACTGAGGGGTTGAACCCATGTCTCTTGCATTGTAGGCAGATTCTTTACTGCTGAGCCTAGAGACGCTCATTTGTTCTCACAGTATCTTCACTATGGAATGTTAAATAATCATTTTCAAAAAACAGACAAAACCACGACCTTTATGCACATATAAAATGATCCCATATTAAAATTTTAATTATGAGGAAACCGGTAATGTGTTATAAATTAGTTCAAAGGAGACTCCAAAGAACAGGCATAATTATAGATCAGTAGTATTGAAAATAGGTACAGATGAACACAGAACTGGTCTGTGGTGGGAGAGAAGTCAGTTGAAAGTCCAAGAGACAGAACATTGCATGTCTATAGGCAGAAATTATTTTGCATTACTGTCAGTTATCTATTGATACAATTTACAGAGTTATAAGTTGGTCTGATAAAAGATTAGAGTGAGATGACCTAGAAGCGTATGCTATAGACCATGCAGTTTTCCCCCAAAGAAGAGATTTTCCTACAACAGTTTTTCCACTCTTTTCTTGAGTAACTATTATTTTTTCCATTAAGATTAAGCTTATGCGTGTACCTTAGGAAGCCTTCCAGGACACCTTTGACCTGGTTTTAAGATTTCCTCTATCTCTCAGACTATCTTGTGAATAACAAATACCGCACTTACTGTGTGGCATTATAGTTCAATATTTATTGTCTCTTTCAATTTCTCTTTAAGACTAGAACGATATCTTATTTTTTTAATTTCCACAGTACATAGATGAAGTTTATAAGATGTTCACAGAATGAGTGAATGAGCAGAGTACTCAGTGGAGCGTACAGGAGCACATGTATGGTGCATGCACGTTTGTCATCCTCTGCAGCGCACCAGGGGTTTGCATAAGGTCCAGTCATCTCTATGTTTTCCTTTGAGCACTTGCATTTCATATTATTAATAAATTAAACTGTGCTTTTCTGATCTTGCTGTTGCCTTGCTATTTGATCTCAGGGAAGTCCTTTATATATTTCAAATCTCAACTTATATTTGTAACGTCTACTCTCTTTATCATTGCTTAACCACATGTCAGATATTTTAATATCATAGATCATTTAACATTATATCAATGGTGATGTGTTTGCAAAAGTAGATAATTTTGTGTAAAAATAAACTACATTAGAAATTACTTAAGGCAGGTAGTAAAAATGGCTTCCCTGGTGGCTCAGATGGTGAAGAATCTGCCTGCAGTGTGGGGGACGTGGGTATGATGCCTGGGATTGGGAAGATTTCCCTGGAAGAGGGCATGGGAACCCACTCCAGTATCCTTGCTTGGAGAATTCCATGGACAGAGGAGCTGGGCAGGCTACAGTCCATGGGGTTGCAAAGAGTTGGACACAAGCGACTAAGCACAGCACTGCACAGGTGGTTAAAAAAAAAAAATCTGTATTCTTCTGGTGTTTATGGCAATATGGCAAAACCAGTGAAGCAAGGGCCAGTTCCTTCTCTTGGACTTTTCACTCTGTTCCCATAATCCTTTCAAATCCCTCTTTGATTTGAGGAACTAATTGTTTATTAACTGACTCTGTAATGTTTTTAATTAACTGAGTATTGAATTCAGAATGAATAGGCAGATACCACATCCCCAGTGCATATATATATAGGTCCTAAATCTCAGATATATANAAAAAAAAAAAATCTGTATTCTTCTGGTGTTTATGGCAATATGGCAAAACCAGTGAAGCAAGGGCCAGTTCCTTCTCTTGGACTTTTCACTCTGTTCCCATAATCCTTTCAAATCCCTCTTTGATTTGAGGAACTAATTGTTTATTAACTGACTCTGTAATGTTTTTAATTAACTGAGTATTGAATTCAGAATGAATAGGCAGATACCACATCCCCAGTGCATATATATATAGGTCCTAAATCTCAGATATATATACACAAAATTGTGGTTCTCCAGAATCCTTCTTTCAGTAGATTTCTATAATATATAGGTTTATATATGTGTGTTCTAAACTTCATGTAGGAATGTCATGCAGTCCACAAAATACTTCCTGCAAAGGGGCAGAGGGCAGTAGAAAGTGCCTTAACTTTTGAATGAGATGATTTGAGCTGTGTCAGTTTCTACTTACATGACCTGAAGCAAACTACTTAATTTATTTCAGTTTTCTTTTCGTATCTGAAATAAGAATAGTAACCCTGATTTCCTAGGGCTGAGGTGAAGATAAGGATGACAATGAGTGCAGCTCCATGACTCGAGGAAGCAGCTGTGGAAAATGTTAGTTCCCCAGCCCTTCTCTGGAACACATCTTGCTCTTATCTGTATTTGCTCATCACTCTTTCTTACTTTTTACGTTACCTCCTCTTCACTCATGATTTTCTTTAAGTTCTTCATGATTTAGTCTAAAACCCACCCTCCCTTCCATGCCTTTTGGTTTTCCTTATCTCTGCCAATTGGACTGTGAGTTCAACGGCAGTAGAAGTCCGAGCTTGTGTTGTTGGGAGTCTCCAGAATGCTGTGCAAAGGTCCAGCATATTGCCCAAGTCCAGAGACTAAAATTCAGCACGTGAGCAGTCCATCTATACCACTTTCCTCAGAGAAGTCACCTCAGTTTTACCCGTGTTCTCTAAAAACCAAAGACAGTGTCTGTAAAGCATAGGCTTAGAGAGAATTTAATTTTAATAGGCTCTGTCCATGGTCCTGAATAGACTTTGGCTTGTTAACAGTGGGTTTGACTTCCTTTATCTTGCTGCCCAGTAGTTTGGACAGCGTGTGTTTGTGTTTTCCCTTCAGACTCATCCAGTAAGCTTCCCCAGATTCACCGCAGCTTCAGGGCCCCAGGGAGTGAGGACTGAAATGGGGTCATATGCGTCAACCTTACTCTGTCACCGAAGTGATGCTGGAGGAATGAACAGGTGTGTATCAGTGCCTGTGGTATTCAAAACAACATATTAAAACATAGCTTTACTTTAATTCCCTGTGTTCTAAAGCTGGAAGGCAGAGATATAAAATTCACACCCTGTGGTTTCTTTGTTCTTATTTTATTCTTCACAGAGTATTTATTCCTTGTGAGCATCTTTGGGCATACATTGTGTTTTCTCTAATGAAAGTAGAAACATTGTATCCTCATAACTTATTTTTAGCACTGTTGCTATGCTAAACGGTAGCCCAGGCATCTTATTAAAACCAATACAGGATTTGAATTTTCATTCTCTTTAATAGAGTGGCATTACTATTTTTTTTTTGAAAATATGTCATCATATATGAGTCATCTATTTAAATATTTCCTATCAATTGTTGGAAAGGTATTTCTCATCTATCAAATAAAAGATTGGTACATAGAGATTGGGAGTAGAATTTGTCAAAGGTTCTTTTGGATTCTTTTTGTGGATAGGTGAAGGGTCAATTATTTCTTTCATACCATCCTTAAGTGTGATTTGTGGTATCTTTAGGGTGATGTTCACAGTGTAAAACTTATTGTGCTAAATAAAGTGATTGGCAGGTGTGCTGTTAATTACCATATGTCATGGTTAGAACACTTCCTGATGTATAGATTGAGTGCGGTGAACTTTTCTACATGGCATTGAGGTTTTACAGTATATACTATTGAGACAATAATCTGCCTTCCAAGGCTGCTTATGCAATTGCACCTATGTAAAGAACAATGATGTGTACTTGCTGTTTCTACAGTGGAGTTCCTTGTTGTTTGTCTGTTATTTTGATTCTCAGCAGTAGAATCATGGGGCGAATAGACTTTGGAGGAATCCAGCTCCACTCACAGAGGCTTTCAGAAAAGAGAGGAGGTAATTACCATGAGAGGATTTCTCGCAAAACAGCATTTAACTTAAAAGGTTGACTTATATTTTAGGTCATCAAATTAGAGTTATACNGTTCCTTGTTGTTTGTCTGTTATTTTGATTCTCAGCAGTAGAATCATGGGGCGAATAGACTTTGGAGGAATCCAGCTCCACTCACAGAGGCTTTCAGAAAAGAGAGGAGGTAATTACCATGAGAGGATTTCTGGCAAAACAGCATTTAACTTAAAAGGTTGACTTATATTTTAGGTCATCAAATTAGAGTTATACTTCACTTTAATTTTGATAAACATGGTAGCATAAAAAATAACTAGTGATAAAGGGGAGAACATTAAAATTTGAAGGGTATGTGTTCTGGGCCAAGTGTTAGGCTATTTGCTTTCCTAATTGCTATCTCATTTAATTTTCCTAAACAGCCCCAAAAGGCAGGGGTTGTTATCCCCATTTCACAGATGAGGAAGCCAAGCTCAGAGAGAGTAAGCAAATTTTTAGCTGTAAGGGGTTGGCCTGGCATTCAGAGTTAAGCCTTTATGACTCATGACTTAATGCCTAAGATTTATTATATGTGATGCTAAAGTCAACAAGCCTTTCTTTCCTACAGAAGATCACTTACCATTCTTTATTGTGCTTCACTAACACATAAAATGGAATCTGCCTTCTTAAATTTTAAGAGTACAGTCAATATCCTTAACTATAAGCACAGTGTCACACAGTACTTCTCCTGAACTCTTTCATCTTGCATGACTGAAACTCTGTATCCATTGAATAGCAACTCCGCATATGTTTTTATGTCTATAACTAAATTCTGATTCCCTCTTTCTCCTCCCTGCAATGTGTGTTTGCTCGTTTTTGTTTCTGGATACAGAAAGAAGCATCACAGCAGCACTAATCACAGTGTCATTGTTTAGCAAATAGATCTTGGGGGTAGTGAAATGCTGTAGCAACCCCATGTCAATAGTCAGATTCACTGTAAATATGATCAGATTATTAGCAAGCTGTTCTACTAATCAATGTGAGATGAATTAGATTATAATTTATAGTCATCAGCAGTTTCTGTTTCATCAAGGCCAAAGACTTCTCACTTACTCTGAATTCCAAGTTGACAGTGCCCTTCTGAGTCAGAGGATATTTTTAGTCACATTTAGTTGAGAGCCGCCCCCTCTCCCATAGCTCCATGGCAGGTCATAGACAACAGTGGTCTGTCTGGTAGAGAAGCCTTTGGTTGGAGTCAGACTGCCCTGTAGGCCCTGGCTCCACTCCCTAGAACGATCAGCAGGTCCAGTACTGCCAGACGGCCCCCTGGCACAGAAGCTAGCCAAAAAGTCAGGCATAAGGATCTCTGTACTCCAGGCACCGTGCCCAGCTCCATCAGGCAGAATGTGGCATTCAGCAGCTTGGAGTTCGGTCTCCATGGCACCAGGGCCACAGGCTTGGGCCTGNTGCGTCTCTTACGTCTCCTGCATTGGAGGGCGGGTTCCTTGCCATTAGTGCCACCTGTGCAAAATACATAAATATACTATGTCTGTACACAGTCACATGCAGGCAGAAGCACACACACAGAGGTAATATGCATATATACACGGATACGTGGGCTTCCCCGGGGGCTCAGTGGTAGAGAAACTGCCCACCAGTGCAGGACACACAGCAGATGTGGGTTCAGTTCCCAGGCTCGGGAAGATCCCTGGAGAAGAAAATGGCAACCCACAACAACAACACAGATGCGTACATATGGACATATATACATTTACATACAAGTTATTGTTTAGTCACTAGTGAAAGTTGCTCAGTCGTGTCTGACTCTTTGCAACCCGTGGACTATACTGTCCATGGAATTCTCCAGGTCAGAATACTGGAGTGGAAAGCTATTCCCTTCTCCAGAGGATCTTCCCAACCCAAGGACTGAACCCATGCCTCCCACATTGCAAGTGGATTCTTTACCAGCTGAGCAATCAGGGAAGCTCAAGAATACTGGAGTTAGTAGCCTATCTCTTCTCCAACGGATCTTCCCAGCCCAGGAATTAAACTGGGGTCTCCTGCATTGCAGGCGATTTCTTTACTAGCTGAGCTACCAGGCGATCCCTAAATGTTTAGTTGCTAAATCATATCCAGTTCTTTTGTGACCCCATGGACTATAGCCCACCAGGCTCCTCTAACAATAGGGTTTCCCAGGCAAGAATCCTGGAGTGGGTTTTCTTCTCCAGGGGAATCTTCCAGACCCAGGGATCAAACCCACATCACCTGCACTGGCAGGCAGATTCTTTACCACTGAATCAGTAGGGAAGCTCCATTTACATATTTAGATAGATATAAAATATTAATTTTTTTCACCACGCCACACAGTATGTGGGATCTTTCATGATATTTTTCTTTTTCTTTCTGATCTGTAGGGACTGGATTTTGCCTGATTAAATGCCTCTCCCCAGGTACCTACATATATGTCTGTCTTCAAGCCTGCTTGGCAAACTGTATTACAGTTCATGTTTGTATGTATTTGTATGTGCAATGCATGTTTATACAATGCATTCTTCAAGTCAGTCCAAGTTTATAACATCAGGCAGATTAAAAGTGCAGTGGCAAACTCCGTAAAGAAGAAGAAAGAATATCTGAACAGAGATGCATGGAGAGTAAAATAATTTGCCTATTGTTGCATACTCAGAAGGGTCAGGCTAGGTATTCAATCCATGTTTAGCTGTCTCCAAAGCCTACATTCTGTTCACTACATTAACACACTGCTGTCAGGAAAAGAAAATGTCAAATTTAAACATTTCTTCCCCCTGCTCCAGCATATCTCAGCATTTTTAGGTATATTTGGATGAAAGCTGAGGCTCATACATGTCAACTTGTTCCTCAAGAAGCCTTTCTAAATTAGGAAGTATGGTCTTCAGCCGTATCCACTAATGAACAGATTTGCTTGAAAACTCAGTGTTATGGTACCTCATATAGAGTTAACAGACAAAACATTGCTTGTCAGCTGATTTTAGGAAGAAGCGAATTTCATCCATGTCTGCCACGAATGCTGCTTCCTTGCCAAAGTAGGATGTTACTAGTAGTGAAACTTTGTGTTTAACTATTTAGAAAATATTATTACCAGCTTCTTTACATACATGCCCATTCTTAAGGTGTTTGTCTTAAGAGTTTGTGAGTTCAGTCTTATTTCCTTTATGGCAGGAACCATTGTGGCTTTGGGATGCCTTAATGAGCTTCTTCTCCCAAGCAGGACAGTGAGCAGTGTGGGTTCACAGGTCTTCCTTTAGGGATGAGTGTAACCCGTAACTTTACTCTTTGAATGCTTCAATCCTCAGTTAAGTCTAATATCCCACTACAAGCAGAGGTGAAGGGCTGGCACATTTCTTTTTCTCTCAGTAGGAAAGTGGCCAATTATTTTACTTACTTCCCGATGCAGATGCCTTTCTCTCAGCTTTACCTGTCAATCTGCTTCGTTCCCTTGGATCTAGCTCTGAACCTAATTCCTGCATGCTGGCCAAAGGCACTTTGTGGACCTATTTTAAAATAAGAGTGAATACTTCGATTTGTAAGATAGAACTCCTTAACAAACCTATTCTTTTCCTTATAAACAGGGGTAATTTTTGTTCTGGTCTGGAACAATATTCATCAGAATCTCTTAGGCAGCCGAGAAGACAACTGGGTATATGATAGTATCTGTATTTTTTCTTGTTATTCTTTCCATGTGAAAGAGTGGCTGGTCTATTGATGTAGGTATTTTGTTAAATGCCTTTGGGGTCTTCCCACCGTGGAACATTAGAGTTGATGATCGTATACTCCAGTTTCCTTATTTTATTTACATTTAAGAAAACTGAGGCCTACAGAGGTGAACTGACTCATTGGGAAAGACTCTGATGGTAGGAAAGATTGAAGGCAAAAGGAAAAGAGGCCGGCAGAGGATGAGATGGGTGGATGGCATTACCAACTCAATGGACATGGATTTGGGCAAACTCGGAGATAGTGATAGGCAGAGAGACCTGGCCTGCTGCCGTTCATGGGGTTGCAGAGAGTCGGACACGACTTAGCGACTAAACAGCAAGAGAGATGAAATGACTTAATCAAGGCACAGGGTACCACACCTGGGGCTTCAACCCATATCCTTTGAGTCCCAGTCCCAGTAGAGTTTACTTTGAAGTAGTGGCTTAATGTGGTTGTCCAGGTGGAATATAGAACTTCAGAAGGGCTTTTGCCCAGCAACGAAAATAACTCTCTTAAAGACAGTTTGTGGAACTATACTGATTTTTAATAGGAGAGCACTAATATAAACACAATTAAAAAAAATTCACCTATATTTACTTTATTGAAAATTAAGCTTGGAAATGTTTTTATTGCCCTTGCATTCACTTCTGATGGCAGTCTTTAAAGTATTGTTGGGGAGTAGCTTTCTTAGCTTTAATCTTCATAAATATCTACTCATAAACATAAATTTTCAACTGTGCTTTCAAAGGATTAAAAGAGAAATGGCTAAAATGTTTGGAGAAAATTCAGATTTTAAAATGTTATACTTAGAATTACTATTTGATGGCTCATCCACATTAAAACAAATTGCAAATACTTTGAAGTTCATTGTACTATATTTTCCCACTGTTTACTACTCTAACTCTTAAATTTAATGGGCTCATGTGAGAGACAAAGTGTGTGCATTTATAAACACAGAATACATTTAGAATTATCAGTGGAAGCTTGACTTTTTCTCACAGAAAGGTTCATTGTGGTTAGGAATTCATTAGCATCAGTAATATGTAGGAGCCTTAACCTCCCATTTTCAAGCAAAAAATGTTCAAAGTTATTTAATGGCTGTTCTATTAGGGCATTTGAGCTATCTATGCTGGACATTTCTTGTGATATTTTTTGTCATTTAGTTCTTATTTGTTTTTAATATCATGGGAAAGTGAATGCTAGGTCAAAATATCTTGAGTAAAATTATAGACAGAAATAATGTTGAATAATAATTATATAGTATAACGCAAACTGACACATAGTACCATTTGTAAAACACTTCATTAGAGCTTTTTTCCCTAAAAGGACTTGAACTTTTGGTTGTTATTTTTACTCTGCTATATTGATTGTTGGATATGCAGACAGTTCCTTGCTTTCTCATTTAAAATGTATGAGAATCCGTGGCAGTGTCATTGGTCTCTGGGAAACAAATGATGTCATTAAAATAACATTAGGACTTTGAGCTTCTCAAACCCAGAATTATTAACTTTAAGTGCATACAGTGCATGGCAGAAAATGTTAATGATTCTTTCAGTGCTTAATACAGGTGCTGTGTGATGGCTCTTTGGTAAAAATCTGCATTCTATTGATAGTAACTGAGGGACAAGAAAACAAATAAGCAAGCTCAAGTTCGGGAACTGGTAGGTTTATTTATACTTGAGTGTGTCTTATTCCTTACCTCAATCAAATATTAGCACAGAATAAAATATGCAAGGAAAAAAAAAACCCTCAAGTTCTCCCTTTGTTGTCTTCTTGTGATTCTGTAGTATGAGGACATCATTATTTAGTGAAAAAAATCTTTGATTTGAAGCTATTATTTTAGGGTAGAAGAATAAGAAATGTAATTCTTTTAATCACATAATCTGATTCCTTAAATTCTTACTTTTGGTTAATTATTTTTTCAGGTAGTTAGAGTGTATTTTTACATAAATTTTGCACATTTGAGAATATCATCCTGTATCTTCACATGGGAAACACAACATATGCAAGGATGATCTAGCAATCCATTTCCAGGCAATTGCTTTGCTTTACATTAAATATTTTGACCTTCTAATAGTCAAATTAGATGGTCAAGATACTTTAATTTGTAATGTAACAGTAAATTAAAATTAAGGTAAGAACATATGCTTGTTCGGAGAAGGCAGTGGCACCCCACTCCAGTACTCTTGCCTGGCAAATCCCATGGATGGAGGAGCCTGATAGGCTGCAGCCCATGCGGTCTTTACGAGTCGGACACGACTGAGTGACTTCACTTCACTTTTCACTTTCACCCATTGGAGAAGGAAATGGCAACCCACTCCAGTGTTCTTGCCTGGAGAATCCCAGGGATGGGGGAGCCTGGTGGGCTGCCGTCTATGGGGTAGAAGAGAGTCAGACACGACTGAAGTGACTTAGCAGCAGCAGCAGCAGCAGCAGCAGCATATGCTTGTTTGTTGATTCTCCAGATGTAAACTTTTCATGATATGCTCAGGTCTTCTCTCAGGTTAGGGAACTTCTTCAAGTAAGATTGCAATAATTGCTTCTTTTCTAAGATTTCTGCTTTATTCCCTAGGAATGTCTGCAATCCTTAGGTTCTATTTCTATTATCTGCCTTCCATATCAATCATAAGAGAAAACTTTCCATTTTCATCCTGTGCTTTTGGATGGCTCAAGTTGTTCTCCAAATCACTTCTTACCTTTGGCTCCAGAAAAGTTTTGTTGCTTAAGGTTTCCAAAGCATCTTTTTTTTTTTTTCCTGCTCCTGCCATTACAGTTTCCTTAAATCCCTCTTCATTGCATTCTTTTTTTTTTTTTTCTCATGATATTCAGTTCAGTTTAGTTCAGTCACTCAGTTGTGNCTGTGTTCAGGTTTTTGTGTGGGCATAAGTTTTCATCTCCTTTGGGTAAATACCAAGAACTACTATTGCTGGATCATATAGTAAGTGTATGTTCAGTTTCGTAAGAAACTGCCAAACTATCTTCCAAAGTGGTTGTAGTATTTTGCATTCCCACTGGCAATGAATGAAAGCTCCTTGTTCCATATCCTCACCAGCATTTGGTGGTGACAGCGTTCAGAAGTTTGGTCATTGTAATAGTTATGTCGTGCTATCTCCTTGTTTTAATTTCCATTTTTTCTCATAACATACCATGTGGAGCATTTTTTCAGATGCTTATCTTCCATCTATCTATCTTATGGGGAGAGGAGTCTGTTAAGGTCTTTGCTTGTTTTATTTTCTTACTATTGAGTTTTAAGAGAGAGCAGTTCCTTATCAAATATTTCTTTTGCATATAATTTTTCTAGTATGTGACTTGTCTTCTTTCTTTTGAAAGTGTCTTTCATAGGACAGAGATTTGTAATATTAGTGACATCAGACTTTTCAGTTCTTTCTTTCATGGATCAGGCATTTGGTGTTGTGTCTAAAATTTCATTGCCAAATTTAAGGTCACCTAGTTTTCTTCCAATGTTATTTTATAAGAGTATTTATATATTTAGGTCTGTGATCCAATTTGAATTCATTTTTGTGAAGGTTATATGGCACATACCTGGATTATTTCTCTGCATGTGGATTTCTAGTTGTTCCAGCATTATCTGTTGGAAAACTATAATTTTTCTTTGTGTTGCCTTTATACCTTTGCCAGAGGTGATATGACTGTATTTATATGACTCTATTTCTGGACTCTGTATTTTGTTCATTGATCTATTATTCTATTCTTCCATTAGCGCCACACTGTCTGAATTACTGTCACATTATAACTGCTGTCTTTTGAAGTGTAAGATCTCAGTTTTTGCTTCTTTTGATATTCTTTAGGAGCCCTTCTAATAAAACCTTGACGATTCAACACTTTAATAAATATATGCTGATTTAAATTCTTCAAGTATTAGAGTGAATTGTAACAGTAGCGCAATGGTGGAGAACACAGAGAAGACTGCCTGTGTTTGAATGCTAGCTCTGCTTCTTACTAGCTGTGCAGAATATTTCCTGCTTCATGATGGTGTTGATTAGTCATTACATATCCACTTAGCACAGTACCCAAAACAAGACAAATGCTTAATGAATGTTGCTTTTGCTGTCTCTCTTCCACTCAGGATACAATAAATCAAATTCCCATGTTTTATTTTCCTATAAATATACATTATCTTATGCTAGCTTTTTATAGATGGCATAGCTTACTTCAACTAGCCCGACATCTTGGCTGCTGACTTGTCAGCTGGTATAAGTATGTATGTGTGTGTGAGTATAAGTATAGTGTGTATGTATATATGTATGTGGATATCCTGTATACCAGCATTGTATATCTTTTTAAAAATAGTTTTTGTGGTATTTTAAGGTCTTTTTATCCATATTTCATCTTTGAAAAGTTTTCTTCTCTAATTTCTGTGATTATTATTTCATCTATTTTGTTCTCTTGTTCAGATATCATGATAAGTAAACTAAATGTCAGGAAATGTTAAACATCTAATATTTCCGTTTTTTGTCTTTATCCACTGAGTTCTATGAGAATTTATCAAGGGCACAATTACTGTATCTATTTGTGTTTCTGAGTAATCTGCTTGTTGCCTTTGTAAATTTTATCTCCATTTAGTGTGTCATAATTTCAGATTATTTGCCCTTAATGACTGTATATGTACCACTTTCTTTTGGACCTGTTGTTTCCTTAAGGAGCAGTTTTCTTTTTATAGTCTGGGAAACTTTGAAAAATTAATGAAATCTACATTTGTACCATATATTAAAATCAAGATGATTGTAATCGTATCCAAAGTTGATATAATGCTCTGTAATTTGCTTTCATATTCACACCCTAATTTTGGATCCAATAGCTAGTTCTGCTATTGAACTTAATTTACTATTAAAGATTAAAAATCTGACATTCATTTTCATTCAGGTGATACAATCAGTTAGTAATTTAACATTCTCCCCTAGATTTAAGTTTAAGGAAGGAAGGAAAAGACTGAATCTTAGCCATTGTCTGAGAAAGAAGAATACATCGGAAATGGTAGAAATGAATTTCATAAAATTATTGGCATGTGTATACCAAATGTTTGCCTTTCAGAAAAATGATCCTTGTTAGGCCTATGATGATTGCATTGGGAAAATACTCTTCTTTAACTTAGGAGATTCAATGATACTTTAAAATATTATAAATCCCCTTAGCAGATTTCTTCTTCATCTTAAATAAAGTGGGTCACAGCACTGACATATGTATAATATTGAGTTACTGCTGTGAGCCAAATATTATTATACTTAGGGCTTTTTGGTAGTATAATAGCTCATTCTCATTTTCTAGAAATGTGTGATAGGACAAACTGTCATCTCCTCCTGATCAGTGTTCAAGTTAGGCAACTGAAATTCTAAATATGCTACAGTGGCTTAGGATCACTGCAACAAAACCCAGAAAAGCACGTCGTTATGACCATGAAGATTTTGTTGGTCTCCCTGTACAGTGACCAGAAGTCTCCTGTGGTCTTTACTGAAAACAACTTCATCAGGACCAAGTCTATTCATTCAGATGACTGCAAACTGAATTAGACCACATAGAAGGGGAATGATGATCCATAAGGTCCAATTAATCTGACAGTGCAGCTCTCCATTTATTGTTGATGCATGAGACTTGCACTGACAGCCAACCCTGTTCCAAAAACTGTGTTAGTCACAGGAAGCGCAGGATGAATGGTCCATCATTTCTGGGCCTCAGGTGCTCATATTGTTTCTAAATGCATCTAGGCATCTCAAGAACCAAAATAATGTGGATTATTGGCCGCATTGTTTGCAGTAGTTACTGAACTGTTCCAAATTGGTCCCCTCATATCTTTAAGGATGAAAGTACAGACAAAGTCAGGATAGTTCAAGCAAGATAAAGAAAGTGGTTAAGAGGATGAAGAGCTCTGTTAACAGGAAACTGATAATGTTTAACTTAGCTCAACAATAGTAAATGGAGTTCAGGATAATGATATATAAATATCTGAAAAATGTAAACAAGAAGGAACAGCTTTGTTAAATGTGATTCAGCTAAAGGTAATTAAGAGCAATGCATAGTACATATGAATGGAAAATTAAAAATAAATATAATAAAAATGTTTCCTTAAATATGGGGCTACATTACAGGAAAGAATTGCCACTATATAAAAAATATGGAACAAGGAAACTAATAGCAAGAAATTTACCAACAGTAGGTTCATGCTTCTCACCAAATTTTTTTATAATTTAAATATTTAACATATTCTTTACTCCCATATCTTTATTCATTCTGTTCATTCATTTATTCAGAAAATACTTCTTGAGCATATTAGTGTTTTAAGTATTGGGTTGCAACAGGCAGTAATATATATTTTTTTAAATTATTTTTTTATTGAAGGATAATTACTTCTGTCTATATGAAATAACTTGAACTTTTAGTCATTTATCACATTAAATTTTAGTTCTCACTCCAAGTGCCAAGGAAGTGTTTGGGGGAGCAGATTTTTGGAAGGGCCGATGATCACTCAGAGATCGAGACTGATAGAGATCCTTAGTTCACTCTGATATTCAACATCAAGTAGGGACATAGGGACAGGAAAAATTTGGGGAAGAAATAACTCATTAAACACACTGGCTCAAAAGAGATATATTACTTTCACCCATGTTCACAGTTAAGAATTCACTACATGACAACATTTGGATGCAACTGGAGTTGGAAAATGTAGCCTCACCCTAAAAGTATCTCTCTGGTTTGAGGGAGAACATGATTTTTTTAAAGGACAAGTAGCCAATCAAAAGAGTTCCAAATCCTTCTTGGGGGGTATATCAGTGGAAGAAACTGATAATGATAAAATATCAATGATTAAAACAAATATTTTGTGAGGAGATAAGTATTATGGAGACAGATAAAGCCAGGAAGAAGGATGGGAAGTGCTGGGTATGCAGTTTTAAATGGATTGTCTGGAAAGATCTTAATGAAAAACAAGAATAACTATTTGAATGAGGTGAGAGTGTGAACCGAGTGAAATCTAATGGGAAAGCACTTGAAGCAATAGAATTGCAGGTGTAAAGTCCATCAAGTGATCTTGTGCCTGGGGAGTGTACGGAGCAAGAAAGTGGCTAACAGAATGGAAGCAAAGTATGGCAGGATATGAGGTTAGAGAACGGAGGCCTTATGAGCAACCGTGAAGATTTGGGCTCTTACTCTGAGATACTGAAGAAGTCATTAAGAGGTTTTCAGCAGAGGAGGAAAATGGTTTGATTTATGTTTTTAAAGGATTACTCTAGTTGCTGTGCTGAAAATAGACTCTGGTACAGTACGGTCAGAAGCAGGGAGACTGTTGGAAAGCTCTTTCAGTAATTGAGGTGAGAAATGGTGGCATCGTAGACCAGAGGTATCGAGAGGCTGTTGGATTCCGGATGTGTTTTGAAGGTGGAGCCAACACGGTATGGTGATGGATTGCTGGTGAACTACTGAGGAAGAGAGGAGTGAAGGATGGCCCTAAATTGGAAGGATAGCACTTTCATTAATTGAAATGGGAAGATTATAGGGGGCTCTCATTGAGGTGTGGGTGGAGTGTCTTAGGAGCTTGATTTGGGATGACTTTTAGATAGCTAAGTTGAGACGTCAGGTAGCCATTAGATACATGACTTTGGTACTTGGTGGGGCAGGGAGAGGGCATACATGTAAGGAATAGGTCCAGATGTTGTGTCCTGGGTGACCCCAACACTTACAGCTTGGGGAGATGTGGATAAACCACAGCAAGAGCATGAAAAGAAATGTCCAAAGAAAGAAAACCAGGGAGTCCAGTGTCAAGGAAATGGATAAGATAAATATTTCAAGACAGAAAGAAATGAGCCACAGTCTCAACTGCTGTTGGTTAAATAAAGAGGATTGTAAATTGGGGATTTAGTTGTGAAGAGTCTGCATTGGGAAGTTGTTGGTGATCTTAACAAAAGCAGTTTTAGTATAGTGATGTAGAAAGAAAGTGTAAGTGATGTGAGATAAAAAGAAAATGAGAAAAGATCAATTTATGGCAATGGGATTATTTACTTTGAGGACTTTTTTCTATAAAAGAGAGCAAAGAAAGGGGGTGGTAATTATAGTAGGAAGTGAGGATAAGAAGAGGGTTTTAACACATCATTCCATTCTTTTTAAAAATACTTTTTTATGTATTTGCCTGTGTCAAGTCTTAGTTGCGGCCTGTGGAATGGAATGGTGCTTTTGCTATAGTGCATGGACTTAGATGCCCTGCAGCCTGAGGGATCTTAATTCCCCAGCTAGGGATCCAACTTGCATCCCCTGCATTGGGAAGTGGATTCCTAACCACTGGATCACCAGGGAAGTCCCAGAAAGGGTGTTTCTAAAGGGGAAAGGTGATAGTGCTTAGGTCCGTCTAGTCAAGGCTATGGTTTTTCCAGTGGTCATGTATGGATGTGAGAGTTGGACTGTGAAGAAGGCTGAGCGCCGAAGAATTGATGCNCCACTGGATCACCAGGGAAGTCCCAGACAGGGTGTTTCTAAAGGGGAAAGGTGATAGTGCTTAGGTCTGTCTAGTCAAGGCTATGGTTTTTCCAGTGATCATGTATGGATGTGAGAGTTGGACTGTGAAGAAGGCTGAGCGCCGAAGAATTGATGCTTTTGAACTGTGGTGCTGGAGAAGACTCTTGAGAGTCCCTTGGACTGCAAGGAGATCCAACCAGTCTATCCTAAAGGAGATCGGTCCTGGGTGTTCATTGGAAAGACTGATGGTGAAGCTGAAACTCCAATACTTTGGCCACCTGATGTGAAGAGCTGACTCATTTGAAAAGACCCTGATGCTGGGAAAGATTGGGGGCAGGAGGAGAAGGGGATGACGGAGGATGACATGGCTGGATGGCATCACCGACTCTGTGGACATGGGTTTGGGTAGACTCTGGCAGTTGGTGATGGACAGGGAGGCCTGGCACACTGCGGTTCATTGTGTCACAAAGAGTCAGACATGACTAAATGACAGAACTGACCTGAACTGATTCTAAAGCTTCCCTAGAATTCTAGGGCTTCCTTAGTGGCTCAGATGGTAAAGAATCTGTCCACAATTCAGGAGACCTGGGTTCAATCCCTGGGTCAGGAAGATCTCCTGGAGGAGGAAAGGGCAGCCCACTCCAGAATTCTTGGCTGGAGAATTCCATTGACAGAGGAGGCTGGTGGGCTACAATCCATGGGATCAGGAAGAGTCAGACATGACTGAGTGACTAACATATATACATACATACCGGTTGATACTATATTCTCTTACCATCTCAAGACTATTATTCTATTTCCTCTGACTTTCATGTTTGCTGTTGAGAAGACTGTAAATTGCGAAATCTTTTCTTGTGGATTACATTTTTTTCTCAACGACTTGTTTTTAAAACTTTATTTTTTGTGTTCTTCAGTTTCACTAGAAGTTATCTAGGTGTAAGACTCATGACTTTCTGATGAGGATCCGTATCTTTCATCACTTCTAGAAAGTTCTATAGCATTGTCTCCAAATATTCATCACCTTCTCCCATTTTCTGTTAGCTGTTTGAACCCTTATTACTCCATGTTGGATGTTCTCACTATTTTCATTTTCTTAAAACTTTTCTTTCCTGTTTCCTGTTACTTCATATGTCTGTGCTTCATTCCCTATATTTTTCTCAGATTTATTTTTCAGTGCACTAGTTTTCTTTTCAGCTGTCTCACAATCATTTTAGCTAATGTATCTTTCATTTCTATAGGTTTCCTTGCCTCTTTTTCAGATATATCTGGTCAGTTTTGTTAGTCTCTATTTTTCTTATATTTATGGTCAATCTTCACTATTATTTCTTTAAACATATTTAATGTGCATGATTTATAATGTATGTAATAAACTTTGTATCTGTAATCATTAGGGGTCTGATTCTGTGCTTTGTGGCACTTACAGTTGCTAATGACAGCTTATTTCTTCATATATAATGATTTTTTAATTATGAGTTCAAGTTCCTTTAATCTTTGATTCTTTGATCTTATTAGAGTAGTTTCTAAAGCTGAATTAAATTTTCCTCAGAAACGATGTTCATATGCTGCTTTCAGATAACTGGGGGTCTTAGCACATAAGAAACACTCTAAATTATGCCTTAAGTTTGGGTTATTTTAACAGAGAAAGGCTTGAAAGTGTAAATTAACTTTTCAAGCATGAGCATAAACTTTTGTTTAAAAATTTATCAAGGGAGTAGTTTTTGTAAAAAATTCTTTTTCCAAAAGCTAAAGCTGAAAATAGCATTCCTAATGGCCTTGTCCTGTTTCAGGAATTCAAGATTCTCATCGAGGGTCTTTTAAAACTTTCTTGATACAATTTTTAAAGGTTTGCTTTTCATTAATAGTTATTACAAAATGTTGTATAGTCCCTGCCTTGTGCAATGCATCCTTGAGGCTTTCACCCAGGATTTTGTACTTCCCACTCCCCTACCCCTATGTTGTTCCTCCTTCCATCCTCACTGGTAACCTCTAGTTTCTGCTGTAGATCTGTGTCTGCTTTGTATCTGTTATACCCACTAGAATGTTGTATTTTTTAGATCCCACATATAAGTGATATCATGAAGCATTTGTCTTTTTCTGACTTACTTCACATAGAGTAATTCCCTCTCAGTCCATGNCCACTCCCCTAAACGGCTTTAAGGAATGACCCTCTTGCAGCAGTGTGCAACTGATAAATATTTCATGAATGAAAGAATACTTGAATGGGTGAGTGTAGAGCAGTAGTATTCCAGTTTGTAAATACTAGGATTTCAGGACTAATTTAATGAAGAGGAAACCATTCTTCCTTTTTATAGCTTTGAGGTAATGACAGCAAGTAATGCTCCTGTAGAGCGTAACTGTTTACAACGCCGTTTAACAATTAGTGTTTAATGTCTCACTTGGTGTCTGGCACCAGTAGGAGATACGGAAGACACATGTGTGAATCGTCAGTTGCTGATGTCAGTGGCATGCATACGGATTTTTTAAATGTATGAAACAAGGTCATCAATGTGCAGTTTAATCAAAACTCATTCGTTCCGTTTCCTTCCTTGATCTAGGAAAATTTATCTAGTCCTGTACTAGGTGGCTGGCTCTGAGGTAGGCAGTGATGTGCAAAACATTGTCCTCTGCCGTCAAGAAGTTTACAGCTTAGTGAAGAAAAAAATGTCCTGATCACCCAAACTCACAAATACATGCATAATATTGCTTGTCTGAGCTGTGGGACCATATAGAGAGGGATTTTTCAATGAAGGTGTCCCTGGGGTAATAATAATAAATGGAATTGAAATTTATATGATGAAGATAAATTGCTTAGATGAAAAGATGACACCAGGAGGAACAGACAGCGAAAGGTGAGAGTGTTCTAGTAATTCCAGGACAGTGGTGAGAAATGAGGCAGATGACATAGCCAGGCTGGGTCACGCTGGGCCTTTCATTCAAGTCAGACATTCTGGTCTTTATCCTCAGACTGTAAAGTATGAAAGGAAATAATCAGATCTGTATATTTAAAAATCATGCTTGAGGCTATAGAAATATAATAACATTGAGTGCTGTTTTCAGTAAATCACCATGTGATCTTATAAATATTTAAAATAAGTTGACTGACCAAACAAGAAGTATATTTGAGTAACAGTGTGTCCATAGAAGAGTTTAACTGAATTAGGGTTTTGAACATTATAAGTAGATACACAAATTGCTTCAGACAGTTTATGACCCTGGGATGGTATTTTCTGTGCCCAAAGAGAAACCCATTCCTCTTGTTACTGTCTTCAGGACCACAAAGCATGTTATCAAATAGCAGTTTAGATGGCTGTGTTACCAGGGTACAGCTGTATTGGGTAGGGGTCAGGCTGCATTAGAGTTATTTAGAAACTTCAGCTAACCTTGGCAGAATAACTGCACCTCAGAGAACAGAGTGTCTAGAGAATCCACAAACATGGAACCAGGCAAAACAGGACAAAGTGAAATGATAGGTGCTGATTGTCAAGACTTGTGGGGCGGTGCCTGGTTTCTGTGCCAAGGACTTTCCTCACTTGAAGCCTTCCTTTGCAACAGTCCTGAATGGTAGCTGTGATCTTATCTGCCTGTATCTTGGTTTTTGCTGGACAACTCATTGAATGGCCCTGAATTGATCCTCCTGCAGTCGCTTATTACCTGAGAGAAACACAGGGATGAATGTTGAGTGGAGAAGCACAATTCAGCATTGTCCATCTCTCACCCCACTCCAGTAATCTTACAACAAGGACTTCACACTGCTGTCTCATCTGTCCTAGACCACCATCTATCAAACAAGTATCTCCACTGGGAAGCAGGCTGGGTTTCCTTTTGGAGTAAAGAGATTAGTCAACTAAGACAGAGTTGTCGTGTTGAAAGGCACTGCTTAGGCAAGTGGAGGTTCTGCTACTGTGAATCTGCTTCTTCAGGGAAGTTGTCAGAGATGCCCCGAGGAATGTTACTGCACTCCTACTGTTGTGATTGGTGAGGCGATAGGCATGTGTGAGCATATTTAACTCAGCAACAGCCATATGAGATGTCTTTCTCTCATACATAAACATATATATATGTGTGTGTGTATACATATGTATACATATGTGTGCATATATATGTGTATACACACACACACACACACACACACACACACACACACACACACTGTATATATGGGCTTCCCTGCTGGCTCAATGGTAAAGAATCCACCTGCCACACAGGAGACTTGGGTTTGATCCCTGGGTCGGGAAGATCCCATGGAGAGAGAAATGGCAACCCCCTCCAGTGTTCTTGCCTGCAAAATCCCCCAGACAGAGGAGCCTGGTGGGCTACATCCATGGGGTAGCAAAAGAGTTGGACATGACTTAGTGACTAAACAACATACTATATGTATTATATATAGAGATTATACATGCATTATATATATCCGTCCATAATATATCCATAATACAGATCCTCATTTACATTAGATGAAAAAGAAAAGGCATTCGAGAATTTTGTACTTAATTTAAGTAGTAAGTATTAGGTTATGTACTGATAGATCATAGGAGGATTCAGGTCTACTTCTGCTGACTCTAAGTCACGATCTATCTCCGTTCCTGTGCTTCACTCATTTAAAACTGGTATTTACATCTGTATTTATTTTTGAAGGGGGCTTTGTGAAACAAGAAGCTTCCCGGGTGGTACAGTGGTAAAGAATCTGCCTGCCAGTGCAGGAGACACAACACCCTCGGTTTTGATTTCCGGGTCGGGAAGATCTCCTGGAGGAGGGAACAGCAATCCACTTCAGCATTCTTGCCTGGAGAATCCCATGGGCAGAGGACCCTGGCAGGCCATAGACCATGGGATTGCGAAGAGTGGGAGCCCACTGAGAACAGCACAGCACAGATATGATAAAAAGAATGAAGACTGGATTGTAGAAAACTTATAAGCATGTAGGAAAATCATCTGGTAGTGATACAGAGATTTCATATGGAGAAAAAATTTTGAAACTGCTATAGTGAATAACTTGATACAAGTTAATGATAAAAATAGAAAGATTAGCGTAACTTGTTTGTCAAAAGAAATAGAAACTTCCACTGTCTTTTTCCAGCGCCGTGTTGGCACAGCTGAAAGAAGGAGCTCTCCTTTCTTATTACTAATAGTCTGTCAATATCAAGGAAAATCATGTGATAGTGCAAAGATGTTTCCACTGAATGAATATATTTGATTAAACACCATCTGGAAAGATCCTCATTATCCGAGAAAATAATGAATCTTAGATCTTACGCATGCTTCACATGTGTCAAGAAATATGTTGGTCAAATCAAGACGAAAGTAGATGGGCTGAATTGAAGTCTGACTTAAAACAGCTGCTTTCAAATCTGTCCTGCTATGCCAGAAAGTTTGACGGATGGAACCCACAGCTGCCTCTCCCTTTGCTCCACAGCAAGACTTCTTTCCTCTGAAGCTGGTTCCTTTACATTTGTAAAGGACTTTTATGGATACTAGGGGGGGAATTAGCCATTTTAAAACACATATGAAAAAGGAGGCTAATATTTTCAAGGAAGAAGAGAGGGAAAGAGAAGGCTTAGGTTAAATTTAGAAAATTTTTTTTTAAAAACCTGAAGATGCGTGGATTTTATCTTTCCTTGAGATGATGAGTTCTTTCAAATCACTGGTGTAAACTGAAAAACTATAGTTGAAAAAATATGGATCAGTTTAGTGAAACATTTAAAATATCATTACGTCAAATGAAGATAATAAACACAATAAAACAACAAACTGGAGAAATAATGGAAACATTTTAAAGAAAGTGTAAATATGTTTGATAAATAAAAACAATAAAGAAATAATATGACTGAGTGGATCACAAAATAAGAAGTAAAAACTGCCAAGAAATGACAAATGAAATCCATTTCAAACTAACATGCCTTCAAAGCCAAGCAGGTTGAAACAACATGTTTACCTGTTAAATTGGTGTCATTTTACAAGATAAAATTCATTGTTTAAGGAGCTAAGTCTTCAGCACTTTCCCTTCTTGGCTGTTTGGCAATATGTATCAAGTCATTAAAATGTATGTACTTACTAGTCACATACCTTTGGGAATTTACTCTAAGGAAATTGTAAGAAATATATGCTGTGATTTTGTATGCAGATTTTTTATGCAGAATTATTTATAACAGTGGAATATTTTAAGTAAATGAAGTTCCCAACAAAGGGGGGTTGGTTACTAAAGTTTTGCACTCTGTCCCTATAGTACTCTGTAATCCTACCTTGTATTTTCAGAAGCTTTATATTCATTATTCTCATTCATTTATTCAATAACTAAGTACCCATTGAATGCTTTACTATGTGTGTGTGTGGTACCCTTCAAGACACTGAGGATCAAACAGTGAACAAAGCAGAGAAAAATTCTTTCCATACTGTAGAAACAAATGATTAAGCAAAGTAGCAGCAATAAGTAAGGCATGTTATGTGATAGATGGCTGTAAGTGCTATTAACAATAGTGAACACGTGTGGGGATAATGATGGAGGAGGAAATGTGTGCTTTTAAACTGTTAAGGGAAGGCTTCAGAGATAAAGTGACAAGTGATTTAGAACTTACCTGGAGTGGGATGGAGAGAAGGGCATCCTAGACAGAGAGGAGCAAGATGAGAGCCTTTAGGGAAGAGCGCGTCTGATGTGGCATCCCTGCCACAGTCACTGAGTAGAGAGAACCAAAGGTAGAGTAGGGGAAGACAGTGAGAATGCAGGGAGCCTCAGAGGCGGGCATGAGGATGCGAGCTTTTTACCCAGAGAGGGGTGGGAAGCCATTGCAAGCTATGATCAAGAGAAAACATGAAACATGAAAAATGCTTCTACATGAAACATGCAGAATGAAATGGAGTTGCCCTTGGGATAATTGCTTGTTTAGCATTTTTCTTCTCTGGGATAGAAGGAGGGATCATAGCCAGATGGCCTCTTCAGTGACCAGTATAGAACAGGAGCTTTGGATCTACTGACTGATCAAATCAACATTGCCCATTCAAGCTTTTTAAAATGGAGTGCGGATAACAAGAGAAAACTTGTTTTCATATATATTTAATTTGGGGAAAGTGCCTATAGGATGCTTGCTGAAATAAAATATTCAGCTCTGCTCATACAGAATGCTCCAAATTTGGCGAAGAGTGTGTGGGTATCTACAGTTTGAAAAGTTGGTGAAAATGCATAAGCATAAATTTTAGTTGTGGTTTTCTCTTGATGTCAGGCTTATAGATGGCATGTTTATTTTACTTTAGGATTTTATGGCTTTTCTAATTTGTCTATGATAAATACATCATTTATAAAATTAAAAAGAAGGACAAAGATAAAGGAAGTGATCTTTTTTTTTTCTTTTCCCAACTTGATTAAATCCAGAAGAAGGTATGTAGAATTGACAATGGAAAATACAGTACCACTACTTCTTAAGATAAATCCTGGAGCATTTTACCTGGAAATATTAGAAAATTTTCCCTTGACAGCCAGGTAATGACAAAGCAATGGAGGGTTCCTTTCATTTGTTCACATTCATAGGGCTGTCAGGAAATTAATCAAGGTATAGAAACACGTCTGTCACAAAATCTGTGACATGTTCTTGCTGACTTATGTATAGTGCTATTTTGAACATTCCCTATATAAAATATTTTACCTTTTGTCCATTATCAGCTTTTCAAAAAGATAGCTGTGCCAGTAACCGACCTTTTTGTTTCACTTAACACGGTCTTGACCTCTTTCTCTATGAGATCATACAGGTCTACCTCAGTCTTTTTCTGTGTTTGTACCATTTATATTACGTAAGATGGATATGCTGTAGTTTGTCTGGTGACTCCCCTGTGGATGGCCATATAAGTTTGTCTTCATTTTCCACTATGAATGTTAATGCCTTAGTGGATATCAGACAATGCACCTCTTTTTAGGCTTTTGCCATTTCTCTAGAATAATTTCTTCATATTGGACTTACTGAGTGAAAGCTTGTGTGCATTTTAAATTCATTTATTCATAAATCAAAAACATTTGCTCCTTTGTCAGGCGTAGTCCTAGGATTAGACATATAGTCCTGAGCAAAATAAACGGAACTCCTGTAACTTAGCAGTGTCCATGACAGTGGCAAAGACAGACAAGCAGCAAGTAAATAAGGGTGTATGAGTGAGGAAGTATGAGTATAAAACATGAAGAAAAGTTACAGTAGCATAGTATCAAGTAGTGAGAAGTGCTCTGAAGAAAATCCAAAGACTTTGGGCATGGAGAGGGACAGGAGTGGTATCAGAGTTAAGGTAAATGGTAAAAGAAAAAAAAAAATGAGTAAAGGAACATTTAAAGGAGAGCAGGAAATGGGCAAAAGGACTGAAGCCAGTGGGAATTAGTGGAAAATTCAGATAACAGAATTGGAATTTCTGGGGGTGAGGTGTTCGACGTTTTAGTCCATGGGACAGAAGCATCCTGGCAGTGTTTCAGGAAGGACGGAAAGACGAGTGTCACTGGGTAGAATGCGCAGAAGAGGTTTATGGGGCGCTGGTGGAGAGGTGACTGCAGGCTGGTAGGAGATACAGAAGAGAGGAAGGTAGAAGAGCAAGGATTGGGGGTTTTCTTGTTGAGGTGATGGTAATCCAGTATGTCGTTTTGAGCAGATAAATGACATGATTTAATTTATATTTAAAATATGAATGTGGTTGCTTTTAAAAAATAAACATCAGGGCAACAATATTAGACACTGGAATCACTGTGGAGAATCAACTATAATACTAGGCCAGAAAGGGGTGATGAGGCACTGGGGTAGTTGTTCTAGAAACATAGTGAGAAGGAGTCAGATAGGATTGATATTTGAGGGTGGAAAGAATGTAGGGTTTGCCAGACGATTGGATTTGGTATGTGAGAGCAAAAGAGGAATCAAGAATGATTTAAAATGTTGATTGATTCAGCTGAATTCTTTTCCAGTGTGACTTATCCAAGCCATGCTTTTGGTGGCCATATGTAAGATTTCCCCAAATCCTCAAAAGCAGTGTATTTTGTTAACTTTGTGCTGGGCCTTATGCTTGGCATGGAGTTGGCATTTGATACTATCTCTTAATGAATGGGTTTAAATGTTACTTTTGTGATGCTTAGCAATTTAAGTTCGTTGTTGCTTTAATTTGCATCAATTGAACTTCAAGTTCTTTTCATATATCAGAAATTTGCATTTTTTCATGAATTGTCTTTTCTTAACCTTTGTTGCGTGGGGTATTGAGTTGTTTTCTTATTCTTATAAATTGCTATTGCTAAGTCGCTTCAGTCGTGTCCGACTCTGTGCGACCCCACAGACGGCAGCCCACCAGGCTCCCCTGCCCCTGGGATTCTCCAGGCAAGAACACTGGAGTGGGTTGCCATTTCCTTCTCCAATGCATGAAAGCGAAAGGTGAAAGTAAAGTCGCTCAGTCATGTCCGACTTAGCGACCCCATGGACTGCAGCCTACCAGGCTCCTCCAACCATGGGATTTTCCAGGTAAGAGTACTGGAGTGTGATGCCATTGCCTTCTCTGATTCTTATGAATATGTAGAAGTTTTTATATTTTCTAGATATTATTTCTTTGTTATATATCATATATGTGGCAGTAAGTGGTCTTTGTTTAAACTTTTTTTGTTGCTTTTGATTGTACCAAAGTTTTAGATTGACTAGCCTAAAGGTTTATACATTTCGAGTTTTCTTCCCTTTTGGGGGAAGTCAAAAGAGTTTAAATACAGTTTATTCTTCTCACTACTATAGATCCTGATGGGCTGCAGTCCATAGTGTTGTAACTCAAGTGACTTAGCATACACATTTACCCACATAAATAGGTTTACCTATAGAAAACTGAAGGTTTAACATGTTTAAGAGGTTTATGTAAGGATAAACAACAAACTCCCTGAATTTTACTAGTATGTTCTTTCCACTAAATAACTGACTGCATCTCCAGATATGCTTCAGGCTGTAATGTGAAAAACACACTCACACACACACACACACACACACAAAGTATAGCACAGGGAGAATGGAGGTGTAGTACATGAAGCATGACCATAGTTTTATTGAAGATTAAAAACTACCATATAGATCTGCAAGGAGATACAACCAGTCCATTCTGAAGGAGATCAGCCCTGGGATTTCTTTAGAAGGAATGATGCTAAAGCTGAAGCTCCAGTACTTTGGCCACCTCATGTGAAGAGTTGACTCACTGGAAGACTCTGATGCTGGGAAGCATTGGAGGCAGGAGGAGAAGGGGACGACAGAGGATGAGATGGCTGGATGGCATCACTGACTCAATGGGCTTAAGTCTGAGTGAACTCCGGGAGTTGGTGATGGACAGGGAGGCCTGGTGTGCTGTGATTCATGGGGTCGCAAAGAGTCGAACACGACTGAGCGACTGAACTGACTGATGGGTGATTTTCTTCTTTGTACTTTCTATAATTTGCATTCTTACACTATGAGTGTTTTCTCTGTGTGTTTGTGTGTCCGGGTATGTGTGTGTGTAGTAAGACATTAAAGTGTCCCTAATTAAGAAGAAAATGACAATTGTATGGAGTAATACCTTGGTGGCCGGAATGCTCCCTTAAGAAAATCTGAAATGAAAAGATGTCCCTACCTGAGCAGAAGAGCAGAATTAGGTTGTATACTTTGGAATTTTCAAGGAAGGATGAAAATTCTGAAAATCAGAATGAAATGAGAGGGAAAATGAAAGGTAATCATGTGAGATAATGAACATTTAAGGACAGGGAATTGACAAAAGGGGGAGGCAGGGGGCTTCCCTGGTGGCTCAGCTGGTAAAGGATCCGCCTGCAATGCGGGAGTCCTGGGCTTGCTTCCTGGGTTGGGGAGATGCCCTGGAAGGAGGGCATGGCAACTCACTCCAGTATTCTTGTTTGCAGAATCCTCAGTCAGAAGAGCCTGGTGGGCTAGTCCATGGGGTTGCAAAGAGTCAGACACAACTGAGTGGCTAAGCACAACACAGCAGCACAGAGGGCGAATGGAGGGAATCCTCAGTAAAGTGATAGGGATGAGTAGCACACTGTATCAAACTGAAGCTAGATAAGAATGTATTTCCTGGACCATGGTACCCTGGAGATGGAGTTTATCTTGGGGTGAATCTATTCTGAGTGGCAATCTATGACATACATTCTACCTCTCAATTCCACACTGAGGTCAGAGGACAGACATCACTAATCAGAGTGCTCTTCCCCCTTCTCATTAAGTCTTCACAGCCCAGTTCTTAAGTAAAATCTGCCAGACTTGATGCTTAAAGATGAACTGAGTCCCATATTATTGTAGTCCAGCCCTCTCGTTTTGAAGATGACTAAACCAGAGAAATATCTTGACCGAGATCACCCAGCTTTGGTTGTATCTACTTTCCTAAGGCATATTTTACAGTGATTCTTTAACTTTTCATGAGCCATTTGACTTCTTCTTGGATGATTACTTTGTGAAACAGTTGAAAGAGTGTTTGTGGGAAGATTCAGGGATAAACCTGCACTGAGCTGGACACGACTGAGTGGCTGAACTGAACTGAACTGAGCTATCTCTAGGACCACTGGGCTTAGGTATCCTTGACTACCTCGTCCAGAAAAAGGCACACTGATACTTGACTTACCTGATAGGTGGTGACAGGGATATGAATTCCCCTTATATCTTTGATCTGTGATTATATGATTCTTATGACACATCACTTGCTGCTGTTGTTTAGTCGTTCAGTCGTGTCTGACTCTTCGTGACCTCACGGACTGTAGCCCACCAGGCTCCTCTGCCCGTGGGATGTTCTGGGCAAGAATACTGGAGTGGGTTGCCATTTCCTTCTCCGAGGGATCTTCCTCTCCCAAGGATCAAACCTGTGTCCCTTGCATTGGCAAGTGGATTCTTTAGCTCTGAGCCACAGGAAAGCCCTAAGGATAATAAACTTTGGCAAAGTAGTAGCAAATAACAGAACCATTTAGAAAGCAAAACCTGAAAAATCGTCGTCTATTGAGTCAAAGTTGATGTATGATGTTAGAAACAGAGAGACACATACCAGTGAGCTTTATTCTATGATAAAGTTAAACTGTACATTTATTAGTTTTATAGAAAATAGAGCTCTTCATGCATTAGTTTTTTGAGATTCAAGCAAAATAAATCATCAGCTCTCTTTGACATTTAATTCATCTCAATTTCATTCTATATTTGAATTATGTTTTTAATTATCCTTATTACATTCATTTTAAATGGTGGAATTTCCATTTCTAAGTGCTTATTTCATAACTCCTGGAAGATTTATAAATTCTGCTCAATTTAACAAATATTTATTAAGGTGATTTTATGCAAAGTATGATTTTAGATGTTTTAGGTAACCACTGATTTCATATCCCTTGGAAAAATTAAACACACATCCATCTCCTGTAACTGTTTATTACTACCATTAGAGCTTTAGCCTTGGTTTTTACGTTCTGGAAGACAATAGCAGGTGTATGGGGTAGGAGAAGGATTTTTCCTATATTTGAAAGAAGGAATTTCACCACTTCCTGAGAATGAGCAGCTGTACTGGAATTTAAAGAATCCCATAAATATCTTTATTTAGGGAGCACTGGATGATGGATAAGGGATTTTATTCCCAACATAACTTTTTAAATTAGATGTCATAATGGATTTTACATGCTTTTGTTTAACATGATCATGCATTTTGAATGAAAAGAAAATATTAGAAATGACCCAGTGGAAGGATTTACTCAAGTTCTTCTAAGAAGTGTGGCATCTAGAGGCCTGAATCCTGCCAAGATGTGAGGGTAGAGGGCTAGGGACGCGTGGAGACATGGAGGGATTTGAGTTTTTGTAAACAACTTCCCTCTGTCCCTTCTCTTCCCATCTCTCTCTCTGAACCTACCCTTTGAGAGATTCTAGCAATACCCAATTGGACCCATGGGATATGGCATGGGTGTTAAGACCATTACTGGCAACTGATCCATATACTGCCTGTGTTTTACTTTTCAAATACAAAAAAAAAAAATGTATTTCTTATTTTTTATTATATTTTCCTATTATTGATGTAAGGATAGAATATGTGCTTTACTCCTTGCTTTTATTAATATTTCTAGGCCTGATTGATGAATGACGATGACCCACAGCCCTTTGAAACCAAAAGAGCAACGATATGGTATTTCCCCCTTCTTTTCAGTTTACACCTTTTATTGTATGAAAAGAAACCAAAAAACTCAGTGAATGCCTCTAACATACAAGTCATAGAACTTGAACGTTATATTCTCACCACCCACAGGGTCTCTCATTTTCTTAACTGTATGGACGTTCAGAGCTGTCTGGAGACTGTTGACACAAACCTGCGTTAGCTAGATTCAAAGTAAGCTAACCAGCCCTCAGTTCAAAACAGCAGTAGCCCAAGCTGACTTCACAGGGTATTGACTCAAGATTTACTATGTCTGATAATTAAAAACAGAAGAGGTTACAACTGTGAAAGAGAGTAAGCAGTTTTCCATTTTTTCTCCGAGTTGAAATTGCTTGTCTAGTGAAAATGAAAAACGAGAAGAAGGTCTGTCATCAAAACGATGACAGTGATTTCCCCCAAAGGCATAATAATTCTGTAAATGCTAAAAGTTTTAATGTGAGATAAAAAGTATTTTATAGTAAATAAAACAAATGCTGTCCAGTGGTATGCCAATTATAAGCACTTTGCAGGAACTGAGAATCCCGCACACTTCCTGTACTAGCCGTAGATGGGTGCTTAGTTTCAAAGGTGAAAGGATGATGTCTTTTCCCTTTAGTCGTCCCTTTCCCTGTGTCCCGGCACCTGAACTGTGCCAGATAGCAGTCTGCCAGATAGCAGACTCTCTTTACCATGTCTACCTCAAAAATCACTGCACGTAGCATGTCTACGCCCAGCTGTCCTAAAGAAGACCCCTGACCTTCAATAAATGACTCATGAATATGCTTTTCCTAACAAAAACCAAGCATGGGTCCAGGCCTTTGGAGGCACTTGGATGTGTTGGCAGAATGGTTTCTTCTGGATATGGTCTTAGTCTGGGTGCGCTAGAAACATCATTCACTCAGGTGAGGGTCTTATTGCTTTGAGCTTGGCTGAGTTCACTTGTTAAAACGGCAACAACTAAACAATCCTATTTAGATTTGGTTTCTGATGTAGGGACTTCCCTGGTGGCTCAGACGGTAAAAATCTACCTACAGTGCGGGAGACGTGGGTTCAATCCCTGGGTGAGGAAGATCCGCTGGAGAAGGAAATGGCACTCCACTCCAGCACTCTTGCCTGGAAAATCCCGTGGATGGAGGAGCCTGGAAGGCTATAGTCCATGGAGTCGCAAAGAGTCGGACATGACTGAGCGACTTCACTTTCTGACGTATGACACAAAAACCTCCTTTGTTCGACTCAAATATGTCTTGTTCCATGTAATTCTTAGATTGGATCCTCTGTTTAAAATGCTTAACAGAAGTTTGTTTAGCCACTTTAGCAAAATGAGAACTGTTTGACTTTCTCTCCTGTTGGTTGTTGTCAGAAAACATCTCAGTAGTCTANACTTTCTGACGTATAACACAAAAACCTCCTTTGTTCGACTCAAATATGTCTTGTTCCATGTAATTCTTAGATTGGATCCTCTGTTTAAAATGCTTAACAGAAGTTTGTTTAGCCACTTTAGCAAAATGAGAACTGTTTGACTTTCTCTCCTGTTGGTTGTTGTCAGAAAACATCTCAGTAGTCTAGATTGTTGAGCTTCAGTCGGTAAGTTGTGTCTGTCTCCTTATGACCCTGTGGATTGCAACATGCCACACTGCCCTGTCCTCTCCTATCTCCCAGAGTTAACTCAAATTCATGTCTATTGAGTTGGTGATGCTGTCTAACCATCTCATCCTCTGCTGCCCTCTTCTCCTTTTGCTTTCAATCTTTCTTAGCATCTGGGTCTTTTCCAGTGGGTAGACTCTTCGCATCAGGTGGCCAAAGTGTTGGAGTTTCAGTTTTAGCAACAGTCCTTCCAAGGAATATTCAAGGTTGATTTCCTTTAGGATCTACTGAGTTGATCTCCTTGCTGTCCAAGGGACTCTCAAGAGTCTTCTCCAGCACTACAATTCAAAAGCATCAGTTCTTCAGCACTTAGCCTTCTTTATGGACCAACTCTCATATCTCCAGTCTAGACTGCAGTGTGGTAAAATTAAGGGATGTGAAACATCTAAAATAACATGGAGCATAGCTCTAGTTTGGTTCAGTTCATTTCAGTCACTCAGTCATATCTGACTCCTTGTGACCCTACGGACTACAACATGCCAGGCGTCCCTGTCCATCACCAAATCCCAGAGTTTATTCAAGCTCATGTCCATTGAATTGGTGATGCCATCCAACCACTCATCCTCTGTCATCCCCTTCTCCTCCCACCTTCAATCTTTCCCAGCATCAGGGTCTTTTCAAATGAGTCAGCTCTTCACATCATGTGGCCAAAGTATTGGAGTTTCAGCTTCAGCATCAATCCTTCTAATGAATATTCAGGACTGATTTCCTTCAGGATTGACTGGATGGATCTCCTTGCAGTCCAAGGGACTCTCAAGAGTCTTCTCCAACACCACAGTTCAGAAGCATCAATTCTTCAGCGCTCAGCTTTCCTTATAGTCCAACTTTCACATCCATACATGACTACTGGAAAAACCATAGCCTTGACTAGATGGACGTTTGTTGACACAGTAATGTCCCTGCTTTTTAATATACTGTCTAGTTTGGTCATAACTTTGCTTCCAAGGAGTAAGTATCTTTTGATTTCATGACTTCAGTCACCATCTGCAGTGATTTTGGAGCCCCCAAAAAGAAAGTCTGACACTGTTTCCACTGTTTCCCCATCTATTTGCCATGAAGTGATGGAACCAGATGCCATGATCTTAGATTTCTGAATGTTGAGCTTTAAGCCAACTTTTTCACTCGCCTCTTTCACTTTCATCCAGAGGCTCTTTAGTTCTTCATTACTTTCTGCCATGAGGGTGGTGTCATCTGCATATCTTAGTTTATCGACATTTCTCTCAGCTGTCTTTATTCCAGCTTGTGCTTCTTCCAGCTCAGTGTTTCTCATGATGTACTTTACATATAAGCTAAATAAGCAGGGTGACAATATACAAGCTTGATTAATCCTTTTCCTATTTGGAACCAGTGTGTTGTTCTATGTCCAGTTCTAACTTGCTTCCTGACCTGCATACAGATTTCTCAAGAGGCAGGTCAGGTGGTCTGGTATTCCCATCTCTTTCAGAATTTTCCGCAGTTTATTGTGATCCACACAGTCAGAGGCTTTGGCCTAGTCAATAAAGCAGAAATAGATGTCTTTCTGGAACTCTCTTTCTTTCCTGATGATCCAGCAGATGTTCGGAATTTGATCTCTGGTTCTGCTGCCTTTTCTAAAACCAGCTTGAACATTTGGAAGTTCACGGTTCACGTATTGCTAAAGCCTGGCTTGGAGAATTTTGAGCATTACGTTACTAGCGAGTGAGATGAGTGCAATTGTGCAGTAGTTTGAGCACTCTTTGGTATTGCCTTTCTTTGGAGCATAGCTCCACTTCCCTAAAATACTGGGTCATGCTCTTCCTTTGCACCATAATCTCTATAGTGTTTAATGAGAAGAAGTGTCTAGTTCTAACTCATTATTTGACAGATGAGGAAATTAAAGCTCTCTTGAGCCAGGTCAGTTACCCAGCTAATGAGTCAAAGAAATGTTAAGGTCCATCTTTCTGACATGTATTTATAAATCATACGCTAAAATACTAGAATATTGCATACATTGTAAGGGAGCCCTGAGAGCTAATTTAGGGAAGGTGTGTTTGCTTGTTGCTGGCCTGACTGTATGCCAGTATAATTTTATACCTTTCATTGTAGCTGCCATTTTTTATTTCTGGGGAGAGAGTTAAGCTTTTCCTACCATGCTCTAAAAGTCTCCATTTACCTAAGATACTTTTAGTGTCTGTCTGATAATACAATCTTTAGCAAAATTGTTTTTCCCTTACTATCTCTCATTTAAACCCTTTGTACAATTTAAAAGCAAGTTCATAATAATGCTAATTTAATATTAAAAACATCATCTCATGCAATTTTCATTTTTACACATTACTTTTCATACGTATTCTCTGGAATCCTAAAATTCATACTATTTTGTTATTTTGCTTTCTTGGAGTTCAGCATGGCATCATAAAAACTTATTTGTGTTAACAATGTAATATCAGTTTCAATGGCATTATAATAATTTTGTGATTTTAGATCCATAATTTTAATATTCATCTAATTTTGTACCCATATGAACTATGTTTTGTTTACTCTTACTTCTATAGATAACTCTGCATGAATCACATATGTGTTGTTCAGACTCTCAGTTGTGTCTTTCTAACTCCATGGATTGCAGTATAGCAGGCTTCCCAGTCCTCCACCATCTCCTGGAGCTTGCTCAAACTCATGACAATTGAGTTGGTGATGCCGTTCAACCATCTCATCCTCTGTTGTCCCCTTTTCCTCCTGCCTTCAATCTTCCACAGCATCAGAGGTTTTTCCAGTGAGTCAGCTCTTCACATCTGGTAGCCAAAGTATTGGAGCTTCAGCTTCAGCATCAGTCCCAGTGAATATTCAGGGTTGATTTCCTTTAGGACTGACTGGTTTGATCTTCCAGTCCACGGGACTCTCAAGAGTCTTCTGCAATACCACAGTTTGAAAGCATCAGTTCTTTGGCACTCAACCCTCTTTATGGTCCAACTCTCACACATGTATCCTTATCCTCCAAGCTTCTGTTTCATTATTTCTGTGATATGAAATGCCTTAGTTAAGATATGGAAGGATTTATATCTTTCTCATTGTAACTGATCTATATTTCCCTGAACTTGTTGCAGTTCTGGCTTGTGTTGATGTCAGATGTCAGTATCTGATCATTCCCAAACCAAGCTCATATGTTGAAGGTCCCTTTTCCTCATGTCTTCCTTGACTCAATTCCAGGAGATGACTGCTGTGCTACAAGTCTGTTAGTTGTTCTGAGTGCCTCCACCTTTCTGGATCAGCATTGGTCTCTGTTCAGTGCCCAAAGCTATAGCTTTTCTCTATACAATAGTTTTAGCGCTACTTGAGACTGTGAGTTGTGGGTTGGTCTTCAAGTATCCACACAGAGTGAAGGACATATCTAGTTGTGTCAGAGAAATGGTATCATCAGGAAATGATTATCATACAGAATGGATATTTAAATCAATTCATTTCATATAGCTGTTACCATGATCAAAACAAAAGCCCTGCCTATCACAGAGGCCCTGTACATCTCAACCATGAGCTTTATTGCTCTAAAACTTCTCTGTTGCCTCTTAAGAGAATATGGCTTCTTCAAAGGTCTTTAGGGCGAATCTCCAACTTCCTTTTGGAAAATACATGCTCTACCAGGGGCTGCAACATCATGCCATGTCCCTGAATTAAGTACGTTGGCAGTCACCACAGTGCTCCCAAATGGGAATCTGTCAGTCTGGGTGAATGCCCCAAGCAGCAGCTGCTGATTACAGCATAGGTAGTCATACTGCAGTCTAGTTTCCATTTACAAATGCACACTGAGACCAAAGAGGGGCTGAATAATTGCCGCAGAATCACAAAACATAATCTGAACCTGCAAGATGTTTAGAATGTATGCTTGTGCTAAGTCACTTCCTCAGGTCTGAATCTTCAAAACCCTGTGGACTGTAGCACGCTAGGCTCCTCTGTCCATGGGATTCTCTAGGCAAGAATACTGGGGTGGGTTGCCATTTCCTTCTCCAGGGGATCTTCCTGACCCAGGGATTGAACTCGTATTTCTTATGTCTCCTGTATCGGCAGGTGGGTTCTTTACTACTAGCGCCACCTGGGAATCTTGTTAAGGAATCACAAAACATAATCTAAACCTGGCAGAGTTTTAGAATGCATTGGTTATAACAGTCCATAAGTGTCGTAGTGACAGAATTGGAGTCTAATTAGAAGATTTAGTACGAGTTAGTCTGTGAGTACTTTAGCTTTTCTTTTTGAAGTGTCTTTACCAGATACTTAAAATAAGAAGTCCATATTTTCTAGAGAACCAATGAAGACTACCTGAAAGGAGGAGAAATTTTCATATTTCTAAGTGTAAGGTCTTGCTGTATTCACTGTTTGAAATTATGAAAATCAAATTGTAATTCACCTCTTTTAGGAAGTCCATTCCCCTCCTCTGCCAAAGCCCATACAAAGCCAGTGAAGCAAAACAAAAAGTCGCTTTTTGTTTCCTCTCTGCCCTTTCAGCCCAGCCTGCTTTTTAGTCAGGATGAAATCAGATGCACTTTGTATTGATCTAGGTCCTGAACGAGTGTAATCCCTGACTCACACAGTTGAAAGAACCATCATCTTGGTGGTTCTGATGATAGAGAGGAAACTGTGTGGACTTAATACATTTCTGCATTTTGCTGTGGCTTCCTGCTTCTCTGAATTATGCATTGGATCCTCGGCAGAAAAAAATAGAACTGGATCCTACCATCGTCTAGTGAACACAGGGTAAATGTTGAGAGTGGCTTGCCCACGACTGACATTGTCAAATCATTAGTCTGTTTCTGAGTCTGGCAAAGTTAGATAGAAATGTCCGATATCACCATTGCCTTCCAAAGTTCTTTCTCTCAAATTCTCTATCAATGTTGAAGTGGCATTAGTAAGGGAAGGCTGGAGAATCTGGAAAATGTGTAAAGCTTGGCATGGGTGTAAGGTAGGGCTATCAATTTGGGCCTTCTGTCTATAAGCAAGGATGAACTACACTGGATGGATATTCCTCATTTGGACACAGAGGGCCCATTGAAGCAAAAAGGCTACTTAGGCAATAATCATCATGGCTTTGTAAAGAGCAGTTCTGTTAAATGTATTTAATCTTTAAGGCAGGAGGTCAGGTTTGTGGTTTTATGAGAAAGTAATGAATCCATTTGACAGTCTTATTAAGACATTGTGGACATAAGACCTAAATCAGTTTCAAAGATGGTTCCGAGTCTCTGTGTCAGCTTGCTTCACAGTTCTGCCGTTCCTTTGTTCTGAGGGTTATTGGCTTCCTGCCTGCCTTGTAAACCCCTGCGTCTATGTGGAGCTTCCCTGACTCCAGTGGTATCTGTGGGTTTGTCCTTTCCCCTAATCTCTCAACTAAAGAAGCATCTATGGAGGAATCACATACTACACCTTAAGTCCGTGCTGTATAATCCCCACCGCTCTCCCAGACACCATGTTGCTTGTTAGCTCCATTCACACTTAACAGAGTCCTCACAACAGAGTAGTAGACACAGTGTTACATATGTTTGCCCCTTGCCCAGCCTCACCTTGAGCTCCGTAGAACCCTAGATGTACCTTATTTATCATCCCACTGCCCTTTGCCCATACTTTTTGGCATTGCACATACTGGTGTTAACACATTATAGCTGAATTTGAAAGAATAATTTCACCAGGAAAACTATGAAATATGTAAAATTAAAAATTTAGAAAGTTTCTTTTCCAATGTGAACAGTTTCTTACCTCTTAGGGATCATCTATAATCCCAGCTATTCCAGATCCCTTTAGAATTTCCCCAAATTTAGCCCACACTCCGGACTTCCCTGGTGGCTCAGCTGGTAAAGAATCCGCCTACAATGCAGGAGACATGAGACATGGGTTCAATCCCTGGGTCGGGAAGATCATGGAGAAGGAAATGGCAACCCACTCCAGTATTCTTGCCTGAGAAATCCTATGGACAGGGGAGCCTGGTGGACTACAGTCCATGGGCTCACAGTCAGACATGACTGAGTGTGCACACATGCCAAGCCTGAGCTAATTAGCACATCGTATCTCCCTGGCCATACTGATTAGTGTTAGTACTAGGTACAGAACCCAGTCAGAAACAGTGAGAAGAAATGAAATGTTTCTTGAGAGGTCTGAGAAAAAGATTCTCAAGTTCCCCAACACAAAAAAATTTCTGAGTAGGTGGGCTTTTTTTCTTTCTAACTTTTTATTTTATATTGATAGCCAATTAACAATGTTGTGATAGTTTGATAGAGACTCACTCATACATATACATGTATCCATTTTCCTCTAAACCTCCTATCCATCTAAACTGCCATATAACCTTGAGCAGAGTTCCCTTTGGTGTATCTAGTAGGACCTTGTTGGTTATCCATTTTAAACATAGCGGTGTGTACAGGTTGCTCCCAAACTCCCTAACTATCCTTCCCCCTGTTCTTCCCCCCGGGGAACCTGCAGAGCTGTTCTTGACCCGCTCTTCCACAGTGACTATGGTGGAAATACGGCAGAGTGATGGAGAAAAGCCGATTTCTCTCCTTCCTTGTTTTCCAAGTGACATGGTTCAAAATATCCTTTTTCCTACTCCTTTCTACCTATTCCTCCCCCTCCCCTTTCCTCCCCTCTCCTTCCCTCCCCCTTCTCTTTCCTCTGCTGCTGCTTCTGCTCTCACTCCTTCTCCATCTCCTTCTATTTTTGCATAAAGCCTGTTTAGACTGTGATTTCTGTCAATTGCCACTGAGAGTCCTGATCAATAACCCACTTGAGATCAACCTGTTTCTCTTTGCTTCAGTAACACAATTGTACTTTATTCATGTGTTGCTACTTTGACAAATTAATGTGTCCACAGCCCAACAGCAAACCATTGATACAAGTGCGGTATCTTCTATTTTCTAAATGGTGTCCAGATTTGTAGAGATAGATTTGTCTGTGTTGTGAGAATTGAAAATCCTTCGTGCATAACTTGAGCACTCTGTTTATGTAAGTAATTTGGCAACTCTTTCCAAGTGCAAAAGAGTTCCTGTTGATTTTGAATGCACAGGCTGTGTCACTCGCAGAGGAGATGAGAATCGGACCAGGGAAGAATAAATTTCCTTCTTGTGTGTGATTATTTTAAGTTTGGAAACTTTATCTCACTCAGCATGATGTTTAATAGAGAGGAAGATAGAAGTGGGATGTTGTGACCGACCATTCTTGACTTTTTCCCAGTACAGTTCTGCAATTTCTGTATATGCTGTCCTTGCAGACACAATTTATTGATTGTTTTAATTTTGGTCATAAACAGAATTAACTTTTTAGCTTGAAGTGAGTCTGAATCACAGTGTCAGCATTTCGCTTTGTAATATGCCCTTAAAACCGTTACACCTTTGCCATAATCAGCCAGACGTAGAGCTAATTACCATCCTTTCCTAAAGCATGCTCAATTTAAAAACTAGAAGAGAATGTTTTTTAAGGAATCAACAAAGTATAAAGCGTCAGATGATGGAATTTATGTGACTCAAACGTGGTATTCTGAATTTATATTTCCAGGGAATTTTTTCAAATCCAGAATAGCAAGTCAAAATGAATGTTTCAGAGTTTTAAGTGGGCAATGAGCAAATAAGTAAATGCTGGGAAAAGACCTTCATATTACTGTATGACATATAGTAAGTGGCAGACTGGTGTATAAAGGGTAGACACACTTTCCATTAAAATAGTGGCTTTTTAATATGTTATTCTATTGCTTGACTTGCCCCCCGGTTACTTCACTTGAGTGTTTGTATTGATTATAACTGCTGAAATAAGGCAGCCTGTGCTTCTGTTACATTCTACCTAACAGAAGTTATTCTTTCACCCGACTTGAAGACAGAGCTGGAGGAAGCTGGGCTGTCAGGGGAAGGAAGCGAGAGCCAGAGAAGAAAAAGTAGGCTGAGCCTAATTCACAGTTCAGAGAGAGAGCTGGGAGCAACCTTCCCTTCACTCCTGCCCAGCAGTTGTCATGGCAACCCTCAATCTACTGACCTCTTTTAGTGTTCTAATAAACCAGTTGAATGTTTATTAAGGGTTTTGTTTCTTTGATTGTTTTCAATATCTAATTCTCCTTGAGACAGTCAAGCTGCAAATGGATTCCATGCCTTATTGATCAGGCCTTCGGAAAAAGGCATTATGCAAAGCTGAAGATACGTGGATTTGAGCATTTCAGCTCTCCTTTTAAAATAACTTCCTCCATCATAGGAGAGAATGTGAGCAATCCTTCTATGGCCGTTACCAAAATAAGCATTATAAGCAAGGTGAAATTGGCCAGCCACTAAGTTCTGCCTCAATAGAGGGCCTTCCTCAGATCTTTGATCATTGGCAAGTCACTCCCTTCCATGACTTCTTTTCCTTCATCCATTGCATGGTGAGGTTGAAATCGACAGGGTCACATTTCCCTTTCGGCTTTAAAGATTTCTGACTAAATACAGTTGTTCTTCAGTTTCTGTGGGGAATTGGTTGCAGGACCCCCGCATGTATCAAAAGCAGATGATGCTCAGGTCCTTTATATTAAATGGTATAGGATGGTCAGCCCTCAGTATCCACAGGTTCTGCATCTGTGGATTCACCAAGCTCAGAAGGAAATTTAACATCCATGAGTGACCCCATGGTTACAGAGGGCCAACAGTATTCAGTGTATAAACACAAGTGGGTTTCCCTTTTTGACATTCCGTAGTCTATTGCATACCATCCTGCTACAGGAATCTGCAAACACACAGTATTGCTATGTAGATTGCTACGTAGTCTTGTCTACCTAATTTGCCATGGCTTCCAAGGATATTGTATTTTTTTGAGAACATTGATATAGTGTGTAAATTATGAAGAGAGTCCTATTGGAAGAACAGAATTCCAATTGGAGTGGATTAATAACTGAGAAAATATTTGAGTTAGGCCATGCTATTTTATTATTAATCATTGTTTTTTACTTATTATATATTATCAGATTATTTGTCTTTGGCCATCAGAAAGTTCGCTTGTGGAGAAAGTATGAAAACCTCCATGGCACCTATTCTTGTGGTACATTTTTTTTTTTAATAGATTGGGATGCAAATCTATGGATTAGGAATAAGCTTTCTTTTTTGTTTGAGAAAAGTAGAATGAAATATGAGGAAAGTATAAACGCCGACAGCTGAAACTGAAAAGCAGGTGAATTCCATTGTTTTTAATGAAGCAGTTGTCCTTCTGTTGGAATTAGAATCCAGTGCACTAGTAAAGTATTTATAGCATGATTCTGTCATAATTTGATAGGGAGTGGACCCAAAGACTGTCTGAAAGGGATTTTAAACCATCTCAAGAGCACATAAACCAGAAACCGAATTAAACATCTAATAATATTAAATCAGGGCAAAACAAGGCTTGTTACAATTTGAACTGTATGTATATCTGAGATGGGAATCCAGTAACCTGGCAGAAATAACATTTGGTTTGAGGTTTAAAAGCAGACTGGAGTGTATCTAAGGGCTTATGTTTATGCGTTAATACTTCTAAGTTTTGTTTATTTTTTTATATTGCAGGTAAGTATTAGAAAAGCCAAGAAAAGCAATGACTCACATTTAGTTGCAAAGATTCCCACCTTTGCCTCTTAGCAGAGGGCACGGTGGTCCAGTACAAAGAATTGTAGAAAAGGGGTCTTTAGAATTAGGCCTGGGTAAAATCTGAGCTTTGACATTTATAGCTGTTTAGCGTAAAAGTAATTTCTGCTAAGCGATGATTTTTAAGGATGAAAAATGGCAATAATTAGGATTGTCAGACAATTTAGTAAAGAAAAATAAATGACTACCAAATGTTAACATTTCTTTGGCACTTATTCTATGCATGATCTCATTTAACTCACACTAATGGTATGGAGAAAGATTCGTTATTATTTTTGATATTCACCTAAAGACATGGACTCTCAGAGTTACCAAATATCTTGCCTGCTGATACACAGCTAATAAGTGGCAGAGGGCTGACACAAACCACATGTGTCTAACTTCAAAACCTTTGCATCTTAATTAACATTCCAAATTGCCTAATGCAGTGCCTATTTACCTAATAGACTGTCAACACATGTTAATAATCCATCATTCCCATCTCCAACCAAATACGTGCACACATACACACAGATGCATTCCTTAACTTTCAGGCGTCAACTCCATCCTAGCATAAAGTGGCAAATTTGAGCCCTTCACCTCTTTCCAGTATATACCCATTCATTATCCTATTTCTTCCACAGGGCACTTGGTTAGAATTCTCAAATTTTATTTATACCAAGAAATACATCTTAATCAGATCTGTCGGGAGATGATTCTACACAGGTGTCTAGTGAACAGAAGAACTGACATTTTGTTCTAGACTATAATTTCAAGGATCTTTGTAAAACAAGTAACCTTGGATGAGAGAGAGATCTCCCTTCAGAGCAGAGAAGGCAGGTTTTTTTTTATTGTCCATTATATTAAAGATAAGGTTTCCCTGTAGGGCAAAGGTCAGAAAGATTTGCTTGCAGCCTAGTTTAAGAGTAGGCTTCCCAAGAGTAAAGTTCCTCAGCTTTGGCATGAATCCGTTGTGTAGGCAGCATCTAGCTGGGATGCTTGGGACTGCTCCCTTAGGACTTAGAGTGGGAAAGGAAGCGAGTGCATACTTGGAGCTCTTGCTACTTGCTGTGCCTTTGCGTAACAACATTTTAGGGTCTTATGTCTTCTGCTTGGATTCAAGCTAACTTGTAAGTTTATAAGTGACATAAACCTCATAACTATCACTGTTTGTGACAAGATCTAACATTTGTCAGTTGCTTTCCACGTAAACAAGACACCGTGATTTACACACAGTTTTGAAATGGAGTAGGATCCTATTATCCTCCCCGTTTCATGTCCTCTGCCTGCCTTTTGCCTGCGAAAAAACGTTAGTCAAATAATACATTTAATCAGAGAAGTCAGAAAGTGCAGGAACAAGGGAAAACAGCCCAGTGAGACTAAATAATAATAGTTTAGTGAATAGACCTTTAGTTCCCCTTCAAGACCTGTAGATCGTATTCTGAGCCGTATCCTTTGAGTTGTCTTATACGTACTGAAACCCCTACCAAGTGAAAGAAGTTAACTATATGATGNATACATTTAATCAGAGAAGTCAGAAAGTGCAGGAACAAGGGAAAACAGCCCAGTGAGACTAAATAATAATAGTTTAGTGAATAGACCTTTAGTTCCCCTTCAAGACCTGTAGATCGTATTCTGAGCCGTATCCTTTGAGTTGTCTTATACGTACTGAAACCCCTACCAAGTGAAAGAAGTTAACTATATGATGACCAGGCCAGAGTCAAGACAAAAGCTTCCACAATTCCAGGTGGAATAAGTTAACTGCCTGATGACCAGACTATAGCCAGGACATAAAATGCCACAATTTTGAGACTGACTTCAAGGGAATGGGAGCTTAAGAAAATCAAGATAGCAGTGGTCAGACCACCACATGACCAATTTCAAGATAACTATCAGAGCTGACTGTGATGCCTCTACATGTAGCCCCCTCCTTTTGCCTATAAAAGCTCTTGCCCACTGTTTATCAGCATAGGAGTTGGCTCTTGGACAGGAATCCCCCCCGCCCCCCATCTCCACCTCCACCTCCATTGCCAGCCTCCCCCCAAAGCAAACTTTTCTTTCCCTCAACTTTCCCTGTCTATTGGCATTTAAACGGCAAATAGGTGGACTCTACTTTCACTAACAGTCTTTTGGTGCCCCCAGGGCAGGGGGCGGTGCTGCTGTGTTCTCACGACAGGACACCTGACTCCCCTGGGGTTTAGGAGTGGAGCTGTGGCCGTGACAATACGCCTGGATGGCTGTGGAGAGCCGGCTCCTCCTGGCTAGTTGGCCCCAAGATGGGGATTTGCAGGACGTTCCTAGCAGCTGCATTAAACATTTGTTTTGGGGATCCATCCTTTTCTCCTCTGCTCGCTACTGGCTGCCAACTTAGCTTTTCCGTGGTGGGGTGGAAAGATGAAGCTGGATGAGTGGACAAGCTCCAATACCAAGCCAGCCTATTGGAGTGTACCTGGGTGAACTTCTCTTTTGAGCATGAAATGCTGTTTGGGCCTTTGCCAGTTGAGCCTGACATGTGTCCACTGTTAATTACTCACAGTACTTATATGCCAGGTCTGGGGTATCACCATTCACCACTTGAATGAAATAATACAGACATTAGACTCCATAAAACACAAATTTTTGTCATGTAGTAATCCTCTCCCTATTTCAATAGAATATTTTAATGCAGATCTAGCTGGTTAAATTGTCATTAAAGACAATTCGATTTAATTTTTTTACATGCGCCTTGAGTGACAGGATGCAGGTGATACAACGTGTCAGGGGAGACATTTTGGATGTGGGAACCAATATTTACTGGCATCTGCTGCTGATATCCCTCACCTCTGTGCTAGGTTGTCTTTGGTTTGAGATAACCAAGTGTGGAAATTAGTTCAGTGTCTTTGAAATTCCAGAAAAGCCAAACATTATCATACTTAGAATTTAAATCCTTTCCTTTATTAAAAAAGAGACATTAACTTTGTGTCTTGTAAACTCCATACAAATTACTACACAAATATAAAATATTATTGGGATTGATAGTGAAACATTTTACTTGGTCTTTCCAGTCATATTGAAATAGACTTTGAGAGACATTAATGGATCTTATAGAGATATCGTTTGATTTAATATGTCTACAGAATAAAAGCATGGCATTAGGATTATATTGTCTTCCTATGAGATTTGTATGTTTGTGATGTTCTTATACTAAATTGAATTATTTTTCCAACTGAAATTGGAATCCNAATAGACTTTGAGAGACATTAATGGATCTTATAGAGATATCGTTTGATTTAATATGTCTACAGAATAAAAGCATGGCATTAGGATTATATTGTCTTCCTATGAGATTTGTATGTTTGTGATGTTCTTATACTAAATTGAATTATTTTTCCAACTGAAATTGGAATCCTTTTGAAGAAGCATTTCATTTGTAAAGATGGTGTAGGGAAGCCAGCTCACAATATGCCCTCCATCCAATTACTAATAAAATAGTCACAAGAAATCTGAAAATTCTTTTAAACATTACCAGCTTTAACTAAAATTTGAAAAGTCGGGGGGTGGTGATGGCACAAAGCAATGCTATCAACTTCAAAAATAGCTGATCAAGTAAACAGAAGGGTGTGGCCCTGTGTGACATCAACCTTATTCCTCACTCTTTTGCTCCTGAAGTTCATAAAAATCTGAGAATTCCTACCAGTGTTCCCAAATTTGAAGTGAAGTTAATGATATTCCAGTCTGACTAGAATAAGCTGCTATGAAAAGACAGTTAAATGGGAAACAATCAGAGGGTAATTCTGAAAGAGGCAATTTTTCTAGAACTTAAAAAATCAAGTGAAGTGAAGTTNTTGCATAGTTTTCAATCCAACTTGCCCTCATGTCAAAGCTGAAGGTTAGAGGAGGGGAAATAGCAAATAGTAAACTTGGCCTCATACCACTTATTTTGCAGTTTTTTGACTTCTGTCTCTATTCTGCCTGCCATTGTTCACATTTCAGAAGTAACCTGCTTTTGTTTCTCTGTCCAGAGATTTTAGTTGTAGTCAGTGAGAGAGATTGGTGTAATAGAGCCTAGAAAACTGGCCAGAACCAGGAGTCTTGATTAGGTTACTTAATTTATAAATTAAATAAAGTTTTGTGGAATAGTAGGCATCTAATAGGGGAAGATTGGACTGGCCTCATACATCTCCATCTCAACATACTGTTCGAAAAATATGTATAAAATATCTACACATTGCTGAGGAAAAGAATGGAGTACACAATAATAAGTATTTATCTAAGCTGTTATTTAGGAAGCAGAGACATTTGAAATGTATTTTTTAAAAATTCAAGAAAATTTGTGCCCTAATTTTTTTGAATAAAACTACTCTTAGGCAAGATGAAATGTTATTGAAACTCTGAAATGCTATGGAAATGTGCCATATAAAAAATGTAGTGAGCACTGAGTACATAAATAAATACAAAATAAGCAACTATGGTTATTATGGCTACAAAAGGGAATTTAAATAGAAGAAATCTTGACTTGTTTATCAAAATCTCTTGTTCTATGATAACAACTTTATACAATATTTGTATAATGTACCAATTAATATAGCATCTATATGTAGATATACATGGATGTGTTTATACATATGTTCACATATACTATACACATGTATAGAAATATCAGAATTGAAGTTTAGCAATTCCAAGCCTTATTTCATATTAAATGGCTTTTCAGTTGAATAATGGTGAATGATTCCATGCAGCTATTACCTGAAGGATATTCATTACAGCAAAGGTCAGTTCTTCTGGGATCTGTGTATTTAGGGATATGATTTAGTAGGCTCATCTGTATCCATTACTTTCCACTGGCCTTTCAGTGACAGTTTTAGACCTGTTGAGTCTGATAAATAGACCAGCATTTCAGCCTAATTGTCACAGTTACCTAAGGTAACCAAGTATTAAAAAGAGAAACCTCGCCTTCGGTGCCATTAGTGAGTGGTAAAGTCAGACAAAGGTGAGAGTACCCAGGATTAAGCCAAATGAGCCAGCCTTGGAAGCATCCAGGCTAAACTTCTGGCCTAGGGATGGAAAGGCAGCTGTGAAACTGGACTGTACAGTCAGGAATGCTAATCTAAAAGTATGGGTGCTCGAAGGAAGACCAAGAAGGGTTCACCCACCAGGCCCACAGCCCAGTTTCAACTAGCTGAGCACCCTCTAATGCAATATAGATTTACAAGTTCAGGATTTCTTCAGAATCCCGATCATCTGAAAATATAAGGTCGGGCAGTTTCTTTATGTTCTTGAACTCTGTGCCTTTATCATGGGAACTCATGAGTCACAGCGTCTAGTTCATCTCAGTATCCCCTGCCATGCCTTGCACATCATCTGTCCCCCAGCCATTACCTAAATATATGAGAAAGTGAATTTCCACCACACCAAAGAGGACTAGAATTAATTCTAAACATGTAACCTTTGCATAAAGATCATTTTCCTTTATAGCAGAGTGCATCTTCTCAAAAGCATTTTGTAGATCCGTGTATAGAAATGGCACATCACTCAAGGACCTACAAAAGAGTAATACCAGACTGAAAAGAAAGATGTGAGAATATGTTAAGGAACTCAAAGGACACACCATTAAAATCTTGTTGGGAAGACCCTAAAATGAAGATACAGTTGATCAGGACCATGAAACGTCAAAGGAACAAGTTTTCACTTAATAGCTCATGTCATTTTGTAAGCATGTATTATTAATATATGCCAGCTTCTAAGTGCTTTGTGTAGAGTATGTCACTTGTTCTTAAAATGTTTACAGATGGAGAAGCTGAGAAAATAAATTAACATGCCAGTGTATAGCTCCAGTTATGCAGCAGCACCAAGATTCAGGTGCAGAACTGGAGTAGGTTCCACGAGGTGACTTGTAGGGGATAAACCCTGTGCTCTTTCCACCATCATTCTACATGACTAGCCATTCCCCATCCATACCTCTATCTTCCTTTTGTTGTTGAATTAGAGTGATAATCACTGCGGGAAATGAGGGAGAGAGTTAAAAAGAAAGAGAGAGAGAGAGAGAAATAAAAGGCCAAACCCCAAAGGAATAGTTAAGCTTGAATGATTTGCTTGTTTCTCCCTGAAATGATGAAAATTGCCATATCAGCAGGGTGAGTCAGAAAAGCTGAAAAATGCAGTATCAAAGATATTTATGAATTAGGGTTATGGTTAGCTTATTAGTTGCCACAGTTGACCGCAGCTGTGAGCTCTCCTTTTGTCAGTCAGCTCTTTAGAGATCATGTTTGTGCACGTGTTTCTTGCCCAAGGTTGGATCTGTCCTGTATGGCCTTGCCCTTTTAACATGGCATCATGCCATTGTGTCTAATCAGGTACGTTTATAATCGCAGTGCACAGTAAAAGAACTGTCTGGCTCTTGCAGATGATTTGTTCTTGTCTATAATGTTAATATCGTTCTTCTTTGGCTGTACTTGGCAAGCTGTTGCTGATACATTTGCTAACGTGTGAGCAATTGTTTTGTGTCAGCCCTTTGGGTTGATTGCAGGGAAACTTGATTAATAGCATTATTGCTCGGACCTCCGGTGGCACAGATTGAATGAGTGAGTGCTGACTGAATGCCATCATACTGGAAGTCTGTGAGAAGCTGGAGATAAATTGAAATGTCACGATGATACATGGATGCCTGTCTGTCTACTAGGCTTCATTTGTTTTTTCCTAACGATTTCTTTTGCTAATAAAATTGACCTTCCTATATTTGATGACTTGAATATAAATATTTCCTATATTTGCTATTACATTTAGCCTTCCTATATTTGACAACTTTTATATCAATATTGACAGTGTGCTCAGTATTGTAAGAGTTATCGTAAATAATGAGGTTGGAGGCCGCTTATGTTAATATCATAAGTGAAAAGCTAGATAAGTAATTGAAAAAATAATGAAAGTGATTATATTTATAGTAGTAGAAGTAGTTATGGTAGTAACAGCAAGCATAATACTAGTAACAGTGGCAGTACTAGCCAGGCCTGATTCCTGAGTAGGAGATAGTACCCTGGTGTTCATTGTGGAATAGCTGCTTAATGATTAATGGAGGCCAGAGTAGAACAATCTGTTATCAAAGCCTGCATGTGATATAGTTACCCAGAGTGGCCTCTGCCCATCTGTTTGTCTCAAGTCAGTTTGTGCAGTACTGTTAATAACTGTATAGGCTTTCTCCTCTAATAATAAGCCTTTGTCGGGGAGAGGGCAGCGACTGGCTAACTCATGGCACTGTTACCCTGAAATTAGAATGAGAGAGACTGGGTTTTAGTTACTGCAGTACTCCTAACACACACCTAGGACAGAGCCTGGCACTAGATGGAAACATTTCTGGAATAAATGTGTCAATTATATCAGTCACTAATCTTAGACTGAGTCTAACAAGGTCAATTTTATTTCCTGATGTCACTTGCATGAGAGACAAGTTTCCAAGGAATAGGTAGAGATTCAGGGTACAAGGCTCTTATGTCTTAGACAGCAAGCTTGAGCTGCAGGGTTATGGACAGTAATCAGAAAAGACCAAAAGGCCCTTTTGTTTGTTTGTCCCAAACAAAGGGACAATCATCTGGATAAATGAAAACCTGGATTTTAAAACAGTCATGATGTTTACGTAGTCAACGCTTTAGTAGACATCACGATTAGTGTGACACACTGTATATCTTACTTTGTCTTCCCAGTGCGTGGATGAAGTAGGATTATTATTGCAGTTTGTAGTTAAGGATTCTAGGGTTTATAGAGGTTAATTGTTACTCAGGGAAACAAAGCTAGATAATAAGAATGAGACTAAGACTTGTACTTGGGTCAAGTGATTCCATAGTCCTGATCTCTTACACTGACTACGCATTTTATGGTGATATTGTCTATTGCTTCTTGCTTTCTAATCAATTAATGATAATATTTATTGTGCACATAGTATTTTTCAAACAGTATACTATATAATGTCCATGAACTGTCACACTTAATTGACAACAATTATTGTCACACTAGCAACTAGTCTGCCAATTAAGTATTGCTATCATCCCCAAGTACCAAGTATAGAAACTGAGGCACAGAAAATGTTGAATGATTTGATCAAGACCATACAGCTTGTAAGCACTGAAATTGACATTTGGAAACTGTCAGTCCAATTCTAGAACAAGTGCTCTTCTTTTATTGTTAATATTATTATTTATTGAAGCATAGTTCATTTACAATATTATATTCATTTCAGGTGTACAGCGTAGTGATTCTGCATTTTTATAGGTTATGCACTGTTAAAAGTTGTCACAATACAATGGCTATAATTCACTATGGTATACAGTATATTCTTACCAGTTTTATACATGGTAGTTGCATCTCTTACACCCATACCCCTAATCATGGTGATTCTTTGGTCATTCATTTAACTACTTTTGGTGAGCAAACATTGGGTGCTAGAGAAATGTCAGTGAGCGAGATAGCCCAATTCTCTGCCCCTCTAAAAAGTGAAGAAACATGTCAAGTATATGTGTTTGATGCACTTAGCTTCAGAAGCAAAGTTGGGGAGGGAAAAGGAAGGTTACAATTTGGTATAGGTCCATGAATTATCTCACTTTGCTGTGACTGAGCCACCGTGCAAATATTCTGGGTAAACACATACTGGGCAGAGGGAAAAGCCAATAGAAGTGCTTGAGGTGGGTTGTGCTTGACGAGGAATAGCAAGGACATTGTACTGTTATGTGAAGTGAACATGGGGAGGTTGTTAGGAGATGATGTCAGAGATAAGAGGAGACTGGGTTTCACAAACTTCACAAGTCCCTGGAGGATTTTGGCCTTGGCTTAGAGTGGGATCAGAAGCCACTGGAGAGTTTGATTAGTGGAAGGAGAATATTTCCTGATTCTGGTGGATGCTGTGTGGAAAACAGAGCAGAGAGAGGCGAGAATGGAGCACTGATTCGAAAAGAGAGTATTCATGAGGTTATGCTTGGTAGATCTGTAAGGATATAAAGTGAGAAGATTTTTGTATATGTTTTTAAAGGAAATGAGCAAGGTTTTCTCATGAATTGGAAATGGGAATAAGGAAGAGAGAGAGGAGTCAAAGAGCAGTTAGCAAGGTTGGGGAGACTACAGGAAGAATAATGTGGTGTGGTGAGGAATTTTGTCAGATACCTTCTGTTCGAGATGTCTATTAGACATCCTTGTGGAGATGTCAAAGGTTAATGTATCTGAATTAATGTATCTGGTTAATGTATATGTATCTGAAATTCAGGGAGAGGTCTGGATGGATATGTAAACATTAGAGTCATCAGAATAAAATTGATATTGAAAACCATCAGAGCCAGATCACCAAGGGAGTAAGTTTGGATAGAGAAAAGAAGGAGAAGAGCTGCTGTCAATATTTTCTGCTTACTTGGTCCCCAAATCCCTTGCTTTCTGTCATGATTTGTTAGTATTGCTCTCAAAATGTCATTTCCACGAAGAAAGACATCAGTGGAAAAACCAAGAAAATCTGGGGAAATAAAAAGAGTCTTTAGTTGGGTTAATAGAGTTTTACCAGTTAAATGTTTCATTTTGATCATTGTCTTCTGGTGATGTAAGATATTAACATAAGAGGAAAATAGAAATTCTTATGCTACTTTTGCAGCTTTTCTGTAAGTCCAAAATTAATTGAAAGTAAGAGTTTTAGAAATATGTCCTCAGATGTGGACACACTATTTTGAATAGAATCTGAATTTTTTGGAAGGAAATGGGTCCTTTACCTCTCTTGGTAACACAAGACTTTATTCAGAAAGCCTGGATTTGAATTCCCTTTTTGAACATTTTCCACCTAACTGACACTAGGTTATGGTCAGCTGAATGCCAGGACATATTTTAAAAATTGTTTTTTTAAACAAGCTCTCCCTAATTGTCTCTTTGATAAAAATGATTTACTTTTGACAGTTCCCAAACTAGATGAGATGTGATCCCTAATAAATATTCTTGTTCAGATTCAATTCAGATACAATCCAGAGCTCTGACTCTGCCTTCAAGTTTGTTATGTCACCCGCCAGTTCCTTAGTGTGCTCTTTACGCTGTTATCTGAGGCTCCTCCCAAATTCTGTTATCTTCTAGATGACTGGACAAGGAGGAGGGTGGCCGTTGGTCTTCACCAGGTCTGTCGCTTTGGTTGACAAAGATCCTTCCATGAACTCTTCCTTGTTTCATCCAGTCGTGAATTTACTGAACCAGATTATCTCATGTGTGTGCATGTGTGCTAAGTCACTTCAGTTATGTCCAATTCTTAGTGACACTATGGACCAACATAGTCTGCCAGGCTGCTCTGGCCGTGGGATTCTTCAGGCAAGAATACTGGTGTGGGTTGCCCTGAACNGTTGACAAAGATCCTTCCATGAACTCTTCCTTGTTTCATCCAGTCGTGAATTTACTGAACCAGATTATCTCGTGTGTGTATGTGTGCTAAGTCACTTCAGTTATGTCCAACTCTTAGTGACACTATGGACCAACATAGTCTGCCAGGCTGCTCTGGCCATGGGATTCTTCAGGCAAGAATACTGGTGTGGGTTGCCCTGAATTCCTCTAAGGAATCTTCTCCACACAGGGGTGGAACCCATGCCTCTTATGTCTCTTGCACAGGAAGGCAGGTTCTTTACCACTAGCACCGCCTGGGAAGCTCAAATTATCCCATTGCACCCATATATTCTTTCTATTGTTGAATATATAATAAAATTCTCTGTTAATCTTGGTGAAATCAGTACAATATCTGACTATAAAATTCCTCAATTTACCAGTACAGATTAATTTGTAATGAACTTATGCTCATGTTCTGGTGATCTGTGCATTTTATTATTAAGTACTCACAAATCATCTTTGTAACAATCCTTTTACAGATCCAAATAGTGCAAGGTTACTCATTCTTATGCAGATATAATAATGTGTAGACTCGGTTCAGTTCAGTTGCTTAGTCATGTCCAACTCTTTGTGACCCCATGGACTACAGCATGCCAGGCTTTCGTGTCCATCACCAAGTCGCTGGACAGTTAGTGTCCATTCGATTGGACACTGGAGTTGGAGCCTGGAGCTTGCTCAAACTCATGTCCATCGAGTTGGTGATACCATCCAACCATCTCATTCTCTGTCGTCCCCTTCTCCTCCTGCCTTCAATCTTTCCCAGGGTCTTTTCCTGTGAGTCAGTTCTTCATGTCAGGTGGCCACAGTATTGGAGTTTCAGCTTCAGCATCCATCCTTCCAGTGAATATTCAGGACTGATTTCCTTTAGGATGGACTGGTTGGATCTCCTTGCAGTCCAAGGAGAGCCTTGGACTTCTCTAAAGAGAAGTCTTGGACTCTTCTCTAAAGAGTCTTCTCTAACACCACAGTTCAAAGGCATCAATTCTTTGGCACTCAACTTTCTTTATAGTCCAACTCTCATATCCATACGTGACTACTGGAAAAACCATAGCTTTGACTGTTCACACCTTTGTCAGTAATGTCTCTGCTTTTTAATGTTCTGTCTATGTTCATAGCCTTTCTTCCAAGAAGTAAGCATATTTTAATTTCATGGCTGCAGTCACCATGTGTAGTCTACTCTATCCATATTTGTTTATTATTATTATTTTAATGAGAAGAGAGAATGTAGACCAAACATGCAGGAAAAGCTTTAGGAAGTGTACAAACCACAAGGCCATTTCTTTTCTAGGAAATTGAGGAAATAGTCTCCATAGGAATCAAGCAGAAACNTGCTCAAACTCATGTCCATCGAGTTGGTAATACCATCCAACCATCTCATTCTCTGTCGTCCCCTTCTCCTCCTGCCTTCAATCTTTCCCAGGGTCTTTTCCTGTGAGTCAGTTCTTCATGTCAGGTGGCCACAGTATTGGAGTTTCAGCTTCAGCATCCGTCCTTCCAGTGAATATTCAGGACTGATTTCCTTTAGGATGGACTGGTTGGATCTCCTTGCAGTCCAAGGAGAGCCTTGGACTTCTCTAAAGAGAAGTCTTGGACTCTTCTCTAAAGAGTCTTCTCTAACACCACAGTTCAAAGGCATCAATTCTTTGGCACTCAACTTTCTTTATAGTCCAACTCTCATATCCATACGTGACTACTGGAAAAACCATAGCTTTGACTATTCACACCTTTGTCAGTAATGTCTCTGCTTTTTAATGTTCTGTCTATGTTCATAGCCTTTCTTCCAAGAAGTAAGCATATTTTAATTTCATGGCTGCAGTCACCATGTGTAGTCTACTCTATCCATATTTGTTTATTATTATTATTTTAATGAGAAGAGAGAATGTAGACCAAACATGCAGGAAAAGCTTTAGGAAGTGTACAAACCACAAGGCCATTTCTTTTCTAGGAAATTGAGGAAATAGTCTCCATAGGAATCAAGCAGAAACACTACTGCTTTTATTTCAGGTTTTATAGGCAGTAGCTATTTTTAATGGTGTAGTTAAACTCCATAGGAGGGAGTTTAAATGGTAAAATTAAATGTAATTTGGTGAAGGTGTTTATCAAGTATTTTCTTAAACAGTTGATAATTTTCACATTTCTCTGTTAAATTGTGCTTCCTTGTTACTGAGGACCACAGCTTGCTACTAACTGCTAATGAGTTATGACACATCTATTATTTATGGAGCTTATAAATTTAGGTGTCATTCTGAAGGTTACTCTGTGGTTTAAAATCTCAGGTGATCTCGTTGAAGTTGCTCCACAGAGTTGTCAACTGTAACTATGGTAATCTGAAATTTACCAGGCTGCAACCAGTGTTTTATCTGCAATGGATGTGTCTTCTAGTGGTATCCTGGTCTCATTACAGAAGGGACGTTGCTCAGACAAGCTTTAATGATGACTCTTATAGCCACGTGCTGTAATGGTTGGTGAAATTTGATGGAATAATGTGCCTAGTTCGTTTATCTCTCAGACTGGTCCCGTTCTTTCTGTCTGTTTTGCAGAGTGTATTCTTTCTGACACACAGATCCCTACATTCTTTGCTGGTATGTATCAAGGTTTTCATGGAATGAATGAGAACTGGAGGGACTTGAGATAATAGTAATGGAATGTAAGGCATCCAGGAAGAGATGTAGCAACAGAAAATTAATTTATGATCTAAGTGCTTTCCACAAATTATCTCATTTAATTCTTTGTTAGAAGGCAGAGATGCTAAATAGCATGCTTTGAACTGAGAAGGGACTTTGAGACCCGAAACAAAACTGCAATTCCGTAAAGTACAATTATGAAGTTTATTGGGGGTAACTTATAGACAGGCAGGAAGGATGGGGCGGACAGTGGTCCACAGGCATTCACAGCTTTACTCTGCATTGCCAAAATGGATAAAGGGGACTTCAAAGAGGCCGAAACTAANAAAAGGAAAGTCCTATATAAGCTTTGGTGCATATATATTTTTAGGCTGTGCCTTAGCCATCGAGGGGCCTTTTCCTTTTCTGATTCATGCCTCTGTTAAGAATAGTCAAAGTTGCCAGAAAAGGGATTTTTGGATAAGAAAGAGAGGTGAGATTGTGTTAAAATAGGAATTCAGAGTCAAGAAAAGATGAAAAGCTATATTTAGAATGGGGTTTGGACTGAAAATGACTGTGGATCTTTTTCTTTTTTAATAGTGTGAGAAATGCAGCCACAGGTTTGAAATGGAACTATTTAAACATTTATTTCAGCCCAGCTGAGAAAAGGAGAGAGCCAGTTTCTTCCCAGACCTCAATGTTTATCTTTAGGATGTAAAAAGAAAGTGAGAGACTGGATGACCTTGTTTTCACTGAATTTGATCTCTTTTGCCTTTTTTCCTTCTCTTTTGCCTTTTTGAGGGGGGATCATGTGTATTTTTTTATGCTGAAAATAGAAGATTTTGTCCCTTGCAGTAGGCACAGGTTAAAAAAAAAAAAAAAAAAAAGAGCACCATGGCACATGCAAATGGTGTTAGAGAATACAAACAGGCTTCTCCATGATCATGGAATTCCATGGACTGACTGTATCCAGATTCACAATTATGCCATGGTTGCTCCTTCAAATAGGCTAGCATCTCTTTGGACCACATTTACAGACACAGCTTAGCCATTAAGCAAAGTTCTCGACTTAATCTCTCTTGCTTAAAGGCGAACTGAATTGGTACTGTGACTTTTTTCTTCCTTCTTTCCCTTCTTCCTTCCTTTCTCCTTCCCTTCTTATCTCCCTCCTCCTTCCTTTCTTTCCATCTCTCATCTGTCCATCTACCTACCTACCGGAATTTTTTTTGGATGGGTCTTATACAGAGTTATACACAGGCTATAAAAGGGTTGGATGGTTTTATCTACCTTGCTTATTTAATCTACACAACAATCATGTTCGATAGGCATCATTACCCTCAAGCTCCAGATAAAGAAACTGTAGCGTAAAGAAGTAAATTATTTACCTAGTTTCAGGGCCAGCAAGTGGTGAAGACTTGCAGATGAGTCTTTCTGGCTCTGAGGAGTTCATGTTCTTGACTGCTATTACCTAGAGTCACTACATACATTTTGTCCTAAATTTGTGCAATGTTTGCCAAATGACACACGGCTGCCAAAAACAACCATCTGAAAATTGACAAATTCATTCATGCAGTTACATGGGGAGATTTCTTTATCTGTTCATTGTCATTACCAACTTTTTGTTATATTGATGGAGTGGTGCCTTGCTGAGACAGAGTAGAGAATGGTCATGTATCTCCAGCATTTCTAAAATTTGAGGTGACATTTCTGAAAACATGAGCACTTCTCTTCCTTCTCTCTGCAGTTTTGGGGTAGAAATGGTGTGGTTGCAGACTGAGGGTGATGGAGAAAGAACCCTGTGCTGTTTGGTAAGAATTCCACCTCTGCTGTTCCCACCTTGCAGTACAAGGATAGTGTTGCTAGGAAAGATGACATAATTAACTCCTAAAATAAATGAATGCTTTTAATTTAAATGAAAGTATTATTTTAAATTAAGATGAATTTTGATGGTCCTGTTGGAAAATAACATTTCGCCTAAAATGAATCAGCCTGTTCAAGAAGCAGTGATATATATGGAACAGCTTCTCCACAGAAAGTCCGAGCCATTTCTTCTCTAGTAAGTGACCCAGTAAAAGTGCTATATATACACCCAGGTCCTTTCCAACTGTATAGGCGATGATGGAAAAGAATGACTCAGCCTAGTAACGACAGGAGACCCATGGAAATGGTTTCTTTCTCTGGATTTGGTTTAAATCTCTGAGTTTCTTTAAAAGTTTTAGGCCATTTAAAATCAATAGTAATGTTTAATATACATTTTATAGAAAGGAAATTACATCTTTTAAAAAATAAATTCAGGGCTATCCCATGAGTCACAAATGAGCTTATTAATTGGGGTCCATAAGAGAATGTAGAAATTGTATGCATTATACAATACATGATGCCTTTTGGCCTCTGTTTTCCTCTTCACTCAAATTATGTAAGTCAAGTCAGGTATTAAATTTGCTTTGCTACATGTTTAAATGAGCATTAAGGGATATTTCAAATGCATTAACTAGAAACATCACCTTTAGCAGCCAACATTGAATTTATCAGTTTTGGGGACTAAATTAGACAAGGATTAAAACAGGACAAGAAGTCTAGTTACTCATATAATTGTATAATTGAGTTTGATTGACATTTCAGTGTCCTAATATGGAGAGTCATGAAGTCAGTTGCCAAGAGCTGTGGATTCAGGGCCATCGGTGAGCCTACCACCACCGCCGCCCTGCCTGTGGGGAGACTCATTACTGCTGTCTGTTTTCTGGCGGCCAGCCTCTGTCATTTTCTTCTGCTGCTTCATCCTGTCGCTGCAGTAACGGTGCCGTCAGCTGAACCTACCTGTGTGTGGAGCAAAACCTGCGCAAAAGCACCCGCTGCCTCCCCACTGGCAGTAGGAACGTTTATCTCTGACATTCCACTTTCTCTACAAGTAGGCCCAACTAATACAACTACGAGTGTCCCCTGCATCCTGAGAACTGACCCACCTGCTCTGTGCTGCTCCCAGAGAGCCAGGATCCCACCAGTGTGCTTCAGTGTGGCCGCAGGAAACCTTCCTTCTCATCCCTCGATTACGCTCATGACACCATGATCCTCTGACATCTGTGTCCAACTCCACCTGCCTCTCAGAAATGTTCAGGGGAGGCATATGAGAGAGCAGAGGGACATCGGCTTTGGCCTTAGACTGAGGGGCACGTATTGTCTCTACCACTACTCCTGTAAGTCAACATCTTGGTTTCTTCACTTCCATTCTTGGGGGAATAGTTCCCTTGAAGAGAAGGTTCAGGGAGATACTTACCTGAAATGCTTTGCACAGTCAGCAGTAAATGGAGGGTCGATTCCTGTTTCCTTCTTAACACACACGCGCCAGCTTTCCTCATGGGTATATATGTTTCCTCCTGTTACCAGAAAATTGTGTTGTGCTACAGAGAGCTTACTGGAGAAGACAATGGCACCCCACTCCAGAGTTCTTGCCTGGAGAATCCCAGGGATGGAGGAGCCTGGTGGGCTGCTGTCTCTGGGGTCCCACAGAGTTGGACACGACTGACGCGACTTAGCAACAGCATGGAGAGCTTATATAACAGAGTCCTTTGGGTCTTTGGGATGATTTTATTCAACCGTTCTGTAAATTCCACTGGCAAGAATATGAGATATGTGCTTCACACCCCCAGACCTCCTGCAGAGCCACTATATCATAGGCATTTAATAAGCTTTCACTGAATAGAATGCCATCATAGAGGTGGTAAATCAAGACAGATAAACTCCTGGATTCTGGAAATAAACTGCCTGTATTTTCACCAGTAAGGTATCTCTTACCAGAGTATGACCTGAGTAAGTCACTTAACCTCTGTGTGCTTCAGTTTCCCCACCTGTAAAATGAGGCTAATAGCACTGCCTCGTGTGCTCTTCGGAGAATTAAATGAACTCACACATGTATAGTGTTTAGAAGAGTGCCGACACTAGGTAAGTGCTTTGTTATCACTGTTGCACTTAATAATAACCGGTTATTATTTTTTATAAAAATGTGTCTTTTGTGATTTCTTACATCAGGCTTCTCCCACAAGTAGGACCTTGACTGTCTTCAAAGCAGTCAGAAATAGCCATCTTTTAGGCCAGTGAAGTTGAGTTTTCCCCATGGCATTTGGAAATTGCTTACAGCATAGCATCTGCTTTGTTTGCGTTTGCTTGTGGCACGGGCATGTGAGTTCTCACGACTCGGGGGCCAATTTGCTGGTGTATTTTGCTTATTACTCTCCCTTTGCAGACACTTGGCCAGACGTGGCCTTTTCACAGTCTGATGCTCCCTCTGTTTCCTTTTTATTATCTTTCTCTCGTGAATGAGGGTCCAGCTGCTTACATTTCTCTCTCCTACCTCAGTTTCCCAGGTGACGTTGCACAAGCGCGGCTGCAGCCAATTATATGATTGTTATTCTTGGGCACTGTCCTCCCTGAATACTTGGCAGTTTTCTGACCCTGGCACTCTGACCTGGGTGAGATAGAGGAAACCTGGCAGTGTCCAGCATATAGAATTATTTTACTGAAAAGGAACTTGTTCTGTAGTACATGTGGCATAATCCTTACTTTCCATGAGTTCTTATAATTCTCATTAAGTCCATGAAATAAAAGTTAATATTTCTGACTCTAAAACTCCCAGCCTCTTTATACTGAATGATATCCATTGCTATTACAATTTTTTTTCCCTCTCTCATTTATATCCTCCGTCCATCCACTCTGTGTTACCAGCTCAGATTTCTCTATAGTAGAATAGGTCTTGGGCCAGAGATCACATTGAGAGTGATCAAACACTTAAAAACCCAAGATGGAAGCTGGTAAAATGGAGTCATGTGGAACTATGTTCAAACATTTGCACCATATTTGTTTGCCTTGTGTGTTAATTTTCTGCAATGACCTCTTGTGTGTGTTCACTGTTCGGTTGTGTCTGACTCTGCAGCCTCACAGACTGTAACCCACCAGGTTCCTCTGTCCATGGGCTTTCCCAGGCAAGAACACTGGACTGGGGCACCATTTTCTAACCCAGGGATCAAGTCTGTGTCCCTTGTGTCTCCTGCATTGGCAGGTGGGTTCTTGACCACTAGCACCACCTGGGAAACCCCTCAAACTCCTCTTCGGTAGAACTATTTTTAGTGCTGAATAAACAAGAGTACAGAGAGCACCTGTTTTACATATAAATTCATTTTACATATAAATGTGGCCCCATAATTAAAAGACATACTCTTAGAAATATTTGGAGATAATTATAAGGTCTGTAATAATTGTATAAATGTTAGCATTTTGTTCCCCTTCCCTGAGCTCCAAAGTCACTCACTTCACCCCTAAAGAGAATGCCTTGTCCCTGCTGGTCATTTTTTTGTTTCATCTCTTCACTGTTCATGCTCTGGGTAACAGGCGCCAGTCTTGAATTTTGTGTATTTGTGTTGAGGGAGTTGAAAGTACAGAGGATTTTGGAGACCACTTTTCATCAGCTTACCATCCTTTCAATATAAGCACCTGTTTCTTGTTAGGTAAACTAGACTTAACCTTCACCATAAGAGTGATCACCCTACTAATGATGGGTACCAGCACCATCTTCCAGTACCACCTTCTGTGTTCCTGTATGCCCTCAGAAAACCTTTCTGGAAAAGTAGGGGAACCTGAGACTAGGATTTAAGAGTGTAGTTCATTCTAACATTCTGTTCTTCCATCTGCTAGTCACACTAGTTTCTGAGGCAAGTCTAAATCTACCAAATGTAAGCCCTAGGATTCTAAAATAGTAGTTCTTAACCTTAACGTCCACACTGAAATTATCTGGAAAGTTTAGGAAATGTGGATGCCCGGGTCCTACTCCCAGAGCTCTGGATTGAATGATTTTGGAGCATGGTTGGAATATCTGGTTTTTATAAACTGGAAAGTGGCAATCAATGTTTTTTCTTGTGTGCTCTCTAGGACTACCTGGATTCACAGGGGAAACCAATTTTGACATCTGATATTCAGGACTATACATCTATCTCAACACTTCAGTTTTTGCATGTTAATTAGATGTTAAGGAAAAACTAGATTTTTATCAGGCCCTTGATACAATTATTTAGATGCTGTTTTCAATATTCATCCACCCATTCCTTCATTCATCTCAGTAACCTCATTTAGACAGTGAAGAAGAACTACAGGGAAGTTAACTTTTGAACCAGTGAGTCCTAGGTTTGTAATCCAGCATCTTGGGCAAGAGACTTCAACTTCTGGGGCTTCTACATCCACATCTGCAAAATGGGATTAATATAGGTATTGTGATGATTAAACAAAATTAGATTAGGTATATTTGGTGGAAATTCACATGTAATCCTTGCCTGATACACATGAAGTTCCCAAAGAACATATACTTCCAACCCTATTTAGTATGCATGGAAATGTCTAACAGCTTTGGGTGCCAGGTAAATGTTTTCTAAAGCAAGAAAGGCAGGTGTAACCTTTTGCTTCTTTTCAGTGATGTGTCATTCATTGCAGACTGTTGACTTGACACAGCAAAACATCGTGTCTTCCAGTAATGGCTCAATTTTCAGCTTCGCAACAGACCAGTCATCATCCACAGTTGACAAACACATTTTACTCAGAAACGACATCAAAATGCAATATTTGCCCTGTCATGCTGAACGGTGCCTTGCTCGCTGACTCCCTCATATTCTCAGCTTTCATTACCCTTTTACTTGCTCTTACCCTTTTGCTGTCAAGTCACCTTACTTCATTTCTTTAATAATCTGACAAAGATGAAAGAAATATTATCATGGGCGTCTGAAACAATTGAAACGTCCTTTACTGTCATTATTTTCATTTAGATGACAGAAGAATCTCCCTTGTCATAAATGTAAGTAATGTCTCTGTGTTTCATAATACACATGTACGACTGTCTGTGTGTGTTTGCTTGCTATCTTCCAAAATTAGTTTCCTGAGGTAGACTTTGTGTACAACTCTGGCTTGGTGGTAAAGAATCCTCCTGCCAACACAGGAGATGCAGGTTCAATCTCTGGGTTGGAGAGATCTTCTGGAGTAGGGCATGGCAACCCACTCCAGGGATTCTTGCCTGAGAAATCACATGGGCAGAGGAGCCGGGCAGGCTACAGTCCATGGGCTCACAAAAGAGTTGGACATGACTTAGCAACCAAACGACAGCAACTAAGATTAAGTGATCTTCCCCAAACTACTGTTTGTTACAGTCTGAGGACATTATTTTAAATTAAAACAATTTTTGACTATGCCGCATGATGTGGAATCTTAGTTCCCCAACCAGGGATCAAACCCGCACCTAAGTTCCCTGCACTGGGAGCACAGAGTCTTAACCGCTGGACTACCAAGGAAGTCCCTGGGGACATCAGTATAAGCCAGCAACCAGCAAACCTGAAATAACATCTGTGTGTGTGTGTGTGTGTGTGTGTGTGTGTGTGCGCGCACGCATGTGCTCAGTCACTTCATCATGTCTGACTCTTTGTGACCCTGTGGACTATAGCCCACCAGTCTCCTCTGTTGAGGAGATTCTCCAGGCAAGAATACTGGAGTGGGTTGCCATGCCCTTCTCCAGGGGATCTTCACATCCCAGGTTTTGAACCTGTCCCTCCTGCGTGTCCTTCATTGCAGGCAGATTCTTTACCACTGAGCTACTGGGGAAGCCTGAAATAACATCTGCTCTAATTTAAAGCAGATCTAATTTAACCAACACAGATCATGGTTTTCTATTTAACATGATATGTATTCTGTTAGTTATTCCAACAAATGATAACTATATATTACCGATTCATAAAGAAGTATTTCAAAGAGGCTATCAGGTAGATGCTCCCTCAATAACCTGGGGTAGCTTGATATATAACCTATAAAGGCCTTTTTCTTTACCCATCCCAACCCCTGCCTTTCTTCCTCAACCTTATCTAATAAAAGAAGGGTGCTTTTCTCCTAAATTTCTTTTTTGTTCTATCACACCAAGTTCTAGATTGTTTTTATTCTTACTTTGTCAGAAATAATCACTCTCACTCTCCCCTCGATCTTTGATCTCTCCCTCTCTTCCTGATCAGTCTAACCAGTTAAAACAAACAACTAAAACACTTCCTAAACTTACTACCCCCTCATCCAGCTGCCTGACTTCTTTTTCCTTAATATCTAGATTAAAGAAAAACTCATACAGCATTTCAAGTTCAGAAGTCATTGACTTAAGTGATCGTTAAAATAGGTTAATAACATTTCATTTCTACTTTTTCAGCATTTACTATTTTAAACTTTTAATTTCAAGTAAATTTAAATTCACCAAAGACTTGCAAAGGTAGTACAAAGATGTCTTATATACCCTTTCCCTTCTTCTCTTAGTGTTACTACCATGCATCATTATGGTCCATTTATCAAGTAGAAAATAGCATTGTTACGGAACTGCTGCTGCTGCTGCTGCTAAGTCGCTTCAGTCGTGTCTGACTCTGTGCGACCCCATAGACGGCAGCTCACCAGACTCCCCCGTCCCTGGGATTCTCCAGTCAAGAACAGTGGAGTAGGCTGCCATTTCCTTCTCCAATGGATAAAAATGAAAAGTGAAGTTGCTCAGTTGCTCAGCCAAGTCCGACTCCTTGCGACCGCATGGGCTGCAGCCCCCCAGGCTCCTCTGTCCATGGGATTTTCCAGGCGAGAATACTGGAGTGAGGTGCCACTGCCTTCTACGAATTCAATTACAGACTTTATTGGGGTTTCACCCATTTCCCCACCAATGGCTTTATTCTGTGCCAGGATCCAGTCAAGATTACTGTACTGTATTTAAATTTCTTAACATTTTGACTTCACTGCAGATTTTGACCTAAAGATAAAAATCTTTCATCCTGAAACAGTTTCTTTCCTTGTTGACACTTCCCTGGTTTTCTTCCTCTCTTTGGCAGGTTCTTACTAATTTCCTTCAACATTTAATGATTGAAATTCTTTAGAGCTTGGTCCTGGTTTCTCTTTATCTCCTTGCTGTTCACTGCCAGTGGCCACCTAGTCAGTTATCACATGGCTTCAGATACTGTTGCTATGTTGGTAACTCGAAATGCATATTTTATAGGCTTCTTCTATAGACTCCAGGTCCTCATATCCTTATATCTTCTCCAGATCTTTATATCCCCATTCTATATATTGTTAACCTCATTTAGGTGTGTTTGGAGTCAGATTCATTATCTTTCCTTCCCAACTGATCTTCCAGTGTCCCTTACTCACTTGCTTATGCAAACACAAGGTGCTCATTTTTTTTTTTTTTTAAACTTTGGATAACACCTACCCAAAGGCTTCCCTGGTGGCTCAGAGGTTAAAGCGTCTGCAATGCAGGAGACCTGGGTTCGATCCCTGGGTTGGGAAGATCCTCTGGAGAAGGAAATGGTAACCCACTCCAGTACCCTTACCCAAGTACACACACATATATTCAGAACATTGTCCAGAATATTTCTTTGCTGTCACTGCTGTTCATTTAGGTCAGGTCACCACCAGATCTCTCTGGACTCCAGACCCTTGTGGAAGAAGAAAAGTGGTTCTTTCTGCTCAGAAATTAATCTGTTAGGACTACAAGATTATTTTTCTCAAAAGAACCATAGGAGTAAAGAGAAGATGAAAGACCTTGATTATGGTGACCATAAAATTTATTTTCCAAACAAAGACACTTAAGTGGGATAGGAATATATTAATAGTTATTTCAAGACTACAGCCAAAGAGCTGATTGGTTTCAGGAAAATTGGAGGTATAATCACCCAGATCTTATTTTTTTTTTTTACTAGAAGATAAATTTATGTCACTGATGAAGATGTAGACTTATATAACAAAAGTAGAGGAGCCCTAGAAATAGGAATAATGAAGAAATGTCTACAATGCTGTCATATAAATTACCACTCAGGAAATTAAATCCAATTTCCTTTACCAAACAGACTCTTCAGTGTAACACATATATACTGAGTAAATGTAATTTATTCTACAAACATGTAGAACAAGCTTGCAGCCATTACAGCTTTGAGGTCAAAGATTACACTTCANTTACTAGAAGATAAATTTGTGTCACTGATGAAGATGTAGACTTACATAACAAAAGTAGAGGAGCCCTAGAAATAGGAATAATGAAGAAATGTCTACAATGCTATATAAATTACCACTCAGGAAATTAAATCCAATTTCCTTTACCAAACAGACTCTTCAGTGTAACACATATATACTGAGTAAATGTAATTTATTCTACAAACATGTAGAACAAGTTTGCAGTCATTACAGCTTTGAGGTCAAAGATTACACTTCATAGAAGATGGAAAACAAAACATGTGAAACAGAAGCTGGGAAGTTAGAAATCAGATTACTATAGGAAATCTTCCGTCCAGTAGATAACCTGGTCAGAAACTGAAGTTTTTTATTACAAACCATAGAGAGTATGCAGACATTTAATTTAAATTAACACCTTGTCTAGTCTGATTAATGCTTTTTATTCTTTGCCTCTTTATGGAAATCGGTATGTAAATATTCTTTGAAGTCAGATAGACTAAAGAATAAATCTGCTTAGGCTGCAGATTTTGAAGGGTTATGTTTCTTCTGCTTAAAAGAAGGGATGACAGCTATCCTGCTCATTCCATAGGCTCTCAGGAATACTTTGTGGGGTAGTATATGTGTGAATTCTTGGCCAGTTTTAAGTCTTAGAAGTGTTATGGTACCAGCAACAGAGGAGGCCTTATTTTGTCTATCCATACAAGCCTAGCCCGGACTGCACAGGTGGTCTTAAGAAGGGTCCTGGCCCTGTGATGAAGTGGAGTCCAAGCTTAGCATCTGTCTTCCTCCACAGATATTTTCAAAGTCTGAGCGAAATCTTAGATCCTCCACTAGGACTACTGTGGTGGGAATACTGCTGAATGTTTTGCTCAGTCTCTGAGCAAATATAATCCTTCCTCAAAGTTCCCCTGCCCTGGCCCTAACTCTTGGAGGACAGCTGTGGGCCATGTGGCTTGAGATCATTGTAGAGGTGGTCGTGGGTACTACGAGGGCAGCTGCATTGAGCTCTCGGGTCAATGAAACACGGAAGATCAGAAGGCAGATTCAGGAAGTGGACAGTGACAGACCCAAATACTTGAACCCAGGAGAGGACTCCTCTTCAGAAGGCATACCTAGTTTTCTCATTGTTGGGTTTGTTGATTGGTTTGCTGCTGTGATGAGAAGTTTATAGCTTTTAGAGTGAAAAATAAGCAGGACCTTGGCTCATGTTCCATAACGTATTGAGTTGCTTATTTGTACTCAGCCTTTTATTCTCCTGAGAAATATGTAACCTCCATCTCTCCTGCCCACCCTCTCCCTAAATGTACAATGCTATCAAAACTTGGATTGCACCTTGGCCCCAGGGGTTTGGGGAACTTGTTTGTAAGCATGAGAGGAAGGCTAGGTAGAAAGGGGGAGTGGCACCCTTTTCTCCCCTTTAGTTGGTACTAGAACTTACTGCAAAAATAAACCTTTCCTGAAATCCCAGCCTGTCCCAGGGAGGATGCCCCAGCCTATACTCTTAGCATAGTCACTGGTTACCGTGATTCAGAGAACAGGCCTTCCAGACAGGAGTCCCCAGGTCCCCACCCTGGCCTGCACATCCTCTCCCCGCTCCACATGCCCCCTGACCATGAACAGTGTTTGGAGGCACAACTCCAGAGGCAAGGTGAAGGACAGCTGCTCTGCCCCCTTCATTGTAGGCATTGGGAAGTGCTCCATTCTTAAATCATAGAATGGTGTAGCCCCCCAAAGCTTCAAAAAGCAATTCACATACTAGAAAGGCACGGATGAGGAAATTGAAGACGAAAGACAGAAAGTGTCTTAGCCAAAGTCCCAATGTTAATTACTGACAGAACTGGACTTGTATTTAGATGTTCTCCGTAGTTAGCAGCCTTCCTTCTGTGCAGTATATAAATGTTTGTTGGGGCATATCTAGTTCCAGACAGTCATCCTTATTAATAATGTAGCATCATTTAAGGGTATGTGCATAATGGCATTGCGTTTATTTCCTTTATTGATCATTATTAATATTTCAGTGTTCTTTCATTTATTTTTTTCTGAGAACTTTATCATAAATGACTATGCTTGTCTTAGGGAATCTTAAAAATGTGTTTTTAAAAACTCAGTTTGTGGCATGAATGTGGAAGAGATGCTTTACAGTATTTGTTAGGAAATGACATATGTATTCCTTACATTAAAACACATGTTCTATGCCCCTTCCCAGTCCATGCCTTCCAGATACTACAGAAAACCATTTCTGCGTTCAATTATGATAAGGAAGTGCCTTTTGCATTTGTTGTGAGATGAATGAATGATTTAGATCTTCAGTTCAACACTGAACAGATTTGCAGAGAACATTAAAATCCTTTACCTTGACATTTCTGATGCCCATCATTCTGTCACCTTTGAGTCATGGATTGTTGATTAAAAATACGTTATATGCCTCCAACTCTAAATGCACTCAGAAACATTTTTAAGAGCTTATTTAAATTTCCAGTTTCTTCACTGCATTCCTCTAAGGAATTTGAATAAACAGATTAGCCTTTCCACCTTGACTTTACAATTAAGGACCAGAACAATTCAGCCAGTATCAAGCATGTTGATAAAAGCATGCTATGCGTATGCTGTCATCTTAATTTGCTTAAGACTTCAGTACTTGAGAAATTCTGCATAATGTTCTCAGTGCCCAGTATTCCTGCAAAGCCAGAGACTGCATTCTCAGAGGGCTCATTTCATCTTCAGTTTCTAGTAATATTTCTGTTTGTCTATGCATGGTGAGTTTAAAGCTAGTTTGAGTAGTCCCTCATCCTGATTCCCTATCTCCACACAGATTTTGAATTTCAGAACTTGCAAGATCATTACATACCTGTAAGTAGAGATGTGTGGAAGAAAGGGGTTAGTAGATAAGGCTCTTATCTAGTATCCCAGTCAGGATGAGGCTTTTGGAACAACAGCCTGCTCTGAGTCTGTATGTTATGGGAAGATAAAAGTGTAATATTTGAATTCACACTGAGCACCTAGTGCCAGAGTGTTAACCAGATGCATGAAATGTAAATACCTCTCACTTGGGATTATTTTAACTAATTTTAGGCATAAACACAAAGATGCCCCAGGTAGCATTTTTCCTATATTTGTGCAAAAAATATGGTGATTAAGGTTTGTACAGGAATTGATGAAGTTCTGCAGCTCTTTTGGGGGCAGAAATAATTGTTTGGCAGCCTGTCTGATAAATTATTTAGACACATTAGTAAAAATAGTTCTGGTCATTGCCCCTTAGAACTAATTGATTTGAGTAAACAGTCATTACCGTGATTGAAACAACAGAATTCATGTCCTGTTTCAGGATCATTTGTGCCAAAATAACAACTTAGGTCATGGGATCTAAAGAAGTAACAAGCATTTATTATTCACCCACTGTGTGCCAGGGGCTGTGCTGAGCACTTTGGATACAGGGATAGAAGTCATAGATTACAGACTGACTGTTGAAGCTTCCTAATATAATGGGATTACATTAAGACATCAGAATCTATTCCACTCATAACCAAATTTACCATTTCGTCTGTGCTTTCCCCATCTAAGTCAGTATGATCCCTATCCCTAACTTGGATGAGCACAGTCAAAATTTCAAATTAGATTCCTGATATTTTTTATCATTGAAAAAACAGATGAAGAGGTCAAAAGAAAACAACACTAATCAGCTTTGTGCCTTTTGTCCCCAAACATTCAGTTTTCACTGGCCTCTGTAGCAGGTGATATAGAATTTTTTAGATTGTCTCACAAGCAGAACTCAAATATCTAGAATTTTACTTTATCCAAGTAAATCTTTTTCATTTAAAAGTGTGTGTTTGTGTATGTGTGTGTATTCTATTTTACTTATCCACTTCTCTATACTCATCTAAAGCATTTTTTAGGGAGGACAGCTTTAAAAAAAATACAAAATGCCCAAAGGTAAGACACACAATTCAAAAGAAATCATTATTAACCAATTTAAACATTCACTTTCCAAGTTGCCTTATGACATTGGTTCCAGTATAAAGAGTTACTGCTTCACATGAAAGCAGAAGACCACCCAGTGCTTTCTCCTTGGCCTTCACTCATACCATTCCTAGAAGGATGATACAGACATACTTTATTATGGATCTGAAGCATGCTGCTGCTAAGTCACTTCAGTCGTGTCTGACTCTGTGAGACCCCATAGATGGCAGCCCACCAGGCTCCCCGTCTCTGGGATTCTCCAGGCAAGAACACTGGAGTGGGTTGCCATTTCCTTCTCCAATGCAGGAAAGTGAAAAGTGGAAGTGAAGTCGCTCAGTCGTGCCCGACCCTCAGCAACCCCATGGACTGCAGCCTTCCAGGCTCCTCCATCCATGGGATTTTCCAGGCAAGAGTACTAGAGTGGGGTGCCATTGCCTTCTCCAATCTGAAGCATGGTTGTAAGTAAAAGTTAATTCTTTATCAGGAAAACCCAAGATGAAGTGGAAATTTATTTCCTGGTATTGCTGGTTGTTTTCTGCTTAGAAAGCAATGGCACTGTATTGTGGACGCTGTTTCTAATTAGCAAGCTTTTGAAATATGATGTCTTATTGAGCAAAATGGCCATTCCATGCGTAACTGCAGTTTCAGCAGTACCTTTTTATTTCTGGTTATTAATTTGCATTTAAGATGAGTCAAAGTCATTAATTTACTGAACCAACATGGAAAGCGTGGCGCAGTTAAGTTTATAAATGACACCATCATGCTTCAGTATGTTTGAGCTTAATGACATTCTATCACATGAGATAGTCTACTATCCTTGTACTTGATGTAACTGGTGGCATTAGACTGCTAGGACTGTGGTAGTATTTGTTGCTTTAATTGTATTGAACTAACTAGACATAAGTAGACTGTTAATAGAGCTTGTAGTTAGATTTTCATTGTCCTGGCTGTAAATTATATTATCATTATTTTTGTTTTTCTTTTGGAAACATCAAGCTTTCTCAATATTATGACAGTCATACTATTGTTGAAGTCTTTAAGGAAAGGATAAATATGCTAATAACATTCTGAAATAGCATTCTGGAAGAGACTAATTTTAAGCCAAAGTGAGTAGTGTAGCACAAAAAAGTGTAACTTTTCCTTTGAAGATTCCATTTTTTAGAAGTTAGGGAAAGCACTGTACTCAAAAACATCCTTACCAGAATTCACAACTTGTTTCACCCATTATTTCAAGTCCTTTATATTAGAAGTTTAGGCAAACACTAAAGGGAATGTGCAACTAAACTACCAGGAAAATATTTTAAATATTTTATATGATTGGGAGATTTATGAGTTAACCTCTGAGTATTTTTTTTTTTNTTACCACTAGTGCCACCTGTGAAGCCCAATCTCATTTTAAATGACTTTTATATATTAATAGAAATACTTGCTATAGGGTAAGTGATTCAAGAAATACAGGAAATGAACATATCATTTTATTTTGTATCTAGTGGCCAGCTCTTTGTATATATTGGCTATAGTCTTCACATGGATTTTTCTAAGGTAGGTAATTCCCCCCGCCCCAATTTTATTGATAAGAAAGATGAGACAAGAGGACTTCCAGTGCATTTTATATATTCACTGGTAGTAAACGGAGTTTCTCAATGTCAGACTCTGGTCTGTTTCATTAAAAACCTGTTCTCTGTTCAAACATCTTTACTCACTACTTTTCATAATAAGTCTGTTGTCACTAAATCCTAGACTTCTTGACCCAAACTGTGTGAATAATGATCACAGCATCCCTCTAGGAAAGAGAAGTATCAACTGCAATTACTCCTATTTGATGGATGGGAATCCTGGTTTACTTTAAGTGAAGTAATTAAGGCTGCCCATGGGCAGGTCAGCCATGTGGAAGCTGGTTCTTTACATTCATCTTAGGTTCATATACTGCAGTGTATTGATTCTTACATAATATATTTAATGGCTTGATTTGACAAAGTGGCTCATCACTCTTGATCTTACCCCTACCGGTGATTCCCAACTCTCCTGTGAGCTGCACAGAGCTTATATAGAGAGGGAACACTTTCTGAATGGAATGGAAAATAAAACCTTATTTAACCAGAATGGATTTTGTTCTTGAAGCAAAAGAAAATAGACCCGTTTTTCAAAGATCAATTCTTATTCCATAAGACTTGTGCAATTATCTGTTGAATTTGAGTTTAGTTCAAGTAAAGATTGATTTCCAGGCAAGGTTCAGGGGGCTCAAACAGTATAGCCAAAAAAAGAAGTGGATAGCCATTGTACNCAAAAGAAAATAGACCCGTTTTTCAAAGATCAATTCTTATTCCATAAGACTTGTGCAATTATCTGTTGAATTTGAGTTTAGTTCAAGTAAAGATTGATTTCCAGGCAAGGTTCAGGAGCTCAAACAGTATAGCCAAAAAAAGAAGTGGATAGCCATTGTACCTGCATACTTGTGAGCTTAAAGTTAAACAGGTTGACTCAACAAACTTTATCAGATTTTCCCCTTTCGGGGGATTCCTGGAGAAGTGGACATTATATGGCCAGCTGCATTAGTACCAAGGGCCCTGCTAGGTATGAAGAAGTGCCTTCATTTTGTTGATCATTCTGTATGTCAAGGATACTGTTCTCATTGCAAAAGTCAGTCATTGACTTTTTACCTTGTCATCTCCTTGCTCTATTTATTCCTCATCTCTTTTTAGACATCTCTTTAACTTAAGGGCAAAGAGAAGACACCAAGTTGCTAGCTATCGTTTCCCACTGAACCCAGGAGAATGCACCTAGGTATCGAGTGAGTCAACATCCACTTTTTCTCAGTCTATGGTTCTTGTTACTGGCAGAGAAACTAGTAAGTCAAAACCAAAACAACGTGGGACATGTATCCATGGGACTTATTCCTTTCCAGGAGACTGGAAAGCAAGGAGCTCTTTCCAACACGTGAACTCCATTTAACCCTTCCATATGTAAGCTAAAGTCTTACTTTCATTACTTAATTTATGTGATGAAGCTCTCCAAATCTCTCCATGTTCTCTTACCTACAACAAAGTCAGCTAGATCATGTGAAGCCCTACCTCTACTTCCTGGTTACTTTATTAAGATGCTGTTACCCCAAACCAGTTGGCAGGGCAACAGAGAACGGAGAGTCTTCAGTTAGATTCCTCTGGTGCTCTGCTTTCCTTTGCCAACGTCTCCTTCACACGATTTTCTCATCTTATACAATTTTCCCTTCTAGTATAATAAATTCTCTCATTTGACCTTCCACTCAAATGAAGATTATCTTAAAAAAAATTGCTCACAACTGAAGAAATAACCTAACCTAATTCTCAAGGAAAATGCCTCCCTTCTTGTGCATTCTACACTTTGTCATTACTATTTTAAGTTCTCTGCATATTAACTTCATTCTGGATTTAAAACAAATGTTTATCGGTCATACAAAATTTGGATAATATGACCAAGCACCAAGAAGAAAAAGCATATCTGAATATAGATATAGTATTATTGATATTTAAGCAATATAGTTGTTAAGGGCTTAGATTTTGGATTAGCCATCATTGCCACCCAACACATCAGTAGATGAATGAGAAATATGAATTCAGATAGGGCCATAAATGGTGGAAAGTCCCTGACATATCTGTGTGCAGGGTTAGGTGAAGGCTGGGGAAGGGAGTGCTCATTTACAAGTAATCAAAGAAGACTTCTTTGAACAGAGATCTGAATACTGCAAAGTAACATTCTAGGAAGAGCAAAAGCAACACCCTTGCGTGGGACCCTTCTTGCCCTGATTGAGGCTAGAGTCTTCAGGTGAGTGGGCAAGATGAGGAGCGATAGATCCTAGAGACCAGAGAATGGAGGCCACTGATCCTTTGGAGAAGGAAATGGCACCCCACTCCAGTGTTCTTGCCTGGAGAATCCCAGGGACGGGGGAGCCTGGTGGGCTGCCGTCTGTGGGGTCGCACAGAGTCGGACACGACTAAAGAGACTTAGCAGTAGCAGCAGCAGCAGATTCCATGGTAAGAAGTATGGATCTTAAGTGTGGTGGAAAGTTATAGTCAGTTTCAACCGAGGGACCTATATGATGGGATCTATAGTTTAGCAGCAGCAGCAGCATAGTTTTAAAGAATCATGCTGGCTGCAATATTTGGAATGGATTTTAGAGAAGAGGAGTGCAAGTATTAGTGTGGGAAGATAAAACACCAGATTAGCAATATGATTTGGAGGCAGAGAAGGCAGTACTTGACTGAAGACCAATAAAAGGAGAGAGAAAAATAAAGAGTCCAGCAAAACAACAGTTTTGCCTACTCATAATGTAAAACTAGGGGAGGAACCAGTTTGAGGAAAGAAGACCAAAAAAGGGGAAATGAACAGCTTCATTTTTGGACATTTTAACTTGAACCTGGAGTAGTAGTCTGGAACTCAGTAGTACTCTGGAACTCAAGGGCAAAGTTGGCATTTGATACATAAATCAATAGTATTAGAAATAGAGATAAAAGTAGAGGTAGAAGTTATATGTCTCGTTATACAATAGTATTTTTACTCTTAATTTTTTTCATATTTGATTTAATATATCTTTCTAAAAACCTCATATCTTAATATTTCTTTATACCTGATATTACTTGTTTATTTTACAGTTATATGTATATGTATCTACTATGTACATACATTTCTTCATTTTTTTATTTGCTTGTAATACTGATTTTCAAACCATGTATGCTACTGAGCTAGGTCTTAGCAAAAGGAGGGCACCCTGACTCTTGTTAACAAACTAAAACTTACAATTTTATCTCAGTTAGTAGAAGTACTGGGAGAAAAGGCATGAATGATTTTAAGAATTTTGAAAAAAATACAATTTGCTTTTCAGGTCTGACACCTAGCACTGATAGATGCTCAGTAATAATTTATTTGCAGACTGATTACAGTCTCTCTAGAATTATGTGAAGGTGACTTTCCCCCTTTGCTTTGGCAGAACAGAATACTGCAATTTATAATAATGTCAGGTTGTAGGCAGAATAGCTTATTTTAATTTGCATTTATAAAATTAGGCAACAATATTTTTTATACTTTTGTTCATTATTTTTTGTGCTTTTGTAAATATTCACTCATGTTTGCTGCCTACTTTTCGATTGAGGGTCACTTTTCGTTTTCTCATTATAAAACTCTTGATATTTAAAGGTTATGAAAATGTTTCTTTATCATAACATATTAAATACTTTTCTTTTCCAGTTTCTTTACCTCTTAATTGCCTTGCGTGACTTAGCAACAACAAATTGCACTTATGTGTATCTTCGTTTTTTGAGGGTGGATGTGCGTGGAGTGTGCAGAAGAGACTAATATTTTATATTGCTAAATTAGCCTATCTTAAGATATTCTAAAGGAAAATAGACCTTGAAAAAGCAAGGCTTATTTTTCCATATTGAAAGAGGTTTCAACATTCCAAACAAATGCAGATAAATAGCTGCAAATTTAGGTACACCAAGTTACCATTTAAAAATTATAAATCAACTTGCCATTTGTTCTCTTGCTGTTCATTTTCTATTTGTCCCGTCTGTTCTTTGTTCTCTTTTTCTGTCTTCTTTTAAAGTCATTGTATATTTTTATGAGTCCATATCATCTCCTTTGTTAGCTTATTAGGTATAAATCTATGCTTTGTTATTTTAGCTACTGCCTTAGGGTTGTCATAGATCTTTAACTTACCATACCTTTAAGTGATATTGTATCAATTCATCTGTAGTATAAGAACCTTACACTACTATCTTCCATTTCTTTTCTCCTGGCTTTTGTGCTATTGTTGATATTCGTTTTCCTTTTACGTATATTATAAACCACACAGTGAATTATTATTTTTGTTTGAACAATCAAGTGTCTTTTAAAAAATTTAAATATCAAGAAAAAAATCTCATGTATTTACCCATGGGTTACTGTTTCTGGTCTTCATTGACCTATTTAGATCTATAAGTTGACCTGTATTAGTTTCCTTCTGCCTGAAGGACTTGCTTGAATATTTCTAGTTTTGTGGGTCTAGTGGTGATGATTTTTGTATCTCTGAAACAATCTTATTTCACCATCATTGTTGAAAGATATTTTTCTTAAGATGTTCCATGCCCTACCCCTCACCCACTACTTTAAAGATGTTTCTTGACTGATTTTTTGCTTGCGTTGTTTTTGATGATATATTTGCTGTCATTCTTACCTCCATTTTTATGTATGTAGTATGTCTTTTCCTTCTTGCTGCTTTTAGGGTTTTTCTCTTTGTGTCAATTTTAAGAAATTTGTTGATGCTCTTCCTTAGTCCAGTTGCATTTACTTATTCATTCTTGTACTGAGATTCCTTGAGCTTCTGGGATCTGTGAGGTTATAGTTTTATAAAATTAGAGAGATTTTCAGCCATTATTTTTTCAATATGTCTCAAATTCAGGTAACTTTTTTTTTTTTCTCTTCACCATGGGTCACATTTCTCAGCTTTTTTGCATTCCTGATAATTTTTTTATTGGATAGCAGATATTCTGAGTTTTGCTTCTTAGATGCTGGATAAATAACTTTTATAAATAATTTTTAGCTTCATTCTGGGATGAAGTTCATTGACTTGGAAAGCATTTGATCTTTTTAGTTCTTATTTTTATGACTTGTTAAGCTGGACTGAAGCAAAACAACTGTTCCGTCTAGGGGCTAATTATTCCTGAAATGTTCACTCTAGGCTAATTATTTCCATTCCTGAAGCGTGACTTTCTTAAGAATAAACAAATGACTATTAATTTAACCCCAAATATGACTTAGTGGCAAGCATCCAAAGAGAGTAACAAGGGGAATGGTCCACCTTGTACAGAATTTAGTAATAATTGCTGTTTATTGTCAAATTTTAATACCCATAAGTTTAAATTTTGTTTGTTGTTTAGTCACTAAGTTGTGCCTGACTCTTTGTGATCCTGTGGACTGTAGCCTGCCAGGCTCCTCTGTCCATGGGATTTTCCAGGCAAGAATACTGCTGTGAGTTGCTGTTTCCTTCTCCAGGGGATCTTCTGGACCCAGTGATCAAGCCTGTGTCTCCTGCTTGGCAAGCAGATTCTTTACCGCTGAGCCAGCGAGGAAGCCAGAGCTTCAAATTCATCCATTTTTATTTCCCGTTCTACTTTGTATTTTCATGGAGGTTAGTTCTGAGAACTGCCAGTTAGGCAGTAGTCTCCCAAGACATGTGGACTAAGCCACATGGGTTTGTCTCTAGAGTAAGTTCTTAGAGGTTTAATATTGTTTAAACTTTCTTCAGAGGATATTACTGTTAGTTGTGGGATCAAAAATTGCCCACCAAACCATGAAATTATCCTCAGACAAAAAATGAGGCAGGCAGCTCCATAGAATCAATGGATCTGTTTATTATAGGGTAATTTATTCACAGGGTAAAGTGAGTGGTTGGTGACATGAAAGTGTTCTCAGTTGCTCTCTGCAACACTAAGGGGCCACTGGGACAGTTTTTTTAGTTAAACTAGGTAGGATATGGGGGAATGTGTTTGGAAACAGGAAGTGAGTAACTAGCTTCTCAGAGAAGGCAATGGCACCCCACTCCAGTACTCTTGCCTGGAAAATCCTGTGGATGGAGGAGCCTGGTAGGCTGCAGTCCATGGGATTGCGAAGAATTGGACACGACTGAGCGACTTCATTTTCACTTTTCACTTTCATGCATTGGAGAAGGAAAGGGCAACCCACTCCATTGTCCTTGCCTGGAGAATCCCAGGGATGGGGCAGCCTGGTGGGCTGGCATTTATGGGGTCACACAGTGTTGGACACAACTGAAGCGACTTAGCAGCAGCAGCAGCAACTAGCTTCTCAGGTGCTGGAAATATGTCAGGGAAAGTCTTCATCATTGTTTGGAGACTCACCAAGCTTAGAGACCACCTGGACCTATTGATAATTAAACAATATCCAGTGGTATAAAGCCTTTGATGGCAGAGAGGAGATTTACAGTGCAGCCCTGGGTAGGGTCAGTGGAAGGACAGGAGGAACATAGGTGCCAGATGGAGTCCGTTATGCTGATGGCCAGATGTTAGCTAAAAAGTTCTCCTTGCCCAGCTTAAGATTCCTCCAGTATTTTTGTTCTTTCTATGTTCAGTTCAGTTCAGTTCAGTTACTCAGTTGTGTCCGACTCTTTGTGACCCCATGGACTGCAGTGCACCAGGCTTCCCTGTCCTTTACCAACTCATGGAGTTTGCTCAAACTCATATCCATAAAGTCGGTGATGCCATCCAACCATCTCATCCTCTGTCATCCCCTTCTCCTGCCTTCAGTCTTTCCTAGCATCAAGGTCTTTTCGAGTGAGTCAGTTCTTTGCATCCGGTGGCCAAAGTATTGGAGTTTCAGCTTCAGCCTTGGTCTTTTGAATGACTGATCAGAATTACTGATTCCAATGACAGTTCTTTCTATGTTAGTCTTTGCTTTCATATAACATGGGTTTCATAAATGCTTATCAATATTTGCATATCTACTCATATGGGTACGTTGTGCCCAAAACCTATTTGGAGTCTGTGGGTGGCTGAAAATTGTCCACTTCAGTTAGTATCCTGAAATACCTCACTAGGAAACCTTCCATGTCCTTTGGAGGTAGTTAGATTATCCAAGGGAAAAATAAATAAACCTTCCAGTTTCCCATATAGGTGGAATATACNTCATATGGGTACGTTGTGCCCAAAACCTATTTGGAGTCTGTGGGTGGCTGAAAATTGTCCACTTCAGTTAGTATCCTGAAATACCTCACTAGGAAACCTTCCATGTCCTTTGGAGGTAGTTAGATTATCCAAGGGAAAAATAAATAAACCTTCCAGTTTCCCATATAGGTGGAATATACTTGATTGTGAAAATATGGAAATAAAAGTGAAGAAAGTCGTTGAAAGTACCAGGATATAGCCTTCATTTTGATTTTCTAGTGTTCAGCGTTTTGTTTTCACGATCCTGTATCAGTCACACTCAGATTATTCAGAATAATGATCATGTTGATCGTTGACATGTCCAGTCCTCAACTGTGAGTGACTTGGTCCTGAGACTCTATGTTGCCTTCTCAAATCTGGTTCCATAGTTGTGAGAGGTAAGTAACCCAACTCTGTGGAGGACCCTAAAGTGAGACAGTGATCTATGTTTCTTAACCAGATATTCAAGTCCTCCATTTTTTAAATTTGCTTTTCTAATATCTCAATTCCAGAGATTTCCGTTCTGTCATTTCTCCAGATCTGGGGAGGTCTTGAATGTAACTTGAATTTCTTACCAGTTTTTCTGGCTTCTAAATTAACCATTCATCTTCCTCTGGCTGCTGAGTCACTTACATTACTCCCTCAGCTTTCCAGCATCCAAAATTTTGTTGGTTTTGTTGATTCCCATTCTCTCTGTTTGTGTGAATTCATGCCTTCTTGAAATGCCTTTACTGGAAGTAACGTTTAGAAGTTTCATGATGAAGCACAGCTCAATGCTGTGTTCAGCTTGCCATCTTAAACACTTGTGTATCTGCAAATGTCTTTCTGTAGCATTCATGGGTTAAAATTTCATGTCAGCTTAATATTTGTATCTTCATCTGTACCTACAGGCGCTTCCCAGATGGCTCAGGGGCAAAGAATCTGCCTGCCTCTGTAGGAGATACAAGGCACGGGTTCAATCCCTGGGTTAGGAAGATCCCCTGGAGGAGGAAATGGCAACCCGCTCCAGCATTCTTGCCTGGAAGATCCCATAGACAGAGGAACCTAGAAAGCTAGTCCATGGGGTCACAAAGGGTCAAAAGCAACTGAGCACACACGCAGGCATGCACACACGCGTGCACACGCACACACGTGCACGTCTGCCATACCTACAGAGTTCTTTTATTCTAAAATATCACCCAGAAGTACTTAGATTTGCGTTGTTATTTGTGTGCATTTGTTTGAAATGTTAAGGACTCTTTTCAGTTTGAAAAAATAGTCTTTATTTTCTGAAAAATGGTTTTCTTTCGGGATATCTTAATTATTTTGCCAGTTTCTTTAAAAATCTCTTGTGCTCAGAAATAAGAATAATCCGCCTTTCAGGTTTCCAAACTCGTTCCTCTTTACATATTGACATTTATTATTTGCCTCTCCTTTGTTTTTCTTTCATTCTGCATTCTGAAAGTAAATCTCAAGCTTTTGTCTCAATAGAAGATTTACATTTCTCTCAGTTTCATTCTCCTCTTTTCTGCTTCCAGTGTGAATTTAGGTTCTAAAATTTGTAGTTTGCTTAATATTGTATATTTCCTTATCTCTTTCACCTTGCTTATTATTTACCCACATGGTTTCCCGTGCAACCTTATCTCTTGAGTATGAGTACTTCTGCTGCTTCTTAAGTGTGTAGTTTTTTCTTTGCTAAAAATCCTTGTGTAATTTTCTCAAATTTTCTTCTGATCATTCAGCAGCTCATTTTTATAATTACATTTTTCCTCTTAGTTTTCAATTAATTTTCTCTTTATCTTGTTCGTCATCATTTCCCTCTTTCTCTCTCTCGTTTCCTTTCCTTCTCTCTGTCTGTCTGTCTCTTACATTCGTGCTTGCATGAAGTTAAGTTCTGCTTACCTGGCAGATGATTTGGTAGATAACAGTTCTATCCTCTGCCTACTTTTATGTAAACAAATTACCTTCTCAGGTTAGATTTTAAGCTTTAAGTGCGTCAGATGCTTTTCTGACGGACCACTGGTTTACAACAACGAGACTTATTTCAGTTTTCCCTGATCGTGTTTGATTCTCTGAACTCTGTCGGATGCGAACAAATGTTAGTTTCCAGTTTCTACTTCTGCATACAAATTCATCAACTCAGGACATTAACAAAAATGAGTTCATAATGGAATAGACTGTACCGATACAACTCTACCTGCTCTCGACCTGTTGTTTCTAAAATATACTTTCACTCTGTGCAGGAAAATGGCATGGCTGGGGGAAGGTGTACCACACTGTTATGAAAGTAGAGAGGGCATGTGGCCCGGTTTTCAGATTAGTAGTCCCTTGATTTCTGAGTCAGTGAATTGTAAGTAGGTGAAGCTAAAATCATACTCCAACATTTTCCAGGTACTGTCTGTGTAATCACGTTGAACTTAATATGCTGCTTGCCAAGGCTGTGCCTTCATTTTCTCCATAAAAGTCCATATGGTTCACAATCGGACACCCGAATTTGAGACTCAGCATTTCATTTATTAGCTTTTTGACCTCGGACAAGGTCTCACTAACACGCAAGTCTCTGGTTTTTAGAATGGGGAATAATATACTTTGTATCTCAGAGGTTGGCTTTGAGCAGGGAAGGAAGTAATGTCTGTGAAATGTATAGTATAGTGCAGGTATATAATACGCCCTTGCTGCTACTGCTGCTAAGTCGCTTCAGTCGTGTCCGACTCTGTGCGACCCCATAGACGGCAGCCCACCAGGCTCCCCCATCCCTGGGATTCTCCAGGCAAGAATACTGGAGTGGGTTTCCATTTCCTTCTCCAATGCATGAAAGTGAAAAGGGAAAGTGAAGTCGTTCAGTCGTGTCCGACTCTTCGCAACCCCATGGACAGAGGAGGCTGGCAGTCCATGGGATTTCCCAGGCAAGAGTACTGGAGTGGGGTGCCATTGCTTTCTCCAATAATATGCCCTTAGTAAATGTTAATTANGGCAAGAATACTGGAGTGGGTTTCCATTTCCTTCTCCAGTGCATGAAAGTGAAAAGGGAAAGTGAAGTCGTTCAGTCGTGTCCGACTCTTCGCAACCCCATGGACAGAGGAGGCTGGCAGTCCATGGGATTTCCCAGGCAAGAGTACTGGAGTGGGGTGCCATTGCTTTCTCCAATAATATGCCCTTAGTAAATGTTAATTACTAGCATTACATTTTTCTTCTGAGTTTTCCAATTAATTTTCTCTTTATTGTGTTCTTCATCATTTCCCTCTTTCTCTCTCTCGTTTTCTTTCCTTCTCCCTGTCTGACAAAGTAGCATCAGCTTTTCCAAGATTCTTATTAGATGTCTAGCCTTCGTTTTTTATAGTGTTACGAGTTTTCATGTTTTTTTCCTCTTTCCCAGTGTTGGGGTTGAGGTGTTCTGTCTCTGTGGGCAGGAGGTGGTGAAAGCACCGAGCATGCTCCCAGAGCCTGGCCTTGGGGCTCTGGATGGGGTGATGAGCTGCAGGCATGTTGTTCTCTGCTGCGCTGCATCTGGACTATAATGAATGGGCATCTAAGACTCCTGCGCTGACCGCTCTATTTTTATTAGTAAGGAACATTTGGGTGTGAAATGGGAGAAAACCATAGGACAATGTGCTTAAAATCCAAATCTGCTCATGTGTTAGTATTGACCAAAAAAGGCTCTAAGTGTGGGGGCATTTTCTGACAGATGTTAGAGCTGTATAACTTTAAAACTTGTACCCAGGAAAGGTTGTGCTTCTGTCTGTCTTTGATTTGTTTTTAACATGGACAGTGAGTCCCAGACATGAAGAAAATGGTTTTAGCCAGCTCTTACAATATATGCCCTTTGAGAATTGTCAGCAGTTGGAAGATGTCGCAAAGAAATCTGGGTTTAAATCTCACATCTAAGACCCCAAAATCTGATATGGTGATCCTAGGACTGCTGCTCACATTCAGTGAGATTCAACTTGATTATATCTAAACATAGAGATTGCCTTCGATCTTATCAACCACAGAGCCCGTTGTGCCATTATGCAAATTTCAGAGCCTTCTAATTCTAGCTTCCTATAAGACTTGAATACAAATGTATGCTGAGCCCTTCTCACTTGACCCATAATATGATATGATGAGTCACTTAGCACTGGGCTTGGCACAGGCCCTTCTCTCTTCCTTTCTTTTACATCAGCCCCAACAACAGTGAGTCATCAGTTATTTCACTAATGGTTGGGTTAAAAGATGAAATTACACCTCTCTTTAGTGCTTCCAGAGTTTACAAAATCAACAGGAGTTCTTTATTACAGGCCCCTAATATGAAAGATTCTGTGCAGGAATATCCATAAGCTCAGCTGACTTTTGAGTTAAATTTTATGGTTCAAGAAATGCTTTGCTTGGTTTTCACCTCTATTATAAAGCAAAGAAGATAATTTCAGATCCAATATACACCAGAGATCACTTGGGGTTGATAGAGGCTTTATGTTAGTGATGTGGGAATATTTGCATCTGTGCATTGATATGTAGTATAATAGGCTGTAAAGGATAAGATCAATTTTCTATTAAAAGTAAAAAGGGCCAGAATAGCTGGATACAGTGGGGATATTTCCCATTTTTCATTCAGGACTGTTTGACAGTTTTACATTAGCTGCAGAAAATACCAACGTGTATGCTGCAATAAAGCTTTAGGAGATGTGCACATGTACACAAACACACACTGACACATATGGTGCAGACTTGTATGTGCTGTGCTTAGTTGCCCAGTCGTGTCCAATTCTTTGCGACCCCATGGACTGTAGCCCGCTAGGCTCCTCTGTCCATGGGGATTCTCCAGGCAAGAATACTGGACTGGGTTGCCTTTTCCTTCTCTAGGGAGTCTTCCCAACCTAGGGATCAAACCTGGGTCTCCTGCATTGCAGGCATATTGTTTACCATCTGAGCTGCCAGGGAAGCCCACAGACCTATATAAATAGGCATAAAAACACAATTGTCACATACAAGGACACCTATTTAAGCATGTCAACAGAGATATTGTCACATAGCAAAGACATGCATTTACGTCCGGGGAGATATTTACCAAATGATACAGTGATACAGCCAAGTGTGACAATTGCAGAGTTACACAAAAGCGGATGAACACTCATGTATTTAGGAGCTTAGAGACCTAGAAACACTGGAGTCAGTATATGGAGATACAGTATGCTTGTGTGTGTACGAGCAGAGAAAAGCATACAAAGAGAGACCTAGAGACAAAGGCAGATAAGTAAACGAAGATAAACATTTAGGTACACATACCACAGAGAGAACCCAGCTTGTATAGCTTGATGCTTAAAAACACAACCCCAACTGATGAGCATATCCACACTGATAGCAATCCACTCTAGTATTCTTGGCTGGATAGTCCTGCAGTCACAGAGAGTCTGACATGCCTGAGTGAGCACACATATGCACAAAATGCTGCGTTTATAAATATATCCTTAATAAATGTGATATAAATATTACATATGTATTATTTCATTTAACTCTTAAAACACCTGTGTGACATAATTGGGATTAAGCCCATTCTCCCAGGAAGAAAACGGAGGTCCGTAGAAATTAAGAATTTTCCTAGGTTAGGTCTCGGAGATGGCAATGGCACCTCACTGCAGTACTCTTGCCTGGAAAATCCCATGGACAGGGAAGCCTGGTGGGCTGCAGTCCATGGGGTCGCTACTAGTTGGACACGACTGAGCAACTTCACTTTCCCTTTTCACTTTCATACATTGGAGAAGGAAATGGCAACCCACTCCAGTGTTCTTGCGTGGAGAATCCCAGGGACGGGGGAGCCTGGTGGGCTGGCGTCTCTGGGGTCGCATAGAGTCGGACACGACTGAAGTGATTTAGCAGCAGCAGCAGGTTAGGTCTATTTACTTCTTTTTAGCCCAGGATTCACCACATTCTCTCATCTCACTGGTCCAAAATGTATTCATAAGTCATTATCTGTGCATTCCACTTGGAAAACTCGTGATTAAGCCAACATACATAAATATCTCCCTGCACTAATTCTCAAAGTGTTGATACATTAACGTGAATCTCCAAGTTTGACTATACCACACGGTATTTCCCCGATCTACTTGACCTCGGAACTCTCATGGGTTTCTAAAGCAGAATATACTTTTGGGAATGCAATATTATGCTAAATACTATTCTTAAATAATTTCTGGTGTTCTTAGTCTGTAGAGGGCACTTCTATTTCTCAACCATCTTTTAAGACAGTATATGTATCCCTACCCAGTTACTCATTCTGTTATGTGGAGGACAGGCAGAAGTGATTGGCACATCAATTCCTGGAATCCCAGGGACCTTATTGTTATATGCCTCCATTTGCCATTAGCACAGAGGACAAAGAAATGTGTACTTAATGCTCCCTACTTATTTCTGTCCACATCTAGGCACACCTGCTACACCTCATAGCAAGCATGGGCAAGGGAAGAAAATACTTGGATTGAGCCAATTGAACTCCATTCTTACTGACACTGTGACTGTCTTTGTCTTGGGGTTTAGTCTGGAGTGAGTGCTGTGGAGTTGCCTGCGTCTTCTGCACTTTACAGGACAAGTTTGTTTCTTCTTGTCTCCAGCTGAGAGCAGCAATTGGGCATTCCCTGAGGCCCCTGGTAATTTCCCAGACTCAGTGATTCCTGTTTCTCATGACCTGTTTCACAGCTGGCAGCACTGCTGCTGACCTGGATTTGCTCTCCTTAGCTCAAATGACAGAGCAGCTCAGAAGAATCATGTGTTCGACAGCACAGAACCCCATCCCTTTAAAGAAGACACACACACACACACACACACACACACACACAC
>SJYA01003131.1:246910-275416 GCA_006410615.1 Neotragus moschatus | reverse complement strand
CAACTTTTTCACTCTCTTCTTTCACTTTCATTAAGAGGCTTTTTAGTTCCTCTGCACTTTCTGCCACAAGAGTGGTATCATCTGCATATCTGAGGTTATTAATATTTCTCCCGGCAGTCTTGATTCCAGCTTGTGCTTCCTCCAGCCCAGCGTTTCTCATGATGTACTCTGCATATAAGTTAAATAATCAGGGTGACAGTATACAGCCTTGACGTACTTTTCCTGTTTGGAACCACTATTACAGTAGTTCTATTTTTAATTTTTTGAGGTGCCTCCGTACTGGTTCCATAGTGGCTATACCATTTTATCTTCCCACCAATAGTGTACAAGTGTTCTCGTTTCTCCACACCCTCATCAACAACTTGTTACTTTCTGGATTTACTTTTGTTTATTTTTTTTGTTTCTCTCTGTTTTTGTTTTATAATGGCCATCCTATCAGGTGTGAGGTAATATCTCTTTGTGATTTTGGATTGCATTTACCTGATAATTAGTGATGTTGAGCATCTTTTCATATACTCATTGGCCATTTGTAAATCTTCTTTTGAGAAATGTCTTTTCAAGTCATTTGCTCATTTTTTAATTGAACTATTGTTTTTTTCTTACTAATGAGGTATAAAAGTTCTCTATATATTATGAATGTTAATCTCTTGTCAAATACATGTTTTGAAAAAGTAATAGACAAAATTCCCTTTTATGGGAAAAAAAAAAAACCACTCTGATCAATAGTATGTGTTTTGAAATATTTTCTCCTGTTCCATAGTTTGCATTTTCACTCTGTTAATTTTTCGTTTGCTGTGTGGACGATTTTTAGTTTGCTCTAGTTCCACTTGCTATTCTTACTTTTATTGCCTAGGCTTTTCATGTCATATTCAAGAAGTCATTATCAAAACCAATGTCATGAATTCTAATCCTCTGTTTTCTTCTACCAGTTTTATAGTTTTAAGTCTTGCTTAAAAGTTTTTAAATTAATTTTGAGTTCATATTTGTGAGTGGTGAGTGATAAGGGCCCAGTTTCATTCTTCTGTATGTGGATATTCAGTGTTCTTAACACCCTTTGCTGAAGAGACTATCCTTTTTCTATTTCTTGACACTCATGTTGAAGATAAGTTGACTGTACATGTGGGTGTTTATTTCTGGGATCTTTGTTTTGTTCTTTTGGTTTATATATATATATTTTATATCAATACCCATATTATTTTGCTTACTGTAGTTTTGTAATATATTTTGAAATCAGAAAGTGTGAGATCTCTAGTTTTATTCTTTCTCAGGATTATTTTGGTTATTTGTAGTCCTTTTTAGTTCCATATGAATTTCAGAATTTTTTTTCTATTTCTGTAAAAATTGCCATTGGATCTTATAGGTATTGCATTGAATCTGTAGATTGCTTTGGTAGTTATGGACATTTTAACAACTTTAAGTCTTCCAGCGCGTGAGCCTGGGATGGCATTCCACTTACGTGTATCTTTAATTTCTTTCAGCAGTGTCTTATAATTCTTAGTGTAGAAGTCTTTTGCCATATGGTTAGGTTTATTCCTAAGTATTTCTTTCTTTCTTATACTTTATTAGTGGAATTATTTTCTAAATTTCTTTCTGCATTGGCCATTGTTAATATAAAGAAACATTGATTTTTGTATTTTGACTATATATTCTACCACTTTATGGAATTTGTTTTATTTATTCTAGTAGTTTTTGTGTGGAGATGTCAGGATTTTTACATATAAGATCATGCCATTTACAAACAGATAATTTTACTTCTTCCTTTCTATCTGGATACCTTTTATTTCCCTTTCCTGCTAATTGCTCTGACTAGAACTTGCGGTGCTGTGTTGAGCAGAATCAGTGAGAGCGGGCGTGGGCATTCTTACCTTTTTCCTGAACTTAGAGGGAAAGATTCCTTTTTTTCACTGTTGAGTGTGTTGTTAATGGTGGGCCTGTCATATACGGCCTTTCTCATGGTGAGGTAATAAACGTACTTCTGTTCCTATTGTTGACTGGGGATATTTGTTTTTTTCCTTTTTCTTCTTATAAAAGGGTGTCGAATTTTCTGAATTATTTTTTCTACATTGATGGAGATGATTATTAATTTTTATCATTTGTACTTGTGGAGTTTCATATTGATTAATTTTACACATTGAATCATCCTTGTTTCATGTGAATAAATCCCACTTGATCATGGTATGTGATCCTTTTAATGTACTATTGAACTCAGTTTGGTAGAATTTCGTTGAGGATTTTTGCATCTATTTATCAGAGATATGGGCCTGCAGTTTTCTTTTGTTATAGTGTCTTTTTTTTTTTTTTTGGTATCAGGGTAATGCTGGTCTCATAAAAAATTAGTTTGAAAGTGTTCCGGCCTCTTTAGTTTTCTGTGAGTTTGGCATTAATTTTTCATTACATATTTGGTAAAATTCACCAGTGAAGCCATATGGTTTTGAGCTTTTCTTTCTTGGGAGATTTTTGATCACTGATTCAGTCTTCTTACTAGTTACAGGTTTGTTCAGATATTTATCCCTTTATTATTCAATCATTGTAGGTTGTATTTTATTTTCCTAGAAAAGTTTCCATTTATTTTAGTTTATCCTGTTTGTTGGTGTATAATTGTTCTTTATTTCCGTGGCAGGTGTGGTGCCTAACCTTTCATATCTGATTTTATTTGTGTCTGTCTTAATCTAGGGAAAGCTTCGTCAGGTTTTGTTTTGTTTTTCCAAAAAATAATTAGTTTTATTAATTTATAGTCTCCATTATCTCTATACTCTAATGTTTATTGTTTCCTTATTTCTGCTAACCTTAGGCTTGGCTTCCTAGTTTTCTTGCCGTTCTTTGAAGTGCAAAGTTAGGTTGTGAATTTGAGATTTTCTTTATTGTAGATGTCAGTGCTGTAAACTCCTTGCTTAGGACTGATTTTACTGAATCCTTTAAGTTTTGCTGTGTTGCGTTTCAGTTTCCCTTTGTCTCAAGATAGTATTTTACTTCACTTTTGATTTCTTCTTTAACTAATTGGTTGTTTAGGAGTATGCTGTTTAATTTTCTGTATTTGTGAATTTTCCAGTTTTCCTTATGTTTTGACTCTTAGTTTCATTACATGTAGTCAGAAAAGATACTTGGCGTGCTTTTAATCTTCTCAAACTTGTGACGATTTGTCTTGCTACCTAATGTGATGGATCCCAGACAGCGTTCCGTGTGTCCTTGAGAAAGACCAATATTCTACTGATGTTGGGTGATGTCAGGAAGTATAGGTCTGTTTGGTCTGTGTTATCATGATTAAGTTGTTCAGTCATGTCTGGCTCTTTGCGATCCCGTGGACTGTAGCCTGCCAGGCTCCTCCGCCCATGAGATTTTTCCGGGCAAGAATACTGGATCAGGTTGCCATTTCTTCCTCCAGGGGATTTTCCCGACCCAGGGATTAAACCCACATCTCCTGTGTCTCCTGCATTGGCAAGTGGATTCTTTACCACTGAAGCCACTTGCAAAGCCCCTGTTTGATCTACAGTGTTGGTCAAGTCATCAGTTTCCTTATTGATTTCCTGTCTGAATGTTCTATACATCATTGAAAGCAGGGTATTAGAAATTTCTATTATTTTTGTGTTGTCTAATTCTTCTTTTGATTTTGTCAATAATAATTTTTGTCATTTACTTAGATCCTCTTATGTTGGATGCAGATATATTAGTTATTGTTATTTAATCCTCATGAGTTGAACCTTTTATTATTATATGTCCCTTGTTCTTCTGACAGTTTGTGTCTTAAAGACTGTTTCACCTGATGTAAGTATGAAGACCTCTGCTCTTTTTTGGAAACCATTTGCATAGAATGCTTTTCTACCCTTCTAATTTCAATCTCTCTCTCTCTCTCTCTATATATATATATATATCNCTGTTATTTAATCCTCATGAGTTGAACCTTTTATTATTATATGTCCCTTGTTCTTCTGACAGTTTGTGTCTTAAAGACTGTTTCACCTGATGTAAGTATGAAGACCTCTGCTCTTTTTTGGAAACCATTTGCATAGAATGCTTTTCTACCCTTCTAATTTCAATCTCTCTCTCTCTCTCTCTATATATATATATATATCTTTAAGTATAAAATGAACCTCTTATAGACAGCACAGACTTGGATCTTGTTCTTTTCTGTTTTTATAAAGTCAGCTACTTTATCTCTTTTAATTAGGAAGATTCATCCATTTACATTTAAAATAATTGTTAGGAAAGGACTTAAAACTTCTGTTTAGTTGTTTTCTCTGTGTCTTGTAGTTCTCTTGGCTCTCTCCTCCTCCCTTGCTCTCTTCTTTTCCTTTGTGTTTCATTGATTTCTGTTGTGGTGGTGGTGGTGGTGGTAAAATTGAGCTATAACATTATAGTGCTTTCAGGAATATAACATAATACTTCATTATTCATATAAATTGTGAAATGGTTACCAAAATAAGTCTAGTTAATGCTTGTCACCTTACCTAGTAAAAAGTTACTTGTTTTGTGATGAGAATTTTCAAGATCTAGCTTCTTAGTAGCTTTCTTTTTTTTTTAATTTTAATTTTTTACTTTGTTTTGCTTTACAATACTGTATTTGTTTCGCCATACATTGACATGAATCAGCCACGAGTGTATATGAGCTCCCAATCCCAACCCCCTCTCCCCCTCCCACCCCACACCATCTCTCTGGACCATCCCCGTGCATCAGTCCCAAGCATCCTGCATCCTGCATCGAACCTAGACCGGCGCTTTGTTTCACTTATGATATCATACATGTTACAATGCCACTCTCCCAAATCATCCCACCCTCTCCCTCTCCCACAGAGTCCAAAAGGCTGTTCTGTACATCTGTGTCTCTTTTGCTGTCTCGCGTACAGGTTTAACATTACCATCTTTATAAATTCCACATATATGTGTTAGTATACTGTATTGGTGTTTTTCTTTCTGGCTTACTTCACTCTGTATAATCGGCTCCAGTTTCATCCACCTCATTAGAACTTTCTAGTAGCTTTCAAATATGTGATACAGTGTTGTTAACTGTAGTCACCATGTTACATGTTTCAATGCTATGGCTTGTTTATTTTATAACTGGAAGTTTGTACCTTTTGACCTTCTTTATCCATTTCACACCCACTAACCTGTCAACTCTGGTAAGCACCCAAATGTTCTCTATAGCTGTGAACTTGTTTTGGTATTTATTTGTTTTGGGATTCCACTTGTGAGATTATATGGTATACATGTTACTGTAATTTGTTCCAATAGCATAATGGCCCCAAGATGCATTCAGGTTGTCATAAATGGCAAAATTTTGTTCTTGATTGTGGCTGAACAATAGGCTATTGTGTATATATCTATATATTCTCTTTAATTGTTCATCCGTCCGTGGACACAGGTTGTCTCCATATCTTGGCTGTTGTAAGTAATGCTGTAGTGAACATGTATCTTTCAATTTAATATCTTAATTGTCTTCAGGTAAAAGTGGGATGACTAGATCAATATGGTAGGTCTACTTTTACTGTTTTGAGGAATCTCCTACCCTGTTCCATAGTGGCTGCACCGATTTACATTCCACCAGTGGAATGTACATTCTACATTTTTTGCCAACACTTGTTATTTCTTGTCTTTTTGATAATAGCCTTTTAAATAGATATGAGGTCATATCCCATGGTGGTTTTGATTAGTGATGATTAGTGATGCTGAAAATCTTTTCAAGTACCTTCTGGCTATCTGTGTGTCTTCTTAGGAAAAATGTCTCTTCAGACCTGCCCATGTTTTAATGGCGTGATTTGTTTCATTGCTGCTAAGTTGCGTGAGTTTTTAAAATGTATTTTTCATATTAACCTTTTAGTAGATATATGATTTGCAAATATTTTCCTTCATTTGGTAGGTTGCTTTTTCATTTTATTGATCATTTCTATTGCTGTGCACAAAATTTTAGTTGGATGTAGTCCCACTTGTTTATTTTTGTTTTGATTGCTTTTTGTAGTGACAACTTTTGACTCCCTTCTCATTTTCCTTTGTGCTATCTTCTATAGGTATTTTCTTTGTGGTTACCATGGGGCTTTTATAAAGTATCTTACTGTTATGACAATGTGTAATAAGCTGAAAACAACTTAAATTCAATTGCATTTAAGAGTCTGTGGTTTTATTTTCCTTCCTACCCACCTATATTGGGCTTCCCAAGTGGCTCAGAGAGTAAAGAATCTGCCTGCAATGTGAGAAACCTGAGTTCAAACCCTGGGTTGGGAAGATCCCATGGAGAAGGGAGCATGACAACATACTGCAGTATCTTGCCTGGAGGGTTGCATGAGCAGGGGAACCTGGTGGGTTACAGTTTCTGGGGTTGCAAAGAGTCAGAAACAACTGAGCAACTAACACTTTCACACACACACACACACACACACCTGCATTATTGATATCACTAATTACCTTTTTTTATATTGTGTATTCATTAATATATTTCAGTAGTTACAGTTGGTTTTATCTTTTGTATTTTAACTTCTAGAGCAAAATTGAAAGTGACTAATGTATAACTTTTATAGTATTGCAATACATTGAATTTTCCTGTATATTTAAATTTACCTACAAACTTTATACTTTCATATATACTTTCATGTTGCTGTTTACTGTCCTTTGCTTTTGAAGAACTCCCTTTAGTACCCTTGTAAAGTAGGTCTAGTTGTCCTCAACCTTTATTTGTCTTGGAAAGTATCTCTCTCTCTCTCTTTTTGGCAAGATATGGCATTTACAGGGCTTCCCTAGTGACTCAGTGGTAAAAAACCTGCCTGCCAATGCAGAGGACACAGGTTTGATACCTAGGTCAGAAATATCCCTTGGAGGAAAAAAATCACAACCCACTCCAGTATTTTTGACTGGGAAACCCCATGGACAGAAGAGCCTCGAGGGCTGTAGTCTGGGTTCCCAAAGAGTTGGACACTACTTAGAGACTGAGCATACGCTCACATGGAGTTCACAATTAGCAGCTCTCTTTCTTTAACATTTTGAAGATATCATCCTGTTGTCTTCTCCTGAAGGCTCTTATTGAGAATTCCTGTAATAGTCTTATATAGTTCCCTTGCATATGAAGAATTCATTTTCTTTTGCTACTGTCTGTTTCTGGCACTTGACAATTTGTAAATTGTCTCAGTGTGCAGTTGCCTGGCTCTTAATTTTGATTTATTTTTATTTGGGCTTCTGGATTCTGGATGCCTGTTTCCTTCCCCGATTGGGGAAGTTTTCAGCCATTATTTAAATCAACTTTCTGCCCCTTTCTCTCTCTCTCTTTTCCTTATGGGACTAATAAACCTACTGTGGGAATCCTTATAGGATTTAGGTGTTCTTCACTCTTTAATTTTTTTTTTTTATTTTATTTTGCTCCTCTGGATAATTTTAAGTGACTTGCTTCAAATTCTCTGATCCTTTCTTCTCTTTGTTCAAGTCTGCTGTTGGACTCCTTTAGTTAATTTTTCAGTTCAGTTACTACAGTCCTCGGCCTACTGATTTCTCTTTGATTCTTTTCAAATATCCTCTTGTTGCTGGAATTATCATTTTGTTTATTCGTCATTTTTCTGAGCTCATTGAATCTCTTTGTGACTGTTGCTTGACTTCTTTGTCAGGTAATTCATATATCTCTTTTTCTGGTAGCATCAGTTTCTACAGATGTGTTTTGTTCCTTTGCCTGGGCTCTTCTCCTTTGCTTCTTTATGTTGTCACTTATGTTTGTCACTTTGTGTTGATATCTGTGCATTTGAAAGAGCAGCCACTTCTCTTTCTTCATGTACTGGCTTTTTACAGTGGAAAGCCTTCACCAATCAGCCTGCCTAGAGATTCCGAGAGCTTTTCAAGCCTTTTCTGCAGAAGTATCTTCTCTGGATTTGTGTGTGAATATTCATCACTAGAAGGATTTGCTGGTATCTTATTTTAAGAGCTCATAATCCCTTGCTNTTTTACAGTGGAAAGCCTTCACCAATCAGCCTGCCTAGAGATTCCGAGAGCTTTTCAAGCCTTTTCTGCAGAAGTATCTTCTCTGGATTTGTGTGTGAATATTCATCACTAGAAGGATTTGCTGGTATCTTATTTTAAGAGCTCATAATCCCTTGCTCCCTATGGTGTCTGTCTGCTGTGCTGTGGGTTCTCTGAGTCAGCAACACACTGCTCAACAAGTTCTCAGCAGCTCCCAGGAGTCTGGATTCCCATCTGTGCTCTGAGACAGGTGGGACAGCAGCTACTCCCTCAGGCAGGCTCTCCTCTCACCCAGTGAAAGTCAAAATGTTGCACATATAGTCCAGTCTTCTCATTTGTTCCACAAGAGAATCCAGGAGCTAGTGGTTTCCTCTCAATCAGGTGATACTATGCCAGGGAGAGGAACTATGCCAAGAAGGTGCCACAAGTTTTCCTGTTGGATTTGTTGTAGCTGGTTTTGTGCCAGCTGGGTACAGGAGCTTCTTAACTGTGAGAAACTTCCTTCTCACAAAGGATTTTCTTGTGTATATTGTTTATGAATCAATATATCTGTGGAAGGAAGGAGGATCTGGGACTTCTTGTACTATCATCTTTCTAGCCTGCAATGGTATTGCTTTCTATTTTTGCAAATCTCTTTGCAGGAGACCCTAGATTCCCTGGAGAAGGGAATGGCTACCCACTCCTGTATTCTGGCCTGGAGAATTCCATGAACTATATAGTCCATGGCGTCACAAAGAGTGAGACACGACTGAGCCACTTTTACTCTCTCACTTTTTAATATTTGCCTTAGTAGAAGACATCTAGATTCTTGTATTTGCTTCTGTAGTCAATCCCTTGTCTTATGTTAGGCTGGTGGAGGTATATGAGAAAAACTGAATTCATACAAATATATGGTTGCAAAAAGAGGGATTACTTTTATAGCCAAATCAGATAATGTTGATTTTTTTTTAATTATATGCTTTAACTCAGTAGGTAATAATTCTTAAATATTAATGGCAATGGGAAATTTTCATACTCTGTGGTATTAAAATCAATTTATCAATACTCTACTTTGCATGTGACTTTTACCTGAACATCATTCCCAGATATTGTGTATTGGTCATTTGGAAAGCATTGCTTTGTGGAATTAAGTAGATCTTCTATATGTTGACTGGTAATTATATAATTCCTTAAAAAATTTAAAAATTACCCAGATATCAATCACATCAGTAAACTCATGGTGGTGAGCACAAGTTTTCCAACATTTTAATTTTCACTTGATTACTTGAATTTTATGATCAGCAACAGCTACTGAACAACATAATCTCAGTTGTTTTCCCTGAAATGATAGGTTCACCTCATTCTTTCTCAAGAAAATATCTGTTAAATATCCAAGTTTGAAAAACCTTATCTGTCCATCAAACATTCTGTAAAGTAAAAATAGTGTCACATACAAAAAGTAGCTAGTTCAGTTTTCTGCACAANAAAACTCCTTTTTCCCATGTCCCCACACACCTTGTTGAATCCTCACCAATAAAAAGACATCCAGCAGGAATCAGAGGAGAGCGTACTTGCTGCGCTCATTGAAGGAACTGTTAACCTTTCTTCAGCCATGCCCAGTGCCTGGAGTCACCTTAAAAAGCTTCGTCCTACAGGATCTGGGCAACTTTGAGCCAGTTCTCACCACTGACAGGAGGAGTTAGTTAGGCTGTGATCCGCTGAGGCCCACTTCCACCAAGGCCTCAGAATTTTAACCTAAACCCAGCAAGTCTTCATGGTACATGTCCATATGGACATGTCCATTGTTTATTGCAACCAGAATGCAAGAGCCGCGTGAACACACAGACATGTGACGTCTAATACCTGGTTGTGATCATCATCAAGGCCTTTCTATTTTACTAGTGTTGAATGGATTGCTCCGAAGCCACAGAGTGTTCCATATTTGTGCAGACATTTATGGACTTTATATCTATGAATGTATATCTGTGGATCATAATATATATCTATGGATAAATAGATATAATGATATCTATGGTATATATAAATATAATCGTATACATACATATATATGGGTGGGTGTGTGTGTGTGTGTGTGTGTGGTGGGGTAGTGTGTAATTTCCTCGATTCTGTCTCAATGCAGCAAAACTTTGAAGCAGCTGGCCAGTGTTACAGCTATGTTACAGGTCAGTTTAAGCAGCAGACCAGTGTTACAGCTTGTTTTTAGCTCAGTTTTATTTGACAAAGGAAAATACATCCTTGAGGAGTGAGGGCAGGCCGACCCAAAAGTAGCATGGGGCTCAGTTTTGGCTCCTCTTNAGCAAAACTTTGAAGCAGCTGGCCAGTGTTACAGCTATGTTACAGGTCAGTTTAAGCAGCAGACCAGTGTTACAGCTTGTTTTTAGCTCAGTTTTATTTGACAAAGGAAAATACATCCTTGAGGAGTGAGGGCAGGCCGACCCAAAAGTAGCATGGGGCTCAGTTTTGGCTCCTCTTTTTGACTGTTTTTTCCCTCCCCCTGAGCCTGCCCTGTGTAAATTGGGCTAGCCAGGAAGGCTGTTTGCTTTACATGAGGTTCTCATTCTGGTCCTCAGACCATCCTGTGTTCTATTTTCACAGGCGTTTTCCTTTGTCTTTTAGTCACCACTATTTTGGACTCCTTTTTCCTATTCTAACTACCTAACATGTATATAAGTATGCTGCTGCTGCTAAGTCACTTCAGTCGTGTCTGACTCTGTGCGACCCCATAGACGCCAGCCCACCAGGCTCCCCCAACCCTGGGATTCTCCAAGCAAGAACACTGGAGTGGGTTTCCATTTCTTTCTCCAATGCATGAAAGTGAAGAGTAAAAGTGAAGTCGCTCAGTAGTGCCCGACTCTTAGCAACCCCGTGGACTGCAGCCCACCAGGCTCCTCCGTCCATGGGATTTTCCAGGCAAGAGTACCGGAGTGGGGTGCCATTGCCTTCTCCAATGTATATAAGTATATGTCTATATAAAATACCTCACTGTCCATGATAGACTTTCTGGCCATTCAAGTCCCTTTTGTAGGAAATTCTGAGGCTGTAACAAACTGGGCTTCTGGCCTGTGAGATTGTTTTTTGTCTTCATATGGTAGATTCAGTTGTAACCCAGACAAACTCATTTAAGAAGACTTGTGAGAGAAATGGTAATCATTTTGCCAAGTCCCAGTTTGCACTTATCTCATGAGCACCATAAATATTTTACCAGATTTTATTTCCACTAGATCAGGGTCCAGTTTAGGCCTTTGCCCAACAACTAGAAACCTTTTCATTGATACTTACTGTAATTCAGTTTATTTTTGTGAGTTTAGTTCGGCTCAGTGGAAAATATAAATTTGTAAGTAAATTAAAGTATTCAAGATGCAGTTTGGTTTAGACCTCAGGTGTTAAGTATTCCTTGGTATGCATGTGATGGAACTAGAAAATGCATGCGGGCTGACATATTTCTTAGGCTGTGAATGACTTAACCTTCCTGAGACTCTTTTTTCCTGTCCCCTTGAAGTGAGACAGTTTTCACTGGCTTCTTTTATGTCATGAAGACATCCTGACATCTGAATATTTATACAGTGACCAGTCATTTATTTCATGACTATGAAAATTTTATTTATCCTTATTGTTGTTCAGTTGGTAAGTCATGTCTGACTCTTTGCAACTTCCTGGACTGTAGTTATTTATGGTAGCTATTAATTTTTAGCAGTTATTTTAAATTTCTTGGTGAAACACATTTAAAGATATTTCCAAAATCCATGTTTTGCTACTAATCATGTATGTCCTACAACTGCACCGCTAAATAAAAGCTTTCAGTATTTATTTTTAAGGGAACAGAAGTTTGAGTTAAGGTGAGAATGGTAAAACCCAGTGTTTGTTACCATCATTTTCAAAACCACAGACTGTGGTGCTGGATATTTCTGTGAGGTGGGGGAAGTTCTTTTCCTTGCTGGCTTTGTTATATATTTCCTAGCATCAGGCTGACCAGATCTCTGGGGAAGCCTATTATGAGGGTGGCTGGGGTACTGACTCTGACGTATACTATATATGTTTATTGAAAGGACATATTCTACCATTGACATTCCTTTACTTAGGTGGCATTTGTGAGTGTCCATTTTGAGAAAGTAGTTTGAAGACTGAACTTCATTTAAAAAGGCTAATAATCAAGTAAACTAGATGTGCCCATAATGAAATGGCACATTTTGAAATGAGTAAATTTTATATAACTGTAATAGTTCTGAGTAGCCCTGTTCAGGAGACAATATGTAAGAAGTGATTCCAAAACAATAATGATAACAATAATTTTGACCTTTTAAAGTTTATACTTTTTGAAGTCTCCTTAATAAATGTGATTATATGTGTTAAGTGTATGTTTTAAAATTTTAAAAATAATATAAGTTTAAAATAATATAGGGGCACAATATAGTATGCAGTTCAGAGCAAGGGCTTTGGGAGAAAGGTGCTGACTGGTTGTTACAGGATAGATTCCTTGGACAAAACCATTTTTCCCAATAACTTATTAATAAAAGGAGATAATCATAGTACCTACCTTATGATGTTGCTTAGAAGGTCACATGAGAACATTCTCGAAGAGCTTAGCATGTTGTCGGTAACAAAATGACATTAACTTACTTTCATATTATCATTAATAAATTTATTGCTTCTAAGGCAGGAAAAAAATCCCCAAATTTGGAATGTTCACATGAGATTTTAAAAAATTTACCAATAAAATAATGGTCTCTAATTTTTAATTAAAATAGATAAATTAAGCTCTTTAATGAATTTGGTAAAATGTGTGGTGTTTTCTAGGGCTTCCCAGATGACTCAGGCAAAGAATATGCCTGCAGCGCAGGAGATGCAGGAATGTGGGTTCAATCCCTGGGTCAAAAAGATCCTCGAGAGGAGGGCATGGCAACCCACTCCAGTGTTCTTGCCTGGAGAATCCCATAGGCAGAGGAGACTGATAGACCACGGTCCACAGAGTTGCGGAGAGTTGGAAGCAATGGACCGTGCACACGTGTGGTGTTTTCCCATATGCAAAGCCGATAGTGGTTCTATTTAGTACCCCAAAGCAGTCATATTTTGATGAAAATATAGGTAAAAAGATATGCTTGTTTTTATATGAAACCAGACACCACTTACTAATTTTTTTTTCAGAAATTGAAGAAATGGCAAGTTGGTGGTTATTGATTTCACTATTCAGGGACAAGCTTTCCTAATTGCTCTGTGACCTTGAATGAATCAATTTACCTCTCTGTGCCTCTGGATCAGAGAGGGAGTTTTCACCTGTGAAGTAGAGAAGTCGCTCCTGAAAATGCCTTCAACAATAGCACATCAGAGACAGAGTAGTTCTGGGGTTGGTTAATTCAGGGGCTCCAAGATAATATCTAAGACCCAGGTTTTCTTCCCAGTATCTCAAGTTTGTTTTCAGCTGATCCCCCTCATGTATGTATACCAGTTGGCTATGCAGGACTAGGTATTACACACAGACATAACTATCTCCAATGGAGGGATCACAGACGTGTTTTTGTCTGCTGTATCCTTCATAGGGATGGAGAAACTCCTTCCTGCAACTCCACACCCCTAGGACTTCCTTTCCTGACATCACCCAGCCGATCACTTGTTAAGAATAGTAAGGCTGCTCTCATTGATTAAAGCCGAGTGAGATCCTCTTTCTGGTTAGACAAATCCAGATTTACCCCTGAGCTGGAGATGGTGGGGTCTTCCCAGAAGGTTGGATGCATAGATGCAGTCTTGTTCAGGACTTGGGTAACAGTGCACAGCACCTGATGAAGCTTTAATTTCTTTATTCTATAAAATGTGGGAAACATCAATTCTTCCTAAATCGTGGTATTTTTTTAAATATAATTCTTTATAAATGTTATTTGTTTGGCCATACTGGGCCCTAGTTGAGGAATCTTTAGCTGTGGCATATGTGTCTAGTTCCCTGACCAGAGATTGAACCCAGGCCCCCTGCATTGGGAACATGGAGTCAGCCACTTGACTACCATGGAAGTCCCTCACGGTGTTTTTAACATCAGCACATCTACCTGTAAGTAGACCCATGTTTCTCAAACTGCAGTATTTTTATGAGCTTCCTTTGCTAATTATGTTTAAACATAACTCTAGTCTCTCCTTCACCTGCTTCTCTGTTCAACCAGGACTCTAGAGTCACCACCTACTCACTGTTAGCTCTTACGTTGCTAACTAAACTGATCTCCATAATCGTCATGTTCCAAAGCCATGGGACGAAAAAAAGCACAAATTCAATGACTTCTAATCCTCTTCCTTTCTTAGCTGTTCTGGCAGTAACCATTAACATTGTAGGGAACTAAAATATCAAATATACATACCACCAAGATTCATCTTATGAAGGTGACTCAACTGGAGACATGTTCATCGTACATTGCAAAACTACTACATACTCCTTTCTGAGTGAGAAAGGAGAATTCAGAAGACTTATGGTTTGGCATTGGGGCTTCCCTGGTGGCTCAGAGGATAAAGCATCTGCCTGCAATGCAGGAGACCTGGGTTCGATTCCTGGGTTGGAAGATCCCCTGGAGAAGGAAATGGCAACCCACTCCAGTATTCTTGCCTGGAGAATCCCGTGGATAGAGGAGCCTGGCGGGCTACAGTCCAGCGGGTTGCAAAGGGTCAGACATGACTGAGCGACTNGATAAAGCATCTGCCTGCAATGCAGGAGACCTGGGTTCGATTCCTGGGTTGGAAGATCCCCTGGAGAAGGAAATGGCAACCCACTCCAGTATTCTTGCCTGGAGAATCCCGTGGATAGAGGAGCCTGGCGGGCTACAGTCCAGCGGGTTGCAAAGGGTCAGACATGACTGAGCGACTTCACTTTCTTTCTTTGTGTTTTGGCGTGCATGGTATCTTATCAAGCACTGTTCTCATCCCTTGTTCAGGTCACTCTGGCGTGAGATCTTTTATGATAATGTGATCCACTAAGAAGTATTGATTTGCCCTCGGGCCTCAGCTGGTACCCGTTTTCTTATACCTGGGGATTTACTTCCTCCCTGCCTCTGGTTGAGACTTTTTGCCAACTCATTTGTAACATAGGAACACATTCCTTTCTTCTTTTTCTGGGTTTGATTTCCCTTTGCGTTTGTCTGTTTCCATCAATGCAAAATACTGAAAGGTTCAAATTGATTTTCCTTGTCAAACATGAAAGGCCTGTTTTTAAAACTTCAATATTTCCCAAGGAAATATCTCTGATCAATATGTGTAAGAATTAAAGAAAAACTCCAAACTCCCTCTTCTGATTGTCAGTAACTCAAAGCAACCTGTTTACCCACTTGGATTCTTCCCAGCATAAAATGTTAACAATTGTAATTATCACCATTATGCAGTATGTTCAATTGTCCAATCAATATAATTGCCAAATGGAAATTATACAATAAATATAATTGCTGCTTTACTCCTGTGCAGTATTTCACTGGCACTTCACTTTTTTTTTTTGTGTCCTTTAATTAGTAACAGGTGTAATTACAATACTGTGCTCAGAACTGAAGCTGAGTAATTGGCAGGAGTGGGCACTGGGTATGACTACTGAGAGGGGCCATTGTGGGTCATGCTCTGCTGGAATTGCCTGAGGACACGACACAGCCCACCGAGTGACCCACAGTCAAGCTGACTTGTGGACACTTTGGGTATAAACTCCAGGTCAAGGATGCCCTGAGTCTCTGAGTCACACAGCTATGCCAACCCTCCCTCTTGACTTCTGGTACCACATTGTACCTATTCTTTGTCTTTCCAGACAAATATATCCTTTCCTGGACGCTGTTTTATGTGCCAGGTACTAATCTGTATACAAGAGATATTTAAAGCATAGTAGACACATGAAGTTTATAATCTAGTGGATAAAAATGGAATCCGCAGCAAAACAAACCAAGAGATAAGAAATGTGTGGTGCTAAGTGCTAAGAAGAAAAACCACTGTAATGTAATCCAGTTTTGTTTGGGCGGTTAGGGAGACCCATCCAAGACTTAACATTTGACTTGAGATGCTAATGATGGTGCAGATCCTTTTGTCAGTGATTGTGTCCACTGCAAAGGTCCTCAAGGGGTGATTGGCAACTAGCCTAGAGTATTTAGGGGGTGAGAGTGGGAGAGAGTGAAAAAGAGGGAGAGAGGAAAGAGGGAGAGAGACGAGAGTGGGGGAGAAGTTGAGGGAGAGAGAAGGGGTTTTGAGTTTAGAAGTTCTTTTAAAATATTTGTTGATTTATTTGGCTGCATTGGATCTTAGTTGTGGCATGTGAGATTTTTTTCTTGTGCTGCATGAAAAGTTGAGGCACGCAGGTTCCAGAGCGTGCAGGCTTCAGCCAGTAGTTGTGACACTCAGGCTCTCTAATTGTGACACAGAAGCTCCAGAGCATGCAGGCTAAGTAACTCCAGGGCATGTGGGATCTTAATTCCCTCACAGCGGAGTGAACCCATGTCCCCTGCCTTACAAGGTGGATTCTTAACCACTGGACTACTAGTAAAGTCCCTAGAGGGTCTTTAAGGAAGGCAGTGGAGAGTTTGGTGCAGGGTAGTGACGTAACTTGATTTACATCTTGAAAGTCACTTCTACCTGATAATAAAAACTAACTTGTTAGAAGAGCAAGAACTGAAGAAGACTAAATGAGGGAAATTCCAGGTAGGAGTTGTTGGTTTCTAGGCCTGTGATGGTGCCAGTGGAGACACAAAGATTGTGCAATCAAAAAAAAAAAAAAATTGGGATGATAGAGCCACATTGCCAATTGATGGAGTGGATGTGAGTGTTGAGATGGAAGACTGAAATCCCCAATGGGGAGGGCTTCCCAGGTAGCTCAGTCGTAAAGAATCTGCCTGCCAATGCAAGAAATTCTAGAACAGGGTGAGGTAAACATCAGAAAGAGAGGACAGAAGAGGTCCCAGGATTGAACTGTGAGTTACTGCAGCATTAGGGGTCCCATGATGAGGAAGAGCCAGCAAGGGAAATTCAGGAGGAACTGCCAGTGAGGTAGAAGGAGAGTTTGGAAACTCTGGATGCCAGTCAAGCCAAGAGAATGTTAATAATATGAAATGTTACATAGAAACTAAGATGGAAAGAAGACGTGGTCTTTAGATTTGGCATTGTGGAGGCTGCTACTGACCTTGTCAGAACAGTTTTAATGGAGTGATTGGGATGTAAGTGTATGTGTGGGTTGAAGATAAAAATGTGCGTTGAGAAAATGCAGACAGCACGCACAGATGACTTTGTGGGAGTGCTGTGACAAAGAGCAAAGAGTCCAGCTGTAGGTGGAGGGACACAAGGGTCAAAGAAAGGTGACTCTATATTTTTCTAGGCAGAAAAGTATGGAGGATGTGGAATGGATATTGCAAAGTGGGAGGTAGATTTCTATGGGAACCAAGTCCTTGAATAGATGAGACATGAAATCCAGAAAATAAGAGGAGGGACCGCCTCCAACAGAACAGAGGCTTGTCTTCTCTCATGGCAGGGAGGAAAGCGGGTGTGTAGGCACAGACTCACGAAGGTCAGTCCAGGTGGTGGTGGGAGGACTGTTGCTGCCTCCCAGTAGTTCGTGATCTAAGGAGACAGACATATTGTGGACATCTCGCCTCATGAATCAGACAGCGGTCTGAGCAAAGAGAAGCAAGCCCTGTGGGAGGGCAGTGGTAGGAGGAATTCTGCTCCAAAGTTTGATAGAGGATGTGGCATTTGACTTGGGCCTTCAGTAATACATATCATTATGCTTCTGTGAGGCTTAGACATCAACAGGTCTAGCGAATTCTTTTTCTAGAAGGTCCCCTGGTAAAAGTTATTTTATTAAGGAAGATACAGGTTGATCTCTTGTTCCTAGAAGTGTTAACTTTCCCCAGACCTTCCACCCCTTCTTGGGCATCCCTGCCTTTAAGATGCCCTCTTCTCCTCTTGAAACTCTTTCCCCTTTTACTTTGGCTGATCTTTAATTATCTTTCTAGGCTAAGGTGAAGTGTCACCAATTCCAGAAAGCCTTTGTAATACATCCTGCAACCTCCTTATCACTTTGGGTTGAATCCTTCATGTGGGTAGGTGGGGTAGGTATAAGAATTCTTACTTTGCGGTTATGTCCTTACCTGTCCACATATGTCCTTATATCATATGTGGGCAGTGACTTGAGCCACATAGCTGCAACAGAAGTGCCCATGGTGGGGGCACCACAGAACTCAGGCATTAGAGAACATGTGAGCTCCAGAGAGCTGGGTTGAAGGCTTCCAGAATGGAACGGTGTTGCCAAGCTTTGGAAAAAGTTCTTGCTCATGTCTCCATGTACCTGTGCAGAAGGTCTAGCCTTGCATTTGACTTTGGTCAAAACCCATCTTTCTACTCAACAAGCAGTTGAGAATCACAAACAAAACCGTCATTTTGTGGGTCAGAAATTCCACTTGATTGCCAAGGAGATCAGGTCCTCTCTGGATTGAGTTACTCAGGTTTTAAGACAGTCTCAGCAACCCTTGGTATAAAAACTCTTAGGGATCACTCTCCCATATTTTAGATCGATTCCTGGGAAAGTTGAACCCAACCCAGGTTCAGTTCTGTTGCTCAGGGTTCTAAACATGGTTCTCTGAGCTGTCCAGTAAGTAGAAATAGAAGCCAAAGGTTCTTGAATGTCCAGAAATGTATCTTAAGCATTTAAGGAAATTCTGTCTTGAAAGGTGGCCATGAGTTCAAGGGCCAGGGTGATTCTGTGCTACAGCAACCTGGATGAGAGCACCAGTTTACCCTCAGCTCAACCTCTGGGAGGTAGAAACCACATTGATTCTCTTGCCTTCAGAGTTTTTCACCAGTTTCCATAGTAAATGCTCAGTGAATGACTTGAGCATTGGAATGTATTGTTTCTGTTGTGCGAAATAAATCTGCCCCTTTTAATAACACGAGTCTTCTTTGCAAAGAGGTGTTCATTGTTAAGGAACTAGATGAATTCAGTGGGTCAGCTCAGTACTGAGAGTTTTCATTTCTGTGATATGAGGACTCCAGGATACTTGCTTTGTAGATTGTATGCCAGACACACAGGTCTCCTGCACAGGCCAAAAATTGTTCTGCAGAGAAGGAAAGTATATAAAAGTTGGTTATATACATAAAGTGCTTGAAATAGTGCACAGAGCATAATCAGTACAATGTATTTGCTGTTTTTTGGGATCTAGTGTGGGTTTAGATTCTGACTGATAATTTTACTATAAACTCATGTCCTGGATGTTGTCCCATCTTTTTTCCCTATAGGTAATGCTGTGGTTATAATCAGAAGGAAACCATGATACCTTGATGAACAGCACTGGAGGGCAAAAGGATCCATGTACTTTTTATCTAAGATAATACTAGAAAAAGAAAGACTGTTCTATAGTGTAATCAATTCTGATAAACTTTAGAAACAAAGCAAGGTCTTCAGATCTTTAGGTTATTCATGTCTTCCTTTTTAAAAAAAAAATTGTCTTTAATTCTGTTGTCCGCAAATATGTAATTATAATAAACAAGACAGAAGCAATATCTCAACTGTTCATTGANTTCTCCAGGCAAGGATACTGGAGTGGGTTACCATTTTCTTCTCCAATGCATGATGCATGCTAAGTCACTTCAGTCACGTCTGACTCTGTGTGACCCCACGGATAGCAGCCCACCAGGCTCCTCTGCCCACAGGATTCTCCAGGCAAGAACTGGAGTGGGTAGTCTTGAGTTATCTGAAGTCATTTCTGTCATGAGTCATCCATTCTCCTTTGTGGTATTTCAATCAGCTCTCCAGGATTTCTAAGTCTATACTTGCAATTAAAAAGAAAAATAGTAGTGAAATCTATTTAAAGAGATCAACTAACTTCTTAAAGAGTAGTGGCCATTTTGATGGGAGACCTTTAAGTAATGGTTATTGAAGAGAAAACATTCAATTAGGCCTGCAAAGTTTGCTTTTTCAGCAGGAAACTGGAAAAGAAGGTGCTGTTAGAAGAAAGAGTAATGTAAGTAGGGAACATCATAAAAGTAAGCAGGCAGGATACTTTTGAAATGTAACTATTATGAAAAGAAAACCATAGAACCCCTTTCAGTAGGTTTTTTGTGATATGTATTGAGTATTTTTCCTTAAAGAAATGCAAAGTACATTCACATAAATTCAACATTAATTGATTAACTCAGTGTCTAATATATAAGAAATTACATTCAGTCTGCTGAAAATTTAGAAAAGAGTGAGATATAGGTTTCATAGGCATGTAAAGTTTATAGAGCAAGGTAATAAAAGTATAGTCATCCATATAGCAGCAATGAAAGGTGGAAAACCAAATATTTCTTGAAGACCTTCTTGTGTTACCCATAGGTATGTTTGTTTTCATTTTAAAAAGGAGGAAACAGAGGTTTAAGTGGCTGTANCTAATTATAAGAAATTACATTCAGTCTGCTGAAAATTTAGAAAAGAGTGAGATATAGGTTTCATAGGCATGTAAAGTTTATAGAGCAAGGTAATAAAAGTATAGTCATCCATATAGCAGCAATGAAAGGTGGAAAACCAAATATTTCTTGAAGACCTTCTTGTGTTACCCATAGGTATGTTTGTTTTCATTTTAAAAAGGAGGAAACAGAGGTTTAAGTGGCTGTACAGTGTTCCCATGTTCACACAGGTACAGATTCAGAGATAAGAGTGAAAATTTAATTCTGACTTATTCCAAGCTCATGTTGTATCCACTAAACTACTTGATTCAAGCAAGACAATTATTTGGAGGTGTAGACTAAGGTGCTACAACTTTCAGAAAGACATAGTGCTTAATGTATGTACTGGGAAGAGTTGTGACCCATGGAATTTTGGAGTGTGGTCATTCCAGATTGGCAGCTTATAGGGTCGAGGAGCAAACAAAAGGGTTTGTGGTTCTTCAGTAGTTTTCTATGAATGGCTAGCTTTGAGAAACTGAAGGAAAACAAACTCAAATGTCGAGGTTAGCACAGGCTTCTTCAACCATTTTTGAGAGGACAATTCCATATACAGCTGTTTACCTCCTTTAGTCAATAAATGCTACTGAGTGAATTCACATTCTTTTGTATTTTGCAAATCATAACACAATTACTTTGAAACCATATCATCTACATATGGTAGACAGAATTGAGCCTGCCTTCTGCTCAGGATGTCCTGATTGAATCCATGGGCATCATTTGTTGAATCAAGACTAATGATTTAAATGTCAAGCTGCATACCGAAGGGGCGGATAGACTCCTGTCTTTTACTGAAGTCCCTTTGATAGATAAAGAAGGCATAGTCTTATAAGAGGGATGGACATGGATTGAGGTGACTAGAAGAAAAACATATGTCAGAATAGTTACTGAATGCTGTTTAACTATGTACAAACATCCCTAAATGTCCTTTAGTCAAAAGCACACTTATGGCAACAAGCTGTTCATTTGATTGATGTGTGATTCGCACACAGGTCAATGTTTTAGATTAAATGAAGGCACGTTGGAGAGGACCTGAATGTCAGGATGAAGAAGTTGGATTAATAGGGGATGATTTGATTATTTGGGAAAGAGAATAATAGTAATTGCAGCTGTGTTTTTGAAAGACTATCTGTGAGTCTTCTGTAGGGAGGATTATAAGGAGAAGAGTGAAGACAGACACTGGCCAGAAGGCTTTGGAAAAGTTCAAGCAAAGCTAGAAGGACTTCAGATAAAGTCAGTGGTAATGGAAAAGAAGAGCTGAATTTGGATTCTAATGTGAATTCTGTTTCCACAGAAGGGGTCAGGAGATTGGAAGTAGATGATAAGTCAGAAGAAAACATTAAAAAATGCCTTTTGATATTTTAGGTTTAGAAATTCAGCTTGGTTTGGGTTTGGATATAGTAATTAACATTTTTATTATTTTCGTTTGTTATTAAAGTATAGATGATGTACAATATTAGTTACAGGTGTACAGTATAGTGATTGAAAATATAGTAAAATACAGTACATTTAAAAAATGTTAAATCCATTTATGGGCTTCCCAGGTGGCTCAGTGGTAAAGAATCCACCTGCCAAGCAGGAGATGCAGATTCTCTCCCTGGGTCAGGAAGATCCCCTGGAGAAGGAAATGGCAACCTACTCCAGCATTCTTGCCTGGGAAATCACATGGACAGAGGAGCCTGGCAGTCTATAGTCTGTGGGGTCCCAAAAGAGTTGGACATGATTTAGCAACTAAACAATAATTCCATTTATAGTACTATAAAACATTGACTCCAGTCCCTGTATTGTATATCTTTGTAGCTTATTTAGTTTTAGCCTCTTAATCCCCCAGTTCCTTTCTCCACTGGCAACCATTAGTTTGTTCCCTATATCTGTGAATATGCTTCTTTTTTCTTTTATTGTATGTTTTAGATTCCTAGTATAAATGATACTATGCAGTATTTGTCCTTCTCTGTCTGACTTATTTCATCTTACGTAATACTCTCCAGGGCCATCCACGTTGTTACAAATGGTAAAAATTTTTCATTTTTTATGGCTGAATAGTATTCCTGTGTGTGTGTGTGTGTGTGTGTGTGTGGTGGCATTTTCTTTAACCGTTCTTTAACTATTAGCTGTTGATAGACATGTGGGTTTACAGATGACAGTAAGTTACTCTCTTCTGCATCGTAATGGCAATATATGGACACTTTGGAAGGTCGCGTCACTGTCTTTGGATAGACTTTTTATGGTAACACTGCTTAGACATATGACTTTGTCTGAAAATAAAGAATAATCTTTCACAAGTGGTCTAACACTAACAATGATTTTAAGAAATATATAAAATCAGTAGGCAGAATTAATAAACGAGAATATAAAATAAACAAATATATTAATATTGTTATGTTTAGCCCCCTTTCTTATGGAGGGCTGTACTACCATGTACTACGGAGGTTACTGTACTACCATGGAAAATCCAATCATGAGAATCAAAAGTTGAAGATCCCTTGGTGGACAATTAGGCATAAGAACAATGCAGATTGAATGTGTCAAACATTTAACAACGGTGGGGTGCATTCACCTACTCACAGAAATGGCTCGGCTGGTATGAAATGCTATTTTGAACTCTCTCCAACAACAGCCCAAGATGACTGAAGAGCTGAAGGGAATAGGTTGGAGTTTTTATTTCTGCACTGCTCCCTCTGCTGGCAGTGTGCTCCTTTTAAAGAGAAATTCTATGCTCTTGAGACATTCTTCATGCAACCCTCTCTGGGTTCTGGAATCCCTACCCATCACCTGCCTCTTCCGGCCTGAGAGTGGGAATGCCTCCGCTATCGAAGCCCTTGGGTGCCACACCATTCTTGGCTGCTCTCAGTGGAGCGTTCTCTCCTCTGTAATTTCCTCCTCTGCCTCCTTTTCAGTGTTTCAGTCTGTGCGAGTCACATGCAATCCACTAGGATTCTGATGTGTATTCTCAAAGCAGGCTGGTAATTCAGGCTCCTTCCATCTTGTGATGTTACCATCTCAAAGACTGGACTCTGAGATTGCTGCAGAAGTAAAGGCAGGCTGTGGACACTTGAATAGTGTTCTGTGGGCAGGTACTGGAACCTAGTCACAAGGCCCCAACATAACTGAAATGTAGTCTTCTTGGGGACCCAGAGGTGGGAAAGAAATGAGATGTGCTGAGCACAGCATTGTCTGTGTCAGAGATGGAGGTGTAAATTAGGTCGATGTGAGGTGGGCATCAACTCCTAAGGATGATATTAAAGATGTATATATGAGAAGCTTGGAGGATACTTAACATTATGTCAAATTCAGCCACGTGCATCACTCCACCTCTCAACCAGATGTCCTTACATTTATAGGTAACATCATCATTTTCCAGTTTGCTCAGACTCTGACCTTCAGTATCATTTTGGAGTCTCTCTCTTCCTCTACCTATGAAGTGAGGTCTAATCCTGCAGATTTCAGATCTGTCATTCTTCTGCATTCCTCCTGTTCCTTTTCATTTTAGCTAACAGCGACCTGGTTTAAGGTCTACGACCTGCACCAGGCGTAGAGGAACAGGTAAGTAAGAACTGTTCAAAAGATGTTCTGTGGAAAAAGACAGCAAACGGCAGACTCTTAGGTATGTCCACAAACATGGAAGCAAAAAGAAAAAATCATAAAGGCAGACCAGGGAGGCTTCATAAGAATTAGCACAGTATCATCAAAGACAGCTCCGGAATGAAATTTGCAAGAGGGGCATGGTCAGAGGTGACAGGCAGGTATGAGAGATCTCGAAGAAATAAAGTTGAGGCATTCACGCTCATGTTTCTACCGGTCTTGGAGGATTGGACTGAGGGTACCAGGAGGATAGTGGATGGTGCGCAGCCACTATGAAGAGAAGGAAGAGAAGGATGCTTTAGAGCAATGTGATCCTGCTTATCAGTATAGTATACTTGTTTCCTTTCCAACCTCAGCACAGTCGTTTAACTGGTTCCTTCCCTACAAATCTTTAGTTTCTACTTTCTTTCCTTACTTTCTACTACATCTGTTTTTCAACTCCAGAAATACTTTCTTTGCTCTTTCTCCCTTTGAATCAATCACACCTTACTTGTGTTCTGTAATCACAGTTGGGTCTCAGTCATTACTCAGTAATATTTTTATTCTTAGTGATTGTCTCATTCCACTGTTCTATTCTAAATCCTACTGAATAAGCTTCTGTTAACCACACACATACCATTCAGTGAAGGTCTGTGCTTTTCTTCCTTCTACCTAAAACCTCTTTGTTTCTTTGACACCTTGGTTTATCTAAGAAAGTAAAGACCTTCCTTCCTAAGGAATATGTTGCTGTTTGCTCTTTTCACTTCTAAGACACCTTAGTTTCTCTGGTTGAATTTGCATGTTCAAATATTCAGTTTCTCCATTATTGCTCACTCTTTGCTTCAGGAATTAAGAACAGATTTAGAAGAAATAAAATCTCCCCACCACCTTTAGACTATACTTTGGCCTCTTCCCCACCAGAGCCTGACAATTTGCTAAACAAATGATTACCATTGGTGTAATAGCCAGTTATTTTCAGTTTCCCCAGCTGACCCTCTGCTGAAATTGCTAGTAACCTGCGGAAATGGACAATGGCAGGCAGAAGGTATGGCTAGAATGAGAGGCCTTGATAATCCACAGGCAGCGTGTCTAGAAATGAACATGTCACAGGAATAGTGGTCCTATCCCCTGAGACAGAGTCTCCCATCTCTTCTGATCTCCCCAATACCAGGGTTATTATGTACAGACTCAACCACCCTTAAAGACCATTCATGCTTTCCATCTGGTTTTCCCTTTGGGCTGGCTGAAATTATAGTTTGCCTCCCAGTGTCTAGATGCTTGGAATGTGTGCTCTGTTTTGTAGCCATTTCAGTGACCTTTACACCGAGATACATATTAAAATATTTTTGCCTATTTTTTATGTATTCTAAATTTCTTCTTCATCTATAAATTCATGCTCATTTTTATGCTCCAAATAGAAGCATATTTGAAAACTAATCTCATGACATATTTGCAAGATATATTCCCATATTTTGTCTAGTTTAGGCCTCAAACCAAACTGTGACATTGTCATTATTAATTCCATGTTAAAAAGAAAGAAATTGTGGCTGGGAGACGTTCATGCCCTTGACTAGTTGGCTTATGTGCTTTGTAGTTGCTGGTCCTGGATGCTAACTCCTTTGATCTACATTTCTGCTTTCCTAATTGCTTTGGACAAAGGGAAGAAGGGAACATGTTGAAGAAGCAATAGGCTTTCCAGATGAGTTGCTGGACCAAATGACCTTTAAGGATTGCTCCAATATGGATGTTTCTGGTTCTCTCCTGATGACAGTGTGACAGCATTCGGCAAACAATGTAATTGTCCTAGCTGAAAGAGAGAATAGCTGACTGAGTGAATTATTAGTTTCTGTTTTTATTAATTAGGAAAGAAATCCCAAGATCTCCAAGAGAAAATGTATATTTACTTGCACTTAAAGTTCAGTAGTACGAGAGGGGAGGCTTTATTGTAGGCTCAGATAGTAAAGAATCTGCCAGCAATGCCGTGGACCCAGGTTCAATTGCTGGGTCAGAAAGATCCCCTGGAGAAGGGAAAGGCTACCACTCTAGCAGTATAGAGCATGGGCCGCTTGCTAGTGGGTGAGCTTGAGAAAGTTAATACCTCTTTTCTGCCTCTTGGCCTCTTATTCATAATATGGGCTGTAAAACATACCTACCTATAGAGATTTTGTGAGGTTCGAATGACTGTATACAAATAAAATGCTTAGAATGGTCCCTGGCATGTAGGAAGTTCTCAATAAACACCAGCTGGCTTTAATTTTTGCAAAAATAGAAAAGATGTATAAGGAAATTATCACTTTAAAGAATAGTTGACATCTACTGATTTATGGCTTAAAATTGCTTGAATTTTTTGGTCATTGAGTTTTTGCAGAACACCTTATATGCATTATCTCATTTCACCCAAACTATAAGAGAGCAGGAAATGGCAACTCACTCCAGTATTCTTGCCTAGAAAAGTCCATGGATAGAGGAGACTGGTGGGCTACAGTCCATGGGATCTCAGAGTCAGACACAACTGAGTGACTGAGCACGCACACAATCAGAGAGTAACAATTATCATCATTTAATAGATGAAGAAACAGCCATAAGGAACTTGTTTAACTTACTTTAGTTTCATAGATATGAGCTACATAAGAAAGAATCAAACAGTTTCATCTGAAGAGAGGCGATACTAACTAGTATGCTAAGCCTTTCTGGTCTGTTTTAGATTAAACAATGCTTGAATAAAATTGAAAGTCTTTTAAATACAATTGGGAATGGTATCATAGAATTACACCTGAATTCCATCCCTACTGTAGTCAGATATTTTAAATTGTATACCTTGATAAGTGATTGGCACGACCCACAAAGTTGTAAATTATGAAAATGGATCCTTGCCACGAGTGTTTACTACAAAGCACTTTCATTTCATTTACTTTCATTCTGTCACCTAAAGCTCTCAGAAGAGGCTGGAGCACAGAAAGGTACGTCCTTAACTAGAATACTTTCCCATCTTGCTCTTCATCTTGTCAATTAGATAAAAGAACATTCAAAAATATGTTTGCGAATCTTTGTTCTTTGGTCTTCCCTAAATGAATATCGGTAATAGGAGGAAAAATATTTAAAATACATATTTGAGAAAAAGAGAAAGATTATTTTCAAAAACAAAACCTTCTAGCTTTTAACTAATTCATCCCAGAGATAAAGCAACACAGTTTCATGCCTCATAACAATTTAATAAATATTACTAAAATATGGCAACTGCCACCACGACTCATTAGCAAGCTGTTTCTGTAATACAGAGTTTTCCAGAATTGTTTGGGGAAGTTGGTCTGTCAACGTAATACACACAGTAATCTCTGAAGAAAGTCAGGAACATATGGTCCCTGCTCATCAGCTAACCCCCAGGGATTGCACCAGAATCTCTCTTCTTACAGCTCCATGACACTGAGAGCAGAGATGGAGATAAGATAGGGGGAGAAGGGCGGTGGGCTGAGAAACACTGATTCCTTAAACTGTAAACTCGCACTTGGAAGTGTAAATCAAGAATTACAAAGTTAACATCTTCAAGGAATCTGTTAAAATGCAATTTGAACATTGCAGCATTGGAAATTTTAGGATATCAATTCTGAATCTTGGCACACAGTTAAATTAATCATTTCAGCAACCACAGTAAAATGCTGCATATAGCAAGCCACTGGCCAACATAATTGAGTCAAATGCCAACTATTTATCAAAATCAATATTCCTCTGAACATATTTTCAGTGTTTTAAATTCTGAAGTTTACATGCATATTAAACCATCTCTCTTAAAAGGAATTTGATATATTTTCTAATTTAAAGAGGCCTGTCTTGTCCCAATTAAATCTGTTTGAATAGAAAACTGTTGAGTTAATAACATCTGTCAGTGATCATTTATGTATAAGTAGACTTATATACTTTAATAACTATGTTTATTTAATAAATCATCCTTACTCCCTGGAATTGGGTGATCAGAAAATTGTTTCACCCAAAGATGTGATATAACCATTGAATTTTGAATAACTCTATCAGTGTGGTATAAGCCCTGTCTATTGTTGGAACAATAAAGTATAGATTAGCATTTTACATTCTGGAGCATCTTTTAATGGAATTATTATCTCAGGAGTACATTTTTAAGACAGTTCAATAGGGCTTCCCAGGTGACTCACTGGTAAAGAATCTGCCTGCCATGCAGGAGCAGCAGGAGATATGGGTTTGATCCCTGGGTCAGGAAGATACCCTGGAGTGGGAAATGGTAACCCACTCCAGTATGTTTGCCATGGAAATCCCATGGACAAAGGAGCCTAGAAATTCCATGGACAAAGGAGCCTAGAAATCCCATGGACAAAGGAGCCTAGCAGGCTACAAACTGTGGGGTTGCAAAGAGTTGGACATAGCAGTGACTAAATGACAGTTATTTTATCACTTTTACGCTTGTGTTCTTTTGTTATAATTTGGTCTAAAATCCTTTTAGTTTCACATTATTTCATGTGTCACTCCAGTACTCTTGCCTGGAAAATCCCATGGGCAGAGGAGCCTGGTGGGCTGCCATCTATGGGGTCGCTAAGAGTCGGACACGACTGAGCGACTTCACTTTCACTTTTCACTTTCATG
>SJYA01003131.1:175519-240986 GCA_006410615.1 Neotragus moschatus | reverse complement strand
AACCACTAAGAATGGCATTTGTGTGCAGGAGATAGTCACTCAAGCCCACACCCACAGAAATGTACACATAATGATGAGCTTATACCCTGATATTCCAAAACACGTGGAGAAATGTAATGCTAAACCAATCAATAAACTTTCTCCAAATGGAAAATTTTACTGAACATTCTGATAAATTTTTTCCTTATGAGTTGTACAGATTTATTAAAGTGACAATATTTAAGATAGTACGGTATCTGCATTATCAAGTGTAAAGATAGTATGTGAAAATTATAAAATATCAGCACTGTTTATAATAACCAGGACATGGAAGCNGTACACATAATGATGAGCTTATACCCTGATATTCCAAAACACGTGGAGAAATGTAATGCTAAACCAATCAATAAACTTTCTCCAAATGGAAAATTTTACTGAACATTCTGATAAATTTTTTCCTTATGAGTTGTACAGATTTATTAAAGTGACAATATTTAAGATAGTACGGTATCTGCATTATCAAGTGTAAAGATAGTATGTGAAAATTATAAAATATCAGCACTGTTTATAATAACCAGGACATGGAAGCAACCTAGATGTCCATCAGCAGATGGATAAGAAAGCTGTGGTACATATACACAATGGAGTATTACTCAGCTATCAAAAAGAATACATTTGAATCAGTTCTAGTGAGGTGGATGAAACTGGAGCTGATTATACAGAGTGAAGTAAGCCAGAAAGAAAAACACCAGTATAGTGTACTAACGCATATATATGGAATTTAGAAAGATGGTAACAACAACCCTGTATGCGAGACAGCAAGAGAGATGCAGTTGTACAGAACAGACTTTTGGACTCTGTGGGAGAGGGCGAGGGCAGGATGATTTGGGAGAATGGCATTGAAACATGTATAATATCATATAAGAAACGAATCACCAGTCTAGGTTGGATACAGGATACAGGATGCTTGGGGCTGGTGCACTGGGATAACCCAGAGGGATGGTATGGGGAGGCAGGTGGGAGGGGGTTCAGGAGTGGGAACTTATGTACACCTGTGGTGTATAGCACCAATGTTGATGTATAGCAAAACCAATACAGTATTGTAAAGTAAAAAAGTAAAAAATTAAAAATTAAAAGAACTAGAAGCAATCCAGTGGAGTGGAATAGAGAGCCCCCAAAATGATGCCATTTGTGGCAAAATGGATGAACCTGTAGATTGTCATGCTGGGTAGGGTGATCCAGAGAGAGGGAAACAGATTCATGTGATGTCACTCACATGTGGCATTGAATTTAGAAAATGATATAGATGAACCTGTTTATAAAACAGAGCATTCTGATCATCTAAGCTTAGGGTGCCTAGGACATTCAAAGAGATGACTGAAGGTATGTATGTTAATATAAAATTAGCTACTAATTATGGGATAATGGCATGCAGAATTGATATAAGAAAAGATAATTATTAAGTTAATCAATTAGGGATCTTGGATATGAAAAGCACACTAGCAGTTAAAGAAGAAATTCGTGAAATGGAAGAAAATACTATTTTCTTCACCTACCTCTGATTATTTCACTACACACGTATAACAATTTGCTTTTCCTGTGATTTCCTTTGCTTTAAAATAAAAATTAAAATTACCAGCTTGCATTGTCTGTATACCCCTACACCTCCCAGCTGTATTTTCTGCATCTTTGCCTCAGATGCCTCTACTTCCTTCTTCTCTGGGCTCTTAAGGTTTTTGGCTCTTTTCTTCTGATGCCGTTTCGTTTTGCTACCTTTGGGCCTTATAATACTTAGTATTCTTTGAAACATTAGTTGTGCCACCATCCCAGATAAGATTTCTGAGTGAAGTCAAGGGTCGCTATCATTTACAGTGTTCTGGCCTCAGTGCAGATGATTAACACACTTAACATGGCACAATGTGAGCACCAAAGTAGCAGAGTTTAGACCGTTCTGTTTATTGCTGTAGCCTCAGCACTTAAAGCCTAGATTCTCTGAGGCAACAAGTACTTTTTGTGGTCAAATATTTGATTAGTGTGGTCATGTGATCATTGGCTGTCTTCACCTAGATTATGAGTTTCCTGAAATTAGTCTTGTGCTATTTCCTTTGTCAGATTATCCTCTGTTTTGACTACAGTGTTTAGCACATACAAGAAGATCAATAAATATTTGTCCAAGAATAAAAGTATACTCTTAAGATGCATGAAGCAGGAGGCCTCGCGGTGTGACTGTGTTCCTGTCCTCCCCCTGCAGTAGACTGGGCTTCCAGACCATCGTTCCTCTCAGTCATGTTTGAACCTCTGTAGAGCCCAGCACAATCCTTTTCAGTAAGTGCTTGCTTACTAATTATTTGGTTGAATAAGCAAATGAATGAAAACATCTGCAATAATATAAGCAAATAGGATATAATATATGAAAAGAGCTTTTTATTAAAACCACAGGACTTAACCCTAGAATGCTTAGCTGGTATCACACCAGGAAAATTAACAGAACCCATCAGAAGAAAACATTGTTTAAAATCTATGTAATTATCTCAAAAGCCAGGAAAGTATCTGTTAAAAATTCTACATCTATTTGACATAAGCATTCTGAAAAAAGAAAGAATGCTGCTCTTTTCATAAGGCAAAACTATCATTCAGTAAGCATTGCCTTTAATGCAGAAATACAAGAGAATTTCTATAACAAACAGGAATAAAACAAACATGGCTCATTGTTGCTGCTAACATTGTTTTAATAATAATGAAAAAGAATGCTAAAACTATAATTACTAAACTCAAAATCTTTAGTTTGCTCCTGGGATGATATTAAGGATAAATTAACAGGTGAAACCTTGCTTTAAATATGTCTACTAGCAAGAAAAAAAAAATACAGTTGTTTCTTTTGAATCATGACTGAGAAATCTAAGAGGTAAGTAAAATAACACACTAAATGCTAGTATGGGAAAATAGACAAAAAAAGTAGCAAGTGAAAAACATGGCGAGTTACAACTATAATATTAAAACCTAAAATCTGTAGACTATAATTTCAAAGAAAGAACATGGATAACCCCCAAATAGCTGCTGTTTCTGTTATTACTGCTAGAAATGGTGTTAGACACTGATACACGATAGGATGGACTATAAGCTTAAATTATTTCTCATACACATAACACCTTGAATTGTAGGAACTATTGTCTTTCTTTTTTACCAGTCAGAAACAGGGTGACATATTGGCTCAGTAGGAAGAATAAATACCCTAGGCTAGATCAGGTGGTTTGGTCCCGAACTAAGGGCTCCTTTACAATACAACAGCAGGGCCAAGAAAATACAAATAGTAAAACACTATGAGTGTATACATAAGCTAAAAAGTCATTATCAGGATGATCTTAAGAAAGGAATCAAACCTATTCCAAAAAATAAGAGAAAAACTGACAATGAACAGTAGTTAGTGACAAAGGACAGTGGTTAGTGACAGTGGCTGGGAAGAATTAAAGGAAAATTATCCCCTTTGATCATAACCTGCCTAAATGTGATACCTGGGGAATTTCTTCCATGTCTAGGAATAGACACTTTGTAGAGAAAACGTTTTTTTTTAATAAAGTGGGCGTGGGGATGGCAATCAATTCTTGTCCAAGTTAACTTTATCTGGAATGCAGTAACTGAAAATGACAGGCACAAAAGCACCATACGTGTAAATCAATATCATTCTGAGTGTCTTCAGTCTTTAATGCCCTACACATATACACGTAATCATGTATGGTATGATTGCGTGAGTATATGCATGTAATACTAACTGCAAAACATTGAGTAAGGTCCTGAGGATATTCCTTAGAATTGAAATCTCCATCCACATTCCCACTTGTATGATCAGTGTGTCATGTTTAAGGTGAAATATTTGAGAGTTTGTATAGATTTCTTTAATGTCATTTAAGTCTATTTTAGCATTTCTTTCTCTTTTGTTGAAAGATGTTGTGAGCATGCGGCATGTCACTGCCACATATCATTTTGTGAGCTCTCGCCTTCCCTCTGATATATGTTATTGCGTTATTGAGGCTGTAATTTTATTTTTGTTGGCTCTTTAACTTGAGGCTTTTCAGTGGGGTCTTGTTTGTATCCTCAATAATGTTTCTAATTTTTAATATTTTTATCACAATAATCTATCCATATAATACTCAGGACAATTTAAAAAAGGTGAAAACATTTGAACTTTATAGGATCAAGGAGGTAATCACACTTCAGTATCCAGTTTTCCCAGGAAGAGAAACAATTACTTCTGGAATATTAACAGATCTTGGGTCTCCTCTGTGAGGCCAGTCGTCCTCACCCAGGAAGACTTAATTCATGTGTATGGCAAGGAATTCTTAGTTTTATAACCACTTCTAGAAGCTGGGGGCATTTAGTCACATGTAAGACTTCTCTGTTCTGAACTGTACCTCAGAAAAACAGGTAGAGCTAAAGCCATCTTCAGGCATACAAAATTGCAGAAACACTTTGTTCAGAGGCACATTCTACAGTGCTGTTTTTAGGCCAGATCCCCGGGAGGAGGGAGAGGCTACCCACTCCAGTATTCTGGCCTGGAGAATTCCATGGACTGTATAGTCCATGGGGTCGAAAAGAGGGGGACACGACTGAGTGACTCACTTTCTTTCATTCTATAGTGCAGTCATTTTATCTCCATTTGTATGTAGGAAATAGACTCAAAATGCTCACTGACCTAATTTGTCCAAAGTCCCACAGTTGGTTGATTCAGATTTCAAACCCTAATCTCCTGGACCCTTAGTGTCTGTATTTCTAGACTGAGGCTCACATATGATTCAATTGTTGTTAGCTTTTATTGGGAAAATTTTGAAACACATTTTCCTAGACATTCTCAATTGACAAACATGGAGATTGATCTCTTTGAAAGATAAGTAACTGTTCTTTTCTTTTCAGTGAATGTGCTATAGCCTATTGCTTGCATTCCCATGAATCCATGGAGAGCCAGTTGTTGGAGGCCCAGCTGATGGGTTCTTATCTGACTCCTTTGCCCCCTGTCTCATGGTTCAGACATGAGAATGTCTTCTTCCTTTTTCTCTCCATCAGTTCTGCCCTTTGTAAATTCTACCTGGACTTTTAGTTTCTCAGCAAGTGCGAGAGTGCCTCAGTCTATCATCACTGCTGCTTTTTCTTTTTTCTAACCACTGGGTCTTGAATTAATGACTTTAAATTGGGAACTGTCTATTCTGCCTTGGCTGTTCTTTGCTTTTCCCATCTTTATGGAGACACACTGCCAGAATCATTCTTGCCAACTGACTCACCTTTGTATTTGGTGACAGGTCATTTTATTTTATTTTTTTTCATTTCACCACTGAGTGATTTTGAACTTGATACTTGCTTATTGAGTATAGTTATTATTTCTCACATTTCTTTTTTTGACTGCTAGATCCAATCAGGAGGTGGTGACCTGAGATTCTATTTATTTTGCCATTTTCCTGGGTGATCTGTGACTACGCTAGCATAGCAATGAGTGTTAGAATTCTTATGCCTTTGAAATAACTCATAAATGACAGTGGTAATTGAGAGTGCAGTGAGAACTAAGTGAAGTTCTTATAAGGCTTCTGAGGAATGCTTCAGTATTGGATTTGACTGAGGAAAAAAAAAAGCTTAAAGGGTTGTCCTTTCTCGTTTTGATTGTTCCTTTACCGTACATGTAATTTCATTCCATGACAAAGAAGAGATTTGAAATCGTGTTTGAGATAGTACACTAATGTTTTCTTCTGAATATTGCTTTTTCACTGCTTTGATTAGAAGCACTCAAATAATGTTGATGGACTCTGGAAATGATTTTTATAATGAAAGGGGATGCTGAAGTGGAGAAGATTCAATGAAAGGTTCTTAAATAAAAACTCCTCTTGAATATAAAGAACATGGCACTGGCAGATGACCTGGTAGGAAGTGTTATTCCAAGAAAGACTACGGGGCCTATTATTCTTTCCACTTCTCTGTAACTTCTTGTATTTCTGGGACGTCACACTGTGTTCCTTTATTAATCCCTGTCCTTGAGCCCTGATTTGGGGGACAGCCTTCATTTCCATTTCAGTTCAAGGAACTTGTATCTTAATTGTCTTAGAATATGACTGTCAGGCTGGAAATTCAGCTCATTTCTCTTTTTTGGACCAGAAACCACCTGTATACTAAGATACTTGGTGATGTTCCCTGTCGTTCTAGAGGCCCCCATGTGGGTGTCCAGATGAGACTGTTAGTAGGACCTTCCTTATCACTCTTAGAACAGGGGCACATCCAGACCCCACAGGGTTCCAGAGAGAACTAGAACATTTTAAATTTATGAATGCAGTTTGAAAAAAGGTTTTAAAAATTATTTTTTGATGTGAAACAATATACCTGAGTGATAAGAGAATAAAATATTTATAAACACATAAATTTAGTGTGCATTGTATAATTAAACCTAAGTGCAAACTTGAGACTTTTTGTAAATACTGAGGCACAGGTTAAATCGACATTGTGTTTTTACCCTTGGCCCAACATTTTGAGAAATTTCAGAGGGAAAATGCCTAAATAAAGTGAGTATGTTCTTAATGGAAAGGAATCTTAACCTGGATGCAAATATACATGATTTTTCATTCAAAGATTCTTTAATTGGAGGATAATTACTTTACAGTATTGTGTTGGTTTCTGAGATACATCAACATGAACCAGCCACAAGTGTGCATAAGTCTCCTTCCTCCTGAACCCCCTTCCCATCTCCCTCTCCATCCCACCCCTCTGGGTTGTCACAAAGCACTGAGTTGAGCTCCCTCTTTCACACAGCAAATTCCCATTTGCTATCTATTTTACATATGGTACTGTGTATGTTTCCATCCTGTTCTCTCAAATTTGACATTAATTTGCCGTGCAGCCATAGATAAAACACACAACACTGAACATCATTTTCTTTATTTTTTTTTTTTCTTTTTGTGGATAATACTGCTTACCAGATTACACATGAATGGATGAGTTTAGGGTACAGATTAATTTTAAAAGTATTTTTGAAATGTCAAAGACTTTGAGTTTAAAATGGGAGAATAAAGATAATAAAGCCCCTTCTCCATGCAAAGCTTAAAATAAGCAGAGAGCTTTAGTGAAGCTAAACTTCAATCAAATATATGCGGTATAACTCCAGTATGCAGTTTCAAAAGTAGATAGTATATCTTTCTGAGCAGACAATCTCTTATTTGGTACAATTAGAATAAGTTGGGTTGTCCCTGTAACCCACTGAATGTAACGGAACAATTGGGGAACTTGAGGCTGAAACAGGACACGTTGAGACTCCCCGTGTTGCATAGGAAGAATCAAATGGTGGGCCTGGCTGGAGGAGAAACTCCTGTGGGAGCAGTCCTGAGTGGCTAATCTCTCTTGGCTGGGAGAAATAAAGACTTAACAAACCTAAACACAGAAGCTCATTTTAATGCATTTCACGGTCAGCTGGAACAATTGCTTCTGTTACTGGGTCTTACCTTGACCCCTCCCAGCAGGAATTCCAGATACTCACCATATGCAAAAAGAAACTGCCTGCATATAGTTAGGAAGATCCACCCTATTTCAAAGTGGTGAAAAGGAGGGAGCCATTACAGGGTCAATACAAAGCTACTGAAAGAATAAGTGGGATGGACTGGAAAAAGGATGAAAAATACTCACGAGGAGCAATTTCCCACAGAGAAAATGAAACTAAGGGCCAGATATTGCCATCATTAAATAACACATCTTTTAAAAATATTTATTTTATGTGTTTTTTAGAATTTATTTGACTGTGCCTTGTGGTTTATTTGACTTCCCTGGTGGCTCAGAGGATAAAGCATCTGCTTGCAATGTAGGAGACCCAGGTTCGATCCCTGGGTTGGGAAGATCCCCTGGAGAAGGAAATGGCAACCCACTCCAGTACTCTTGCCTGGAGAATCCCATGGACAGAGGAGCCTGAGTGGGCTACAGTCCATGGGGTCACAAAGACTCGGACACGACTGAGTGACTTCACTTCACTTTGTCGTAGTTGCAGCCTGTGGGATCTTCAGTCTTGTTGTGGTGTTTGGGTCTTGAGTTGTGGTATATGATCCCTTAGTTTCGGCATGTGGGATCTAGTTCCCTGACCAGGGGTCAAAAGATGGTCCCCTGCACTGGGAGCACAGAGTCTTAGCCACTGGACAACCAGGGAAGTCCCTGAACAACGTACCTTATTAAAGCCATGACCTCTTTAAAGTCTCAAAGCAGAGATCCTGAGCACAGAAATTCAGGAAAAGCATAGAAGAAACAAAAAAGGAACCAAAAAACCAAACCAAACAAACAAAAAAAAGGAAAAAAAAGGAATGGCATATAAACAGATATAGCAAGGAAAATAGAAAAGAATATTAAAACTAACAACATAAAGTTATATTTTAAATAATACAAACAAGAATAGAAACTGATGAAATGTATCATAAAAGACATGGAAATTGAATAAAGTGAAAGAAAATTTTTAATAAAAAGTGAACCAAAATTTTTAATAAACAATGAGTTAAAATGATCATAAGATTAGAAGAAAATAACTAATCTGGAAGACAAAAATGAATTAAAAAGTTTCAGCATATCTGAATAATGTCCCTGAAAAGGAGAAATGAAAATGTGGAGAAAAATCTATTGAAAGTTGTTTTTCCAGATGTGAAGACATTTTGAGAAGAAACATTTTTGACTTGAATCTGTGGTTTGAAAGAGAGCATTCCGGAAAAATTGATGCACAGTGGTTAGCATCAGTATCCTAATTGGCTTGACTTAATGAAATAACAGAGAATCCTTTGGAAAGATTAGAACAACATCAAGTCCCATGTAAGGAGTGACCTCAGAATTCCCCTCACCAACGTTCTGTATTAGAGGAGAGCAGATAAATGACTCCTGTGTCTTTAGGGAAGACATTGTGTCCCAGCTTCTTCAACTTAGCCAACATATTGTTCAAAGTAAAGGCAACTGCCAAACATTTTCTGACATGCAACGATTCTGGGAGTCTAGTTTCCAGGTTCCTTTAAATGTGTTCTTCCAGCAAACATGAATGGGGGAACTATGGTAAAAAGACTGGTGCAGGGACTTCCCTAGTGGTCCAATGGTTAAGAATCTGCCTTGCAGTGCAGGAGACATAGGTTCAATCCCTGGTAAGTGAGCTAAGGTCCCACATGCCATGGAGCAGCTAAGCCTGTGTTCCACAAACAGAGAGTCGGTACACCCCAATGAGAGATGCTGCATGATGGACCAAAGTTCCCACGTGGCACAACTAGGACCTGATGTAGCCAAACAAATAATTTTTTAAAGAAAATACTACTGTTATTACTGTAGTAGTGATTGGTAACTATTATAATAAATGTTAGAATAATAATAATTCTCTCAATTATGAAAAAAAATTAGATGCTCAACTGGAGGAGATAGAAAGGGACAGTAGAATCCTCTCTTGGAAAAATTCTAGTCCAGTGAAGAAAACAGATATTTATATTGTAATAAACTGAATACTTAAGTCCCAGGGTATATAGGGGAGGGGGACTTTGGTGGCAGCAGCTGCCATCAGAAACTTTTAAAAACATAAATTCCAATCTTATGATGCAACATGGGTTGGGTGATCCACTTATTAGCGATCTAGAACAGTAATGACTGGTGTGAGTAAGTACTTTTCTGTGATCTTTTGAACAAAGTTGTGATAAGAATCTACCTCCTTTCCTTGGGACACCCTCCTGCCATCCTTTTTGTCCACTCTGTTGCCTGTGTTTATAGTGGAGTTGGGTCTTCTCCTAAGAGACACTTGCTTTCGTTCCAGACTTTGCTCAGGAGTGTCTGCACTATGACTCTTTCTCTAGTTACTAATGTACAGGCATTGTTGGTTTTTCCCTTTCCCTGAATTTATAGACATGATTTCTAGGGAACTTGTTCTGCATGTTCTTTTTGTCGGCCCTTCTTCCCTAGGATATCATTCGTTCCAATGGCTTAATACCATCTGTATTCCAGTGACTCTCCTGAGACACAGGTTTGTATATTAAACCGCCTTACTCCACCAGGTGATTTTCAGATATGTCTGCAACACAGTTCTTTGGCCTTCTCCCCACACTCACTCCTCTCTCATTCTTTCTGTTCATGATAAACGGCACCATCATCCAATCAAGTGGTCACACCAGAAACCTTGTGTTTCCTCTTGATGCTGCCCTTCCTTGTTTGTGCCACCAACACCTATTCACCTTCACTTATACATCTTTTGACCTATCAGCCATGAAGCTTGTTTGTTCTGTCTTCTCTCCATTTCTGCAACCACTGACTGGTACAAGGCAAACCATCATTATTTTTAGTTCAGTTCGGTTCAGTCATTCGGTCATGTCTGACTCTTTGTGACTCCATGGTCTGCAGTACACCAGGCTTCCCTGTCCATCACCAATTCCCAGAGCATGACTGGGAGTCCATTCGGTCAGTGATGCCATCCAACCATCTCATCCTCTGCCATCCCCTTCTCCTCTTGCCTCCAATCTCTCCCAGCATCAGGGTCTTTTCCAGAGTCAGTTCTTTGCATCAGATGGCCAAAGTATTGGAGCTTCAGCTTCAGCCTTCCAATGAATATTCAGGACTGATTTCCTATAGGACTGACTGGTTTAATCTCCTTGCAGTCCAAGGGACTTTCAAGAGTCTTCTCCAACACCACAGTTCAAAAGCATCAATTCTTTGGCACTCAGCTTTCTTTATTGTCCAACTCTCACATCCATACACAACTGCTGGAAAAGCCATAGATTTGACTAGATGGATGTTGTTAGCAAAGTAATGTCTCTGCTTTTTAATATGCCATCTATGTTGGTCATAACTTTTCTGGTTATGGAGCAAGCCTCTTTTAATTTCATGGCTGCAGTCACCATCTGCAGTGATTTTGGAGCCCAAGAAAATAAAATCTCTCACTGTTTCCATTGTTTCCTCATCTGTTTGCCATGAAGTGATGGAACCAGATGCCATGTTCTTCATTTTTTTTGAATGTTGAGTTTTAAGCCAGCTTTTTCACTCTCATCTTTCACTTTCTTCAAGAGACTTCAGTTCCTCTTTGCTTTCTGCCATGAGGATGGTGTCATCTGCATGTCTGAGGTTGTTGATATTTCTCCTAGCAATCTTGATTCCAGCTTGTGCTACATACAGCCCAACATTTCACGTGACATACTCTGTATATAAGATAAATAAGCAGGGTGACAATATACAGCCTTGACATACTCCTTTCCCAGTTTGGAACCAGTCCATTGTTCCATTATTTTACCTCTTGTCTGTTCCAGTGATTCCTACACTCTTTCCTTTTCTCTAACCCTTTTTCAAGGGCAATTTGAGTGATCTTTATGAAACAAAATACATCACTCCCTAGTGCAAACATTCTCACTGGTTTCTACCTGCGCTCAAGAGGAAACATACAAATCTTACAAAGATCCAGAGGCCCTCTCGACATAAGGTGGTCGCTTCTTTGCTTTTTCCACTCTGATGTTTCATTCTTCTTCCTCTTCCCCACCCCCACTATCCCACTATGCTCAAACCCACTGGTTTGTTAAACTGTTTCTAGAGGTGTTTCTGGTCTTGATTTAAAGGAAATTTAATTACATGAATATCTCTATTAAAAAAAAAAAAAAACTTTCCGTGTTGTTTGTCTGCTTGAATTCTTCCCCAAGGGCTTCTCCATCTCAGCAGCTTGTTCCTTCGCTCCAGAATAGCTAACCACAGGCCGTGGTTATGTTTATCTGCGACTGTTTGTGGCCTTGTCTTCTGTCCCCTCATCTGGACTATAAGTTCCAGGAGGGTAGGGACAATGTGACTGGCTTCCTTGCTCTCTGAGCTCCGGTTACCAACCCAGGGCAGTAACATAGTAGACACTTAAGAGTAGGTACATAGTAGGTACCCAGTACATAATTGTTGAAAGAATGGTATAAGTTCAGTGTTGTTAAAACTTTTCCTAAAGATTATTCATTATAATAGACTTAATCTTTATTTCTTTAAAGATTAATTACTATTAACAGAATCATTATTAACAAAAGGAAACATGAGGAAAAGAGAGGCAAGCCAGAGCCACAGCATGAAAGGCATGGAAAAGTTCCCCAGGATTTGGGTTGCAATGATCGAACTTCAGTTTGACCTAGTGCTTTCCACTAAGGCAAGCGATGAGAGGCCAGACAGAGAGAGAGGGCCGAGGAGGCTAATGCTGACACGGTAGCCCACACAACACTCCTGGCCACCTCACCTTGTCACTTGGGGTGCTTATTACCATGCCAAGCACTGGGCCTCCAAACACAGCTTTCTTCCTGTGACTTTGCCTGCCACCTTGCCATGTAATTGGAATTGTTTATATTTCCTCTGCTGGCAAGAACCCTCAAGAGAAAGGGACTTTGACTTGGTCTCACCTTATATTGATTCTTTCCCAGACTGTTTTTTCTGACATGCCCTAATTAGGCTCAGTTTCTCCCCTGCGTTCTCAGCAACTTGAGTGACAGTAATTCTATTACATTTGAGGAGCGATGTGAGACTAGGTCAGGGGTTAGCAAACGATGGTCTGCAGGCCATATCTAGCCTGTTTTTTTATAAATAAAATTTCATTGGAACACAGCCACACCCGTTCATTTATGTGTTGCCCGTGGCTGCTTTCTGGCTATAACAGCAGCGTGGAGCAGATGCTGTTGAGATTTTGTGGTCCAAAGCCAACAATATTTACTGTCTGTCTGTTTATAGGAAAAGATTACTAATCTCTGAACAAAGGCACAATCTCCTTTATTCTGAGCCTTTGATATAGTGTTAGAAGAGTTTAACTGTTTTTTTGATACCTCCATTTACATGTTAATAATTAAAGGGAAATCAGATTTTGATTAGGCCTCCCAGTATTACCTAGTTCAGACCCTATGATGTTCCAGCATTTACTTAATCAGTAAGTAAAGCTTTCTGTGACCTTTCCATCCCAGGTAGTGCCCTGCGACTTTCAGCATCTATGGTGTTTTGCCTCATGTGGCACTTTATCTCCCATAGTGTTAGAGCTCACCTGGGGCGTTATCTTCTGTGGCAGTCAGCATCTTGACCTTGTATGTGAATCACGTATGTGTATACTGCTGGCCTATGGGTGTGGCGTTCTGCAAAGAAAATTGCACTTTGAGCATGACAGACTGTTAGGCTCTGAGCTACATTGTGGTAGGTGCTGTACCTCTTATGCTGACCCAGAAACCGGCCCAGTACCTGCCATGTGGTAGACATTGTATAATGCATGAATGAGTCTGAATTGCACCTTTGGATTAATAAGGACTTGCCTTCTTGCTTTCTGTTGGTGATGATATAACTGGATGAAACCAAGCTTTATTCAGAATCCCCTACTGTAGGACATACATCCCTAGCCCTCACACACACAGACACACACACACACACACACACACACACACACACACACTGCAAGAACCTGAAGATAAATTTTGGGCACTGTACTTTGATAGTCATTGGTTTGAATTCCAGCTCTATCATTTATCAAGGAATATTGGAGGAGATACAAAATATGGTGTTTGGTTTCATCATCTTTCATATCTTTCTAGCCACCTCCCAGACCTGCAAAAGGAAGTAAATGAGGTATCTGGAACAATCCTGCAAGCCTCTGGTTCTCTCATAAAGGGTCAGTAGAGGTCAGTTGTGTCCCAGAGGCCTATAACTTCCGCACTAAGCCATCAAGGGAAGTCCTGCCTCCCAGCCATGTGCCCCCATGAACCTGGAGTCTCCTGGGACGTGGAGACCGCTATTCTCCACTGAGGTGCATTTCCTGTTCCATGTAATTCCTGATCTCCTCATTCACTCTTTCCCACACAGCACATTGTCTTACAAGCTGCCATAATGCTGAAGCCAAACTTCTGAGTCATTATTGCTATTTCCTCCTTCAAGTCCTTTAGCAAACCTCCCTAAATATATTTTTAGTCTATTCATTTCCCAGTCATCTGTTTAGCTGAAACCACTGTCGTTTTTTTCCCTGATCTGGTAGGGAAAAAACAAACAAAAAAACAAACTAAAAAGAACTTCCTATAGATCTTCTTCCTCTTTCTCCGAATAAAAGCCTGGTGATCTTTCAAATACATGTACCAGGCAGTATCTTCTCAAAAACTCCTAATGATTTTCCTTGATGTCTGTCATGGAATCAGATTCCTGTGTCATGGTCTAGAGAGCCCTCAGGATGATGTCCCTAACTCAGTTTCATATCCTGGAAATGTTGCACAGTGTACCAGGTTCAAGGCCCCTCCAATTGATGTCAGTGGCTTTGAAAACCAAACTTCCTGCCCAGGCTTCTTCCTGCACCTTCTGTTCCATCTGCTTGTAAACCTTTCTTCTTCTTTTTGCCCGGGTCACTCTATCTATTGGGAATCAGTTAAATTGTTACTGTCAAAAACCTCTGAGCAGCCTGTGCTTCCTATTATTATTTCTTTTCTTAGAATCCTGTCTCTCTACTTCTTCTTATCACAATTTATAATTCTACCTTAAAAAAAAGTCTTTACTTCTGTATTTCTTTGGTGATCCTACTTCTTTATATATGTACGCTTGGGTCATTAGTCTCTGCCCGGCCCAGTGGATATATAGCAGTGCTTAATAAGTTGTTTTTGAGTGAGTGAATAAATGAAGGAACAATGACTTTAAGTAGATTTACCTTTCTCCAGTATATTTTCTTCTGAATATAAATGGCTGGGTGAAATTCTGCCCTGCATATTGAAATGTATCTTTTCTAAGAAGCTTGTGATTATACCAGTGATTTAAAAAAAATGAATGGAAGTCCTTACATGACTTTTACTCTAAGACAAGCCTCTTTCAAGATGAGTTTTCTCAAATCTTGGAACAAGAAAAAATAAATGCATTTTGTTGCTGTGCTCTTCAGCATTTCAATTTTCCAAGAGCTTGGAGAATTCTTTTTGAGGTTTAGTGCACCAAAAAGTGTAATAAAATTTAGTATTCATACCAGGTTTCAGTGGATAAGGAATGTTTTTAAATATCTTTCAGCAGTCTCACAATGTATGCTCTGTAACCTTAAATGCGGAGATATAGATTCTAAAATATTGGAAGTAGTCATAAAACTAAGATTCAGCATTAGATGCATATCTCAGGATGATTTAAAAATAACAAGGGTTTTGATTTTAAGTGGAATTACGAAATGGTTTATGACTTTTTCTTTTTTACAAAGGCTACGGTTTCCAAAACTCATGAATATTCTCACTGTAGTATTGTTTCACATTTCAGAGTTGAGCAAAAGAAAGTTGAATTCAGACTAAATTCTAAGTATCACTGATCACATTGTGCTCAGTTGCTTCTGTTGTGTCCGACTCTTTGTAACGCTATGGACTGTAGTCCACCAGACTCCTCTGTCCATGGGGATCTCCAGGCAAGAACAGTGGTCATGGGTTGTCATGGCCTCCTCCAGGGGATCTTCCCGGCCCAGGGATCGAAAGTACATCTCTCATGTCTCTTGCATTGGCAGGCAGGTTCTTTACCACTAGTACCACCTGGGAAGCCCCAGATAACACGAATACCCATATAAAACATGCATATATGAATGCCTTTTTAGAAAAAGCTTAAAAAGGAGAAAAAATCCTTTTGAAGTATATAATATCTTCATTGTTGTACCATGAAGTGACAACTGTCGTCCCAATTTTGCCAGAGGAAAGAATCTTATAGGAAAGACCTTGCTTGAAGTCACTTAGAGAGTATATGGCTGTTAACATTTGAACTCAGGCTCTCTGCACTTCACGGCAATATTCTTTCCATCGCTGGTTGCCTTCTTCTTCTTCTTCTTTTTAATCATGCAGTCTTGTATTTCTTCTTTTTCTCCTGCCACCCTCACTTTGCTTACTTGATGTCATGTGCCATTCCATCTCCTCTATCTGCTGGAAGCAACCTTTCATATCTGTGTGATGTGTATGTTTTGGTATGTGTGTATTCTTGTGGAATGTGTATTAGTTTGTACACATGCATTTTTTATTTCCTTAATGCTATGTCTTGCCTTTTTGATTAAACACTATATTTTGAAAGATTCCTCCATATAAGCATTCCTCTGTATGGGCCTCCTAAGCCTTTTGAACTCATTGTTGCAAGATACTCCCTTGATGTGCATCCACCACATTTCAGTTATCCTTTACTCCCGTCATGGAAAGCTAGTTTCTTCCAATTCCCTGCCATTGTAAGTGACTCAGTAGATAGCATGAATATTTTCATACAGGTATGTAACTATGTTACTATCGAGATATGTATTGGGCTTCCCTGGTGGCTCAGACGGTAAAGCGTCTGCCTGCAGTGCGGGAGACCCGGGTTCGATTCCTGAGTCAGGAAGATCCCCTGGAGAAGGAAATGGCAATCCACTCCAGTAATTTTGCCTGGAAAATCCCATGGACAGAAGAGCCTGATAGGCTACAGTCCATGGGGTCGCAAAGAGTCGGACACGAATAAATTCCAAATTTATGCCACTTAATTTGGCTCATTAGTCCTGGGTTACATTATCTTATCTAATGGTTTCCCAGTGTCTTACGTCAATTTTTGCCAATTTAATTGGTGTACAGTGATACTTTGTAATTGTTTTATTTGATTACTAATACATTTAAACATCTCTTTGTTTACTTATTAGCATCAGGGTTTCTCCTCTGTAAATCCTCTATTCATGTTGTTGACTAGNACATTATCTTATCTAATGGTTTCCCAGTGTCTTACGTCAATTTTTGCCAATTTAATTGGTGTACAGTGATACTTTGTAATTGTTTTATTTGATTACTAATACATTTAAACATCTCTTTGTTTACTTATTAGCATCAGGGTTTCTCCTCTGTAAATCCTCTATTCATGTTGTTGACTAGCTTTCTGTTTTGACTATTATTCTTTCTTCTTATTGCTCAGTAAGGGCTGCTTGTTTGTCAGTCTTAAGTGTCATCTCCCAATTTGTCATTTACTAAATTTTTTAGCTTATACTTTTTGGTGCTTTAGCTTTAGGTCTTTTTCTTTCCCCATGTTACAAAAATATTCTCCTATAGTTTTCCTGAAAACTGTGGTCTTACATCTTATATTTAGATTTTTAATCCACCTTTGCATGTGGTGCTAGCTTATTCCTGGATTTATTTTTTGCCGCAGAATGAACCAGTATTTCTAATGTCATCTAATAAACAATATAATATCTAGTATGTTTTCAGATACATTTATTAATGTAAAAAACGTATTTTTACTTTTGGAGAAAGGCATCTTTACTATCAAAATGCCTTTCATATGATAGAAATTCCATCAACGTTTTTGCCTTAAGGATGCAGATCACATTTGATGTCTATTTTGGATCCAGTCAAAAATGCTTTTGGTATGTGTGTGAATTTATAAAGGCATATTTCCTTTTGTTCTTCCTGCTTTGGGCTAGAGTTCTCAGTAGAACTGAAATAGAATTTTAAGTTGACTATTTCAAAAAACTCTTCTTTGTTCCCAGCAATTTACTTATCATTATCAATATAATTTTACATGACTATGTCAGTTTAAATGGACAAACATTAAAAGAAGTTCTCACTGATTAAAGATAATTTATTTGAATTGGTAAATTATATGCATTTGAAACAAATGATAATCATTCGCAGGCCTTTATTTCATCTCTAAGCACAAAGACGAGACTGTAGATTTAAGATCAGTTTAAAATAAGTTTGATAATAGCATTACATTAATTTAATAGATTTCTTTATCTCTAAATGATGGCTACTCAAGTTGGAATTTTTGAAGCATGAACTAGAATTGAAGGGAAAAGATGAAAAGTTGAAAGCATGTTCAAAATTCCATCTAGGGAAATAGAGTTTTAGTCCATGGAGATCTCGGACAGTATTTTAGAGGATAATCTAGTAAAGGAAGATGGACTGGAGTGAAGAATTTAGCTGATTATGTAGTTCATTCAAGAATAAATAGACTATTTGCTTTTTCTGAAGGTTCCATAGATTTAGATTTCAGTGACATGGAATGGCATTAGATCTTCCTTTATTAAGGTTGATATAAGTATGTTTGGATAGGGCTTCTATGAATTATTGCTACTAATATACTTANAAGGAAGATGGACTGGAGTGAAGAATTTAGCTGATTATGTAGTTCATTCAAGAATAAATAGACTATTTGCTTTTTCTGAAGGTTCCATAGATTTAGATTTCAGTGACATGGAATGGCATTAGATCTTCCTTTATTAAGGTTGATATAAGTATGTTTGGATAGGGCTTCTATGAATTATTGCTACTAATATACTTATTGGTTGAATTTTCTTCTGCTCATTTGCTCAGTGCTCCAATTTTGTAGAGATCTTCTGAATTTTTACAACATTCTGAGGTGGGAAAGTGTATTCATTTAATTTCATAATGAAAGCATTTCACTCCTATAACTTTGTAACTCTCCTAAGCAAGTGGTGGAGAAGGAAGTTGCAAGAAGAAAGGTTTTGTTAAGGATACACAAATGTTTGGAGATGACATACTTTGAATTTTGGTAGAAAATATGTGATCTGCTGATTTTCTGAGCTAGAATAGTTCATGCTTTCTATAAATATTACAGCACTGTTAGAAATTATCTCCTCTAAGAAGTGGGTGCAAAAAACCTCATAAAAAAGACAATGTTGCATTTGCATTATGGATGAAATCCAAATTGTAAAAATATTTAAATACACCCCTGGAAAATATAAATTCTTTGTTACGACTTGAGATTCAGTGGGAGCAGTAATGTGTAAGAGTGTGACACGTATGTGATCAAATTGCAGCTCTGACATTCCTGTTTTGAGACCATTAGGCAAGTTACAATCCTAAGCTTTTACCGCTATCAGTAAAATGTCCATATTTGATATCAAACGAGAGGATATCTTTTGTACCTTGGGCCTCAGTTGGCTTGCCTTTCTGTGTCTTCACCAACTTTCATTCCCAGATTCTTACATTAAAACACTAAGCTGAACTTTATCCACTGGAAGACACATTGTTTATTTAAGCTAGTCTAGCACTTAATACGTTTTTAATTGTCTGTCTTTGACTAATGGCAAAAGGGGAAAGCCCATATTTCTTTAGAAAAGTGAAATAATTTGCCTTTATTTGCATTGATCTTGCAATCTTTGTTCTTTTGTGTTGGTTGATAATTATATCNTCCACTGGAAGACACATTGTTTATTTAAGCTAGTCTAGCACTTAATACGTTTTTAATTGTCTGTCTTTGACTAATGGCAAAAGGGGAAAGCCCATATTTCTTTAGAAAAGTGAAATAATTTGCCTTTATTTGCATTGATCTTGCAATCTTTGTTCTTTTGTGTTGGTTGATAATTATATCAGTGTCAAACTAATTATCTTAAGTAATGGAAGTTAAATTCCCCCAGTGATTTAAAACAGAAGAATGAAAAATTTTGTAAGCATTACAGAATGGTTGTTCTTTTCAAAATACATCATGAAGTCTCCAGGATATATATATATTTGTGAATTACCATCTGTGTGAAAAAAAAAAAAAAAAAAAACAGACAGCCCCACTGTAGCATTTTGCTAAGTGGAATGGAAGGGTTTCTCTTACCATGCTGCTTTCAAACTAGTTAGAGTATCACAGAATTGAAGTTTCAGTTCAGTCGCTCAGTCATGTCCGACTCTTTGCGACCCCGTGAGCTGCAGCACTCCAGGCCTCCCTGTCCATCACCAACTCCTGGAGTCCACTCAAACTCACATCCGTCGAGTCCGTGATACCATCCAGCCATCTCATCCTCTGTTGTCTCCTTCTCCTCCTGCCCCCAATCCCTCCCAGCATCAGGGTCTTTTCTAATGAGTCAACTCTTCGCATGAGGTGGTCAAAGTACTAGAGTTTCAGCTTTAGCATCATTTCTTCCAAAGAAATCCCAGGGGTGATCTTCCTCAGAGTGGTTAATAAATTCACAGTGCAGATCTGGTGGATAAAGCTTATATCAGCATGTTTATTCAAAGAAACAAAAGGAAAAGAAATTTCATTTGTTTTCAGTTAGGAAAAGTAGTCTTACCTGCTGAAAAAAAAGGACAGCATGTGCATCATACATGATGTTCTCTTAAATAATTGCTGCAAGTCACAATGGGATAGGAAAACTTCATTGGAAGGACTGATGCTGAAGCTCCAAAACTTTGGCCACCTGATGCTAAGAGCTTATTCTTTGAAAAAGACCCTACTGGGAAAGACTGAGTGCAGGAGGAGAAGCTGGTGACAGAGGATGAGGGGGTTGCATGGCATCACCAACTCAATGGACATGAGTTTGAGCAAACTCCCGGAGATAGTGAGGGACAGGGAAGCCTGGTGTGCTGCAGTCCATTGGGCGGCCAAAAGTTAGACACAACTTAGCAACTGAACAACAACAACAGGGAAGTAAGAGATGTTCCAGAAACATTTATTGAGGGCTCCTCACAGACCAGAAATAGCAGTAAATGCTAAGAACATTTCCATGAACAGAATAGACAAGAATATTTACCCCATGTAGGCCTTTCATTTTTCTTTTAAGCAATTTTAAGTGCTAATCTGAATTAAGCATGATTTATTTATAAAATAAAATTAAAAGAAAATGTTATTTATATGTACAATTTCTTTCTAAGGCGTGTAAATCTCAAAGATATCATTCTACTGAGAACATGGGCATGTTTGTATATTCAGAGTTGAGAACATATTTGGAAAGAACTGATGCTATCCAAATACTGAATTTCTACACATGTCAGACAAAGACCCATTCCCCACCACTTTAGGCAGTCCTACCTTATTTATAATGTCTGATTTTACTGGAAAGGGGCTCTAATGACAAATTCAGTCTGCCCCTCAACTGATGCTTCTTCTCTGAGTTTTTATCTGTGCTTCAGCTTTCTGAGCAAGAAATGTTAAAGGTCTTTCATTAATCCTTGTGCTTAAACCTTTGGCTAAATGTACTTGATGCTCAAGATGTAACAGCAAAGAACAAACCCTTACTATGAGAGTTTTTATGATGTATATATATATTCTTTGTTCAGCTTTTGCTTCACAGTAGAGCAGTCCTTTTCAAAGTTAAAGTGATATGTCGGCAGAACATAAAATCTAACCAGAATTAAAACCACAATACATGAAAGAGCAGCCTTCTAGAAAAATCAATATACTGGTCACAAGTAGTCATCACTGATAACTCTAGATATACCTCTAAAATAGCAGAAAAGAGAAAGATAANTTCTTTGTTCAGCTTTTGCTTCACAGTAGAGCAGTCCTTTTCAAAGTTAAAGTGATATGTCGGCAGAACATAAAATCTAACCAGAATTAAAACCACAATACATGAAAGAGCAGCCTTCTAGAAAAATCACTATACTGGTCACAAGTAGTCATCACTGATAACTCTAGATATACCTCTAAAATAGCAGAAAAGAGAAAGATAAAATGGAGAGTTAATCAAAGAAGTAATAAAAGAAAACTTTCCCCACATTTATGATTGTTTCAGCATAATTTAAAAAAAATGTATCCAGGATATATTGTGATGAAAATTCACAATACTAGCGTTAAAAGAAAACCATAAAATCATCTCAAAGGAAAATAGAGTCACATCCTGATGATCACCACTCAGAATGATTTTAGACTTTTAATAGATGTCTGGAATTTAAAAGAAATGATAGCAATCACTTAAAATTCTGAAGGAAAATAACTTAGTTTGAGTTGTCACTGTCACGTTAGGGTTAAAGTGGATAAACTATACTCTTATTTTCCTAAAATTTATTTTTTTTTTAAGTTTAGATCTTTAAAGACTTGATTTAAGCTGCTATACTAAAATTTTGAGTTTGAAGAAGCTTCAAACTCAACTGTTATTGTGGGTAAAATTTATATTTATTTATTTTGCATATAATATTTGTGCTGTTTATGGACAGGAAGAGAACTTTTTTATGAGATGTTGAATAGCATTTTCAAAGGTAACATTTAATAGGAGAAATTTCAATTTCAAATAAATATCTGCCTGAAAAGTCCTATTAAGCAAGTGGATTTTTTTTTAATGTTAATTATGCTACTGTATTTGAAACTTCAGTACTTTGGCCACCTCATGCGAAGAGTTGACTCATTGGAAAAGACTCTGATGCTGGGAGGGATTGGGGGCAGGAGGAGAAGGGGATGACAGAGGATGAGATGGCTGGATGGCATCACTGACTCAATCAACATGAGTCTGAGTGAACTCCGGGGGTTGGTGATGGACAGGGAGGCCTGGCGTGCTGCTATTCATGGGGTCGCAGAGTCTGACACGACTGAGCGACTGAACTGAACTGATTCTTTCTGAATTTGCTGAATGAAATTAATAGATAAGAAGGAAGGAGTGCAAATACATTCCTAATCAGGTCTTAAGAAGAAAACTTAGATTCTCATGGTCTTTTCATCATCAACAGCCTTTTTACCTAAAAGCATAGAAAGACCCCCATTGAGAATTTTTCCTTTTCTCCTTTAGTACTTTCCCATGGCTTGGTCATTGACAATAGCATTCATGCTGTTAAACTGGCAGAGAACCTAATTATGATTTTTTATCTGAAGCTCAGTTAACCTCAAAGCTCTTTAAGAAGATTATTGCCTTAATCTATCTGCTAAATTCTTCAATGCACTTATGAGATGTATGGTATCAACTCTCTAGATTGTAAGAGAGATTTAGAGCTTAGGAAGATGGAGCAATGAGTACAGTGAGCACTGGATTAGACGTCTGAGGACCCAGGTTGTAGCACAGTCTTTGCAAAACATCCCTTTGGGATATACTGTCACCTAATTGAAAAAATAAAGACAGTGGAATAGATTGTCTTCAATATGTGTACTCAAATTAAAGTCTTTTATTCTGTGACTGTGACTCACGTTCCAGAGTCACATGTATTCCCATGTATTTCACTTTGGTGGGGCTCTATATATGGGTAGTGATATAAAGGGCTTAATATTTTTATAAGTGTGGTATTAAGAGGGGCATATTCTCATGGATAGATAGAATATGTTCATCTACTTGGATTCACATTTTGAAGACTATTTAGATACCAGTGATCACAATACTCGCCTGATTTTGCCCATCATCCTGCTATTCAACATATCCTGTGACTCACTCAGGGATTTATTGCTGAAGAAAGCATGAAATATGCATGAGCACTATAAGATAGTCCTTGTGATAGTGATTTTTTTTTATTGGTGACTTTATATCCTTTCAGTTTTCACATATGAGCACTTAATTCTGCGGAGTCTACAGTTGTAATTTGAAAGACAGTCCCTACACTAATTGGTTTATTTTGAAAGGAAATAGTTGGGTTAGCGTCCATCTTCCTTTCCTGAAGACAGTGATATTGGTCCATTCCCAGACTCTGCCCTGTTTTGGTCTCAAATACTGCACAGCTTCTCACATGCCCCACTTGTATGCCTCAGCAATCACTCAGGCTTTGACATGCATTTCTGGAGGGTGTTACAACATGTTTTTGAATTTATCTTCTCCAGGAAGCACTCCACAATGAATAATTTAACTGGATAACTATTTATTAAAGAGAAAACACAAGGGATGAAAAGTCTAAACAAACTTTTTTTCCTGAAGATGGACGACAAGGGCATCTGGTCATTTGGCAAACAGTACAATTATTGCTTCCCTGGTTGCCAAACTAGGTTATGCTAATGCTTTGGCATGAAAAATTGAAAACAAATATCAATAATTGATGTCTAACAAAAATACAGGTCAAACACAGTTGTAGCAAGAAAAAAAAATAAAGGAAAATTATCTTAGTCCAAATCATGACATGCTTTGTATTGCATTTACTGAAAAAAAGAGGGTGTTGATGTTGACAAGGATTTTGTAGAAGAGAAAAGGGTTCAGAGTATCTAGATGTGAGTGATGACCCCGCCTACTAACTATGTGACCTTGAGCAAGATACTTGGACACATAGCCTCTAGGACAGGATCACATCTGTAGCCTTGGCTACCTCAGAGAATTGCTGTAAAATATACTAAAATTACACCCAGGGAAGTCTGAAGCAAACTGTTGAATACAGTATATCAGGAGCTGTGATAATGCTGTTTGCCATTCAGCTGCAGTGCCAGCTGCTGGGGATTAGGAAAAGGCTGAGGAAGGTCTGATGGTGCCTTCAGAAGAGAAGGGAAGCATCTTGATAACATTGTTATTTCTCAGAGAACCTCCTCTTCCACATCTGCTCCATTCAGTCAATGATATTTAGCATCTGCCTTGTGTTGTGCACCCAATGAAGGGTGCAAATATACTCCAAATATACTCTCCAAATATACTTTAGGGCCCAAGTTGCTTTACGATCCCCAAGCTTCCAAAATTTTATGCTTGATACACCTATGTCCAGAGAAACGTTAGAATCTCAGACATCTGTTTCATTTAAAAATGGGACGCATAGGAAAGTGCTTTACCTGAACGAAAACTTAAGTTGAATTCTGGGACGTTCAAGTGCATGCAAGCTCAGTTGCTCAATCGTGTCCCATTCTTTGTGACCCCATGGACTGTAGCACGCCACGCTCCTCTGTCTGTGGAATTTCCCAGGCAAGAATACTGGAGTGTGTTGCCATTTCCTTCTCCAAGGGATCTTCTTGACCCATGGATTGAACCAGGGTCTTCAGCATCTACTGCATCGACAAGTGGCTTCTTTACCACTGAGCCACCCGGGAATCCCTGGGATATTCAGACCAGAATCCAAAGGCTGGATTCTGTTAATACATGGATATTTATAATGATTCAATTAAAAACTGCTTATCCAGGTATATCCTGATACTTGAACTGAGTTCAAATATCTAAATGTGTTTTCCTTTTCATCACTACTTATTNTTTTATGCTTGATACACCTATGTCCAGAGAAACGTTAGAATCTCAGACATCTGTTTCATTTAAAAATGGGGCGCATAGGAAAGTGCTGTACCTGAACGAAAACTTAAGTTGAATTCTGGGACGTTCAAGTGCATGCAAGCTCAGTTGCTCAATTGTGTCCCATTCTTTATGACCCCATGGACTGTAGCATGCCATGCTCCTCTGTCTGTGGAATTTCCCAGGCAAGAATACTGGAGTGTGTTGCCATTTCTTTCTCCAGGGGATCTTCTTGACCCATGGATTGAACCTGGGTCTTCAGCATCTCCTGCATTGACAGGTGGCTTCTTTACCACTGAGCCACCTGGGAATCCCTGGGATATTCAGACCAGAATCCAAAGGCTGGATTCTGTTAATACTTGGATATTTATAATGATTCAGTTAAAAACTGCTTATTCAGGTATATCCTGATACTTGAACTGAGTTCAAATATCTAAATGTGTTTTCCTTTTCATCACTACTTATTNGACTGTCCATGGCTGAGTTTAATATTGTCCCATAAGACACTGTATTTGCCTTCATTGTACAAATTACACAGCAGTGCTTGCTCATTTCATTATCCATACTCCCACTTACAATATAAGACATACTGAAGGCAAGTCATACTTCTCCAGCAACTTGCCAGTATCTGTTGCAACATATTTGATGGATAGTATATTGAAAGGGAGGAATCTAAGGCACGGCCATTCATTGCCCCAAGTATGATGCTGTAGCTCAGAAGTTGCAATTGGACAACTTACAGGCTGCATTTCACCCACAGTCTTGCATATTTGACTGAAAAAGTTTTGGCGCACAAGTTTTTAAGAACAACCAAGCTTTAGTCACTAATAAATATTTAGACACTGAAAGGTTTGACATATCCGTTATTGTTTATAGTCACTAAGTCATGCCAGACTCTTTGCAACCCCATAAAGTGTAGCTCATGGACAGAGGAGCCTGGTGGAGTAGAGTCCACAGGGTTGCAAAGAGTTGTAGACAACTGAAGTGACTTACACACTGGAGTGTAGCCCACCAGCCTCTTCCGTCCTTGGGAATTCCCAGGCAGGAATACTGGAGTGAAATGCCATTCCCTTCTCCAGGGAATCTTCCTGACCCAGGGATCAAACCCAGGTCTCCTGCATTGCAGACAATTCTTTACCACTGAGCTATCAGGGAAGCCCTTGACACACATAGATATTATCAATCCATATTTCCTGCTTCTCTTGAGATAACTGAAGATCGGACAACACAGAGCTCCTGTTGTTATACAAATGAGAAGAATTTAATGGTAAGTGGAAGGATTCTCCAGTCTACCCCAACACCTCCACTTAAAGCTAGCTGATTCTCTATCATGGTTTTAAGTGAATATGAATTAGAAATCTAGCATTCTATTAATAGTATTTTGGCATCTAGTATCACTACTAAAAGTCTAGAAAATGTATTATCTTAATGATTAAAAACATTTTTTTGAATGGGCCTTGAAACTTCTAATCCAATTCTGAATATACAAAGAAATACTGTGTTGTTTTAAAAAAAAGGAAATTAACAAATGATACAGTATTATTAGGGCTTCCTTGGTAGCTGAGCTGGTAAAGAATCCCCCTGCAATGCAGGAGACCCTGGTTCAGTTCCTGGGTCAGTAAGATCCCCTGGAGGAGGATATGGCAACCCACTCCAGTATTCTTGCCTGAAGAATCCACGTGGACAAAGGAGCCTGGCTGGCTACAGTCCATGGGGTAACAGAGAGTTGGACACAACTGAGCAACAAAGCATAGCACAGCACAGTATTAATAACTGAAGTACAGATTTTATTCAAAGTTCACAAACACACAGGCTCGTTCTCATCTTTCTCTGACCCAGCTGGCCTGCAAGCATTTGAGTTTGTTCCACTGAGCTTCAAAATACCTTCCTTCAGCACTGGGGAGGGCTGATCTCAAGCCTTTCCTCTCCCTCCTCCTACTGACTCTATAAGGGGGTAAAGGAGAACTCATGGTGCTTCTCAAGAAGGCTGCTCTTGTCCACCCTCCTATACAACAGCAGGTGGCTCCACATTGGCAGACCTGGAGGGGAAAGATCATGATTGGGATTCCTTCACAGACCTACAGGGCTTCAGACCTGCGCCCCAGGTTGCCTTGGGAGTTGCCCCTTGTCCCTTGCCCCAGTCTGAGCCATGCTGCAGTCTGAGAAGCATGAAGAGAGCAGATCCTGGTGCTGTTCCTGACCACCCAGCAGAGAAGAATTTGATTTTTCCTAAGTAGAAATTGATCAGTGTGGGATTTAGAGATTTTTCAAAGGTGCCTTTGTTTAAATTGAGAATTGGGCAAGTTAGGATCTTCATTAAAAAGCACCATGCGGTCCAGGGTTAACGAGGCATATCAGAGCAGTCCTGACACTAAATACAGACCTATTAACTGCAATCACTGTGGCCTGGGTGGGTGCTCTCTGGCAGTTCAGTCTTCTCATGAAGGAGGATGTTTGAGGCATCCATCTGGCAGAGCAAGGAGGACTGGCTCCCCTAAATGGGTCTGGAGCCATGAGGCAGAGGGCAAGGCAGGTGAGTCCTGCCCTCTACCCTTTGTGCTACCCTCTCTTCCTCCAGCTTCTCCCAGGAGGGTACTGCCCAAAAGCCACTGTGGACAGAGAAGCAATGCTGAGAGCCTGGAGTCTCCTATGGTCCCCAACTGACCAAGGGGCCAAAAAGAGAGTTATACTCTCAATGTCCTATTTTGCCATCCATGTAACAAATGGATTAGAAGGGAAAAATCACTGCCTCCTTGTAGAAAAGTTATGTAAAAAAACCAATGGATGAAGGCAAACGATGTCAACACCAACACTGTTCATTTGGGGACCAGGTGTTTTATCTTGTTGTTCTTTTAGGAAAGAAACTGGCCAGTGCTTCTATCCCAGTCCAGTACTCTTGCCTGGAAAATCCCATGAATGGAGGAGCCTGGTGGGCTGCAGTCCATGGGGTCGCGAAGAGTCGGACATGACTGAGCGACTTCACTTTCATGCATTGGAGAAGGAAATGGCAACCCACTCCAGTGTTCTTGTCTAGAGAGTCCCAGGGGGAGGCTGGTGGGCTGCCGTCTATGGGGTCGCACAGAGTCGGACACGACTGATGCGACTTAGCAGCAGCAGTGCTTCTGTGACCTCCAGTGTGTACCAAACACTGTTTTCATAACCTTTCTTATATTGACCCAGTCAAACTTTACAAAATCTCCAATGAAGTGAGTGCTATTATCAACCTTATTTATAGATGAGAAAACAGAGGCAGTTGAAGCGTCGTGCTCTGCAGTAGGTATTTTTCATGCACACTTCTTTGTGATTCTTGTAAAAATTCTCTGTGCAGTGGACATTGTAGCTCCATACAACAAATGAGGACGCTGAGATTCAGAACATCTCCAGGACGTGTCTGGGACATGCTGATAAGTGATAAAAAGAAGGATTTGAATTCTCTTCTTTCTGTTTGCAAAATAACTGGTTAGAATAACTGATTGCTCAGGGTGAAGTGAGAGATTTAAAATTCCTTCTTGAGATTTATTTATGATCCTTCAGATATTCTGTTCAAGGTTCCTGGAATGGAGAGAATAATAAGTANGTATTTTTCATGCACACTTCTTTGTGATTCTTGTAAAAATTCTCTGTGCAGTGGACATTGTAGCTCCATATAACAAATGAGGACACTGAGATTCAGAACATCTCCAGGACATGTCTGGGACATGCTGATAAGTGATAAAAGAAGGATTTGAATTCTCTTCTTTCTGTTTGCAAAATAACTGGTTAAAATAACTGATTGCTCAGGGTGAAGTGAGAGGTTTAAAATTCCTTCTTGAGATTTATTTATGATCCTTCAGATATTCTGTTCAAGGTTCCTGGAATGGAGAGAATAATAAGTACCAGATACTAACAGTGATCTTGAAATAGTGGTACAGGAGAATGCCTCTCATTCTCCATTCAGATTTAGGTTTGGCTGTGCCACTTTCTTCCTCCTGATTTCTCCCAACAACCAACACTTGAATGTTCCCCCCTCATGCATTAAAGACCAGAGCCCAGTCCAAAGCCTTGTTCTTTAATACAGATATTATTATTAGCATAAAGCAGGGGTCCCCAACCTTTGGGCCTCGGACCCGTACCTCCTGTCAGATTTTCTGTGATTTTAGATTAGAAATAAAGTGCATGATAAATGTAATGTGTTTGAATCATTGGGAAATCACCGCCCCCTCTCCCAACTCCTAGTCCATGCAAAAATTGTCTTCCATGAAATTGCTCCTTGGTACTGAAAAGATTGGGGATTACTGGCCTAAAGGGCTTCAGCATCCACAGAGACACTTCATCCAACACCCTGATTTCTCTCAGTCCCTTCATCTTATCTTCTGTTCATCTGGCCCACTCATTTCTTCATTCATCATCACACCTGGGCACTTGCCCTCACCAAGAACTATATCACATCTAACATTATGTGTTAAAATGCTCCATTTATGTGTCAACCCCTCTCTCTCACAAGGTGTTTAGTTTAAGCACCTCCAAAATTCTTTTACTCCACCAAACTCTCCATTTCCCTTACCACTTAGCCTACTATGCATGACTGCTAAGTTGCTTCAGCTGTGTTTGACTTTTTCCGACCCTATGGACTGTAGCCCACCAGGCTCCTCTGTCCATGGGATTCTCCAGGCAGGAATACTGGAGTGTGCTGCCATGTCCTCCTCCAGGGAACACCACCTTTCTCTCTCCCCTGCTTGGCCCATTATTGCAATGTCACTTCCCTCTCCATGCGTACACTCAATTCTAAATAAACCTCCCTATCAACTGTCTTCCAATTTGACAACCAAAGAGTTGATGATAATCACACAATTGGAGAACTGAGTTGTATTTCTTATTTATGTACAGGTTATCATCATTAGCTCCTAGCACTGCCCATCAATCTCACTACATTTTTTCCACCCATTTTTTAAATTACTGTATCATATAGATTGCTTTCTAATCCCATCCTTTCTTTTCACTCTCACTTCAAACATTCTGACTAAGGTACCATCATCTTACTTGAATGCCAAAAGATTTTCCTAATTGGTGTGTCTGAATTTGGCCTTGCCTCCTTTCCTTTCTATCTCCACACAAAATCAAAATAATTAGATATTCACAAATCAATTGGTTTGATACACCACATTAACAAATTGAAAGATAAAAACCATATGATTATCTCAATAGATGCAGAGAAAGCCTTTGACAAAATTCAACAATCATTTATGGTAAAAAACTCTCCAGAAAGCATGCAGAAAAGGAATATACCTCAACATATAAACCCACAACAAACATTATCCTCAATGGCAAAAAACTGAAAGCACTTCTTCCAAAGTCAAGAACAAGACAGGTGTGTCCACTCTCACCACTACTATTAAACATAGTTTTGGAAGTTTGAGCCACAGCAATCAGAGAAGAAAAGAAATAACTGAATCAAGATTTTAAAAGAAGAAATAAAACTCTCACTGTTTGCAAAGACATGGTCCTCTACATAGAAAACCCTAAAGACACCACCAGAAAATTACTAGAGCTAATCAATGAATATAGCAAAGTTATAGGATATAAAATTAATACACAGAGATCCCTTGCATTCTTATACACTAACAATGAGAAGACAGAAAGAGAAATAAAGGAAACAATCCCATTCACCATTGTGACGAAAAGAATAAAATGCCTAGGAATAAATCTACCTTAAGAAGCAAAAGACCTATATATAGAAAACTATAAAACACTGATGAAAGAAATCAAAGACAACACAAAGAGATGGAGAAATGTACCATGTTCATAGATCAGAAGAATCAATATAGTGAAAATGAGTATACTACCCAAAGCAATCTATAGATNAGAACACTGGAGTGGGTAGCCATTCCCTTGTCCAGGGAATCTTCCTGAACCAGAGATCAAACCCAGGTCTTCTGCATTGCAAGCAAATTCTTTACCATCCGAGCCATCAGGGAAGCCCTCTAGGTACTGTACCAGAAGAAAATGCAGCAGTTTAAAATTATTCCAACCTCATTTATTTATAATCTCAGTTATACTGTTCATGGATGGAAAATAGAATGCTCCTAGGGAATAGATGATGCTAATAGGTAGCCTCAATTATGGCTTATCATTTTAAAGCATCCTCTGTGTTTTGTGTGACTTGTAGTTGGGATTCAGCATTTCTGTATTTGATAATTTTATTTTTCATATTAGAGTCCATTATTTTACTGTGAGAGCTTGGGAGAGGGATGTCATATAAATTGAATTTGTGTGTGTGATATGAGAAGTGTATATTTGAGAAATCAGAAATATGAATTCACAAATTAAGTAGGCATCCTTATTGTATCTATCACATGGGCTTTCATTACACAAACTAAATAATAATCATTACTAAAAAGGCCAGTACAGTAGGGTAAATGGTGAACTTATTTGATATTAATTAAGTGTTTTGCTGAATGATGTGAAATTTTCCTCATATTATATTAGAGGAAAGGGATCTGTTGAGTGCCTTCTTTCAGTGGGGCTATGTGTTAGGCCATACGTGTATCTATTGCCTCACTCACAGTTACTGCAAACTGAAAGAAGAGTGGTCCTCATTTGATATAAGAACACTGAAGCTTGTGAAATGCCATTCACAAGGTCACAAATCCCTCTGTGATAGATCCAGCATTTAAAGTTGAGTATATTACCACCAAAGACAATATCAGTATCAATAGGTAAGACAATCATCAATCATCAATGAAATCAATGCTGCCCAGAATGAAAGGGAGCCTTTATATCACCACAGCTTAATTTCAGACAGAGGGAACAATCAGCTAGTGAACAAAGATTCCAGTGTTTGATTTTACAAAACAATTACTTTTTCTTGTTACTTAATGTTGCTTTCCATATAAAACTGAAAATCAATCCATGTCAGAGTTTTTGTGTGTTCTGGGAGTTATGCACTACTTTTTGCTGCTGAAATATTTGTCTAATGTTGGAAAACTCAGTAGTGGTCGTAACAGAGTCACTAACAGAATGAATTCCCGGTTTACCTAATCTAAGAAGATCCAAGAGCTCCTGAGTCCCAGTCTTTGCATGGTAACCTTACATTCAAGACTTCTCTGAAAATGTAAGAACAACACTGTTTTTTTTATTAGTGCTTCCCAAATGGTGCTAGTGGTAAAGAACCCACCTACCAGTGTGGAAGATGTAGGAAGCATGGGTTTGATCCCTGTGTCAGGAAGAGTCCCTGGATGAGGGCATGGCAACACACTCCGGTATTCTTGCCTGGAGAATCCCATGGACAGAGGAGCTTGGAGGGCTATAGTACATGAGTTTGCAAAGAGTTGGACATGACTGAAATGACTTAGTATACACATAGGACTGTTCTTTGTTAACTATAAAATAGGTATTATTGTGAACCATGGTAATGGACAAACATAAGAAAGGAATAAGTTCAAAACTCAGCATAAAATGGCAGCAGAATGACTGGAGAGACTGAGATTGCAAACGCTGAGCTCACTATTGAAGTCAGTCAGGCTGCAGCAACGTATTTCTTGTTGCTATAATGCCACATTTTCACTTTCTTATTTCACATCATTCATACACATTCCCAAGACTGAGAAGGTTACTACTTATTGTTGATCGATAAACTCATTTCTCCTTCTTTTAGTTCTAACAGAAAGATAGATACTTTATTTTAGCCATATTCTACATGTCTAACTCACTCCCCTCCCCAACAATACTGTAGTTGGACAGAGAGTTTCCAATTCACCTTAAATATGTATCTCTTAAACAAGCTAAGAAAATCACTGAGTTTGGAACTTGTACCTAGTGCCCTGGTTTTGGTGGAGCCTATGTTAATGGAAAAGTTAACACATGGAATATACTTAAAATGCTAAAATCATCTAGAGATGTAAGTAAACTGTTATGAGAATAGGATGAATTCAAGTCTTTCTTGGACAGTCATTAAATTGACATGTTCACTGGATTGAGCAGAGGTCTGAGACATCAAACATCAATTTCTTTCCCCTATTCAGGAAATCTCAAGTGGGCAACATAGTTATATTTTGAAATAGATGTTGGGAAATAATATTACAAAGATAGATTGGATCAAGACAATGAGTGTGCATCCAAGAAGTCTGACATTTAGCTTCTAAGCAATTTTCAATATCTCTAAGCAATTTTCTAAGTATTTTCAGTGGCAATATAACAGAATCAGATATCTGGTTTCAAGATGACTATGAAAGCAGAGTGAGTATGGACTGGAAGGGTGGTGACTGTTGGCAGAGAGACCAGTTAGTTCTCTCCATTTCACCAAATGGTATTAGGAAAATAGTAAATATAAAAGAAATAGTCTCAGCAGAGTTGGGGGAATTGGAAATGACTTTAAAANAAGATGACTATGAAAGCAGAGTGAGTATGGACTGGAAGGGTGGTGACTGTTGGCAGAGAGACCAGTTAGTTCTCTCCATTTCACCAAATGGTATTAGGAAAATAGTAAATATAAAAGAAATAGTCTCAGCAGAGTTGGGGGAATTGGAAATGACTTTAAAAACAGTATATATTAGGTGTTATCTGATGTTGTGCATTCCTTATGTGCTGATCGAGTTCTATGATGTAGGTGAGCAGTGATACCTGGAGACAGCAAGGTCAAGGTGAAATTTGAGCTGACTATTAAATGGGACTAGGGAGTAGCATGCATTGTTTCATAGACAAGGATTGACTGGTGGGTCACAGGAGAGAGATGATTCTGATTTGCTTTGGATTTCTGCTTTGTTTGGAAGCTTGCAGTACTCAGCCCCGTATTAACAACAATGGCTGTGTCCAATAGAAAGAAACCATCCTGTCTGACACTTGTTATCTAGAGAGTTCTAGTTCTAGCTCTCTCTCTTTTTTTAATCAACATGTAACCGTTTTCATTTTGATCTCATTGTCTCCTCTCAATTCCTACATTCAGGAGTTAGTTCCATCTGAGTTAAGCAAAATTCAATTACTGACCAAATTCAGCTCCCTGGGCTCAGAGTTGTCCTCAAATAACACACCTAGACAGTGTGTTAAAAAGCAAAGACATCACTTTGCCAATAAAGGTCCATGTAGTCAAAATTATGGTCTTCCCAGTAGTCATGTATGGATGTAAGAGCTGGATGATTAAAGAAGGCAGAGTGCTGAAGAACTGATGGTTCAAACTATGGTGCTGGAGAAGACTCTTAAGAATCCCTTAGAAAGCAAGGAGATCAAGCCAGTCAATCTTAAAGGAAATCAATCCTGAATACTCTTTGGAAGGATTGATGCTGAAGCTGAAGCTCCAATAGTTTGGGCACCTGATATGAACAGCTGACTTGTTGGAAAAGACCCTGATGCTGGGAGAGATTGAAGGCAGGAGAAGAAGGGAACAACAGAGGATGAAATGGTTGGATGACATCACCAATTCAATGGGCATGAACTTGGGCAAACTCTGGGAGATGGTGAGGAACAGGGAAGCCTGGCGTGCTGCAGTCACGAAATGTTGGACATGATCTGGTGACTGAACGACAACAACAGCACGGCATTTAGGCAATGAATGCATTTGTCCCTGAGTAGCTGAGGGCAGTTGGGTCCAGGATTCCCAAGGATACCACAATGTGCAGATGCTCAAGTCCCTTATATTAAATGGCATAGTATTGATATTTGCATATCACCTATGCACATCCTCCCTTATACTTTCGCTCATCTCTAGATGAATGCCTAATAGTGTAAATACTATCAGAATAGTTCTAAATGCAATGCAAATGCTAGGTAAAAAGTTTCTGGCTTGCAGCCAATTCACATTTTGCTTTTTGTACTTTCTGAAATATTTTTCTTTAGTGTTTTTGATCCCCAGCTGGTTGACTCAATAACGAGGAACCCATAGACTTGGAGAGCTGACTGTATTCCTGTCAGCCACATGTGGCCTCTGTGAGCTTTGTTGTTGGCCTTGGCTCGCCAGTGGAACTTCTACTGGCCCATCTGCTCTCTCAGCTGGGACCAGGACATAGGTGCTGTTTGCCGTGGGAAATGAGTTTGGAAAGAGATGAAGGATATACTTTATGTTGGAGAAAGGTGATGGTGGAATCATTAGGCAAATATCTAAAAGACAAATAAAAGTTGTAATGTTTGTTTTTAAGAAATATGGAGTCACTAATCCTGGGTTAGGAGTGTTTTGATGAAAGTGTCACTAGAGCAGGACACATAAGATGGTTTCTAGAAGGGTAAGTTTGGGGATTTATCAAAGCAACTAAGAAGTGTCTGCAGTAGCAGTAGCAGGAAGTGGGTGTACATCCGTGGGAGGTGTTTCTAAGGGAAAGACAGGGAGGCTAAGAGAAGAAAAATCAGAAGGAAAAGTGGGCAGGTAAAATAGACATGAACACAAAGTGACCTTGAGTCTTGAATCCCTCATGGGATGGGGCAGGAACAGATAGACCAGATTAGGGATTTTGTCTCTGAACCCACAAAGTCTTTACACTCTGAATGAAGTTCTAGGCATTTTAATACCTTTGATTTCAACTTCTGTGCTGAACATTTTTATCCTTCAAATCATTTTCTTCCAGTGTGCTAAGATTATAGCCTTTAGCTAATGGTTTTCTTTCTCTGTCATGCTCCCAGTATTTATAAGCATTAATTTTGCTGAACTGATATAGTAAAAATGTTCAAAATAACATTTGGCATAGCATTTTAGTGTGACTACTCAAGTATAACCTATAATCTTTCCTTCTTACTCTACATACACACACTCATATACACACATACACACTTATACCTGTTTTCTAGACTTTACCTCTTTACCTGAAATTGTAGAAATTTCTTCCATAACAAGCCAGGGTGTATAATTTTACTTTTATTCTTCCAAGAGAAGACATGTGACCCACCTAGTCCAATAAGAAATTTAAAGATCAATATTACCTACAAATCAAATGCAGGTAACACTATAAATGTTTTGCTATTGCAACTGTTGTTGCTTTCAAAGTAGAGGTTTAATTTGAAATCTAGTTTGAAGTTACAGTTGGCAGAATATGCTGATGATTTGCATGTCAGGTATATATAGTAGTTGGTAATGATGAGATCTAAGGTGTGAATAAGTAAATACAGAAATATTAGAGAGGAGTTGGTTGAAAACCCGAGAAACCGGTATGGTGACTGGAGGGTCTGCATGCATGCTGATGTTGCCAGTACTGATGGCGACAGCCTTGTGCTGTGCTCTCTGTGCTCAGCCGCTCAGTTGTGTCTGCTTCTTTGTGACCCCATGGACTGTAGGCCACCAGGCTGCTCTGTCCCTGGAGTTTTCCAGGCAGGAATCGCGGAGTGGGCTGACATTTCCCACTCCAGGAGATCAAACCCGCATCTTTTCCATGTCATGGATTGGCAGATGGATTCTTTACCACTGTGCCACCTGGCAATAACCTTACTTATAAAATCAATGTCAGGTACCAGTATCATCTATGAATGGGAGGAGGCTATGAGAAGACTACAGATAACCAAAGTAAGGAGAGTTCATTGATGATGAAGATTTTAGTTTTACAGTATAGGGGAGTACTCTGGAAAGGGGCAGTAAACCATGTGGAGTATTCCTATATGAACTCCAAGATTAGATTGTTGGTATATGACATATAAGAGGAAGAGAAAAAAAATTATTATTTGATAGGACTTGAGAGAATAATTTCTAGGGAAAAATTCCTAATTTTCTTTTTCAGGAAGGGAAGGGCATATTCAGAGTGACAGACGGTTTGGAGAATCTAGAAGTAGTAGCTTGAGTCCCTTTAGGGCACATTCAGAGCAGTGTATGTCTGTGAATCCTGTGAATAGAGTTGACCTGGGGCACTCGGACTTCCTGCCAGGATGGAAGAAAACAGATATAGAGTCTGTTGGGATTGGACCTGTTTTGATGAAATAAGGGCAGGAGGGGGATGATATCTTCTTAATAGAACCCTATTTTGGGTGCTTGCTTGGATCACACAGCTGGGACACTCATCCCTGAGACCCTTTTCCTCAAACACAGAACTGTGTCCTGCACTTGTACAAAATTTGTGGCCCAGTGAAACCCAATTCAGGAGTAGGGTTACATACAGTAAAAAGAAGTTTGCCTAGGCTGGGACAGACCTTGAGGTCTTGTGTGTAGGCCGAGGCTCCCTACAAGCTAAACACAGCAACAGGAGGTCTCCTTGCTTCTTCCCCTGGTCTGGCTGCTGCCTCTAAACCTCTGTAGACACATTCATCATAGCTGGTTAACTGTCTCCTAGTCAGTTCTTAAAGGTGAGGCAGAGAGTGTTGTGGGATGGGGTACGCAGTAACTATAAGACTAGAAGCTCCGGGAGTCCCATGGGGCCCAGAGCATGCATAGTATAACAGATGTTCCTTTGACCTCCAGTTGAACCTACACTGGACTCATTTGAGCAGTGGTGAAGACTGTGGAAGACTTACCTGAATAAATTGTCCAGGTCAGGACTAAGATTCTGAGCTCTAAATAGCTGACACCTGTTGCTCTCCTATGAGAGGTCGTGGTTTCACTTATAAGGTTTATACAGTATATCCCAGCCACCATAGTAAATAGGATCACTTGGGAGAATCTAGGATTCAGTACAATTTTCCCCAAGTAGGGCCGGGATGAGGATCTGTGTGATCCAAGCAAGCACCTGGTAACCTGCCAAGATTCCAGCTATGTAGGCAGTGGTCACACGGAAGCTAANCCTCTAAATAGCTGAGACCTGTTGCTCTCCTATGAGAGGTCGTGGTTTCACTTATAAGGTTTATACAGTATATCCCAGCCACCATAGTAAATAGGATCACTTGGGAGAATCTAGGATTCAGTACAATTTTCCCCAAGTAGGGCCGGGATGAGGATCTGTGTGATCCAAGCAAGCACCTGGTAACCTGCCAAGATTCCAGCTATGTAGGCAGTGGTCACACGGAAGCTAAGCTCGAGTGATGTATTGTCCTCACACAGAAAAAGGGTGCTGAATAGGTGGGTGGCTTGTTTCCCAGCAGCCATAAAGGTAGTAATACTAAGCAATCGAATAGCAGGGCCAGAAACCCCATATTCCGCTTAGTCTGGGATCTTGAAATGATCCTGTGAACTTACTGCTTATGACGCCCTTGTTCTAGAGTCTAGAGGAATGATTCTTAAACCTGGCTACAGAGAAAATCACCTCTGACATCAATAATAAATATCCAGAATCTATCTCAGATCACTTAAATGAGAATCTCCGAGTCCCTGGAGTCAGTAATTTTCAAAAGTTTCCTAGATGATTCTTATGTATAACTCTGGTTAAGAGCTATATTCTAAGACTGTGATTCTGTCCAACCTACAAGCTAAACACATCGGGCAGTTCCTTGCTTCTTCCCCTGCTCTGGCGGCTGCTTCTAAACTTCTGCAGACACATTCTTCATAGCTGAGAAAGCCACAGATGGAATGACTATTATTGGTGCCTGTCAATTCAGAAACAAGCCATGGTTTGCCCAGCATTTCAATCTTTACCGCTCTTGGGTTAGTTTAATTGAATTAGTTCTGTGCCGGATGAGGTCGTTACATTTGTATCCTAGTGGAAACCTATTACTCAGCTCTGTGCAGTGAAGGAGAGCAGTTTGGGACATTTTGCATTCTCTCTGGACAGAAGGTGAATTCTCTCTCTGCAGTCACGGTGGGCAGAGCATCCTTCTGCAAAAAGCATTCAAGATAACACTAATTGAAGGAGCACCTGTCTCTTCAGAATTCTTTTTAAAATTCAATAGCAGATTGGCTGTATGCTCTGACAAAAAGATTAAAAGGGTCATACTTATAAAATGCGACTTTTGGAGAAAAGGTGTAACATCAGGGCTGAAACTGTTACATGAATATTAGTGATTTCTTTCTTGCACATTAACTGCTCTTCCTTCTGGAACTGAATTTGAAGACTTCTCCCCTCTACCTACTGCCTTCTTCCTGAGCTCATAGAACAGAAAGCGAAAAATGTACATGGCATCACGCCTGTTTCCCACCTGCAGTAAATGCTTGCTTAATTTTTATGGTAACACTTATGAGATCCTATTATTTTACAAGGGCATGATTATCATTCTCATTTGCAGGTGAGGAAACTGAGGCTTCAGCTGCCTAATATTGCATCGGCCGGAAAATCCATTTGGGCTTTTCTGTGAAATCTTACAGACACTCTGGTCAACCCAACACCTGGCCCACATCATTATTTGTAGTCAACAGCACATACAGACTCGGACCCCAAAGTGCTTGGTCTGAGTCTCCCATTTCCTTTTTAATATGGTATCAAGAAAAAAATTTTCTCAGCCTGGTAAAATCTGTGCCCCTTAAATCTCAGAACTGTCATCACCCCTTATCCTTCCATTCTGAAATGCTCATTTTCCTTTACAAGGAACCCCTTTTTAAAAACTCACAACACTTGATTCTTTAAAAATCGATCTTCCCTCCCTTTTGTAGAGTTTGTGAAGCTTCCTTTTTCTGGGTTCTGACTGTATGGCTAAACAGTCAGTCCGAGCACACTGAGCAAATGTAAAGTCACGTCGCCAGATTTAGTTGGTTTTTTCTCTTACTGTGTACGTCCCTTTATTCTCATCTTAGAATCACCAACTGAAAGACCCTGGAAAGCTGAGGCGCTTAGGTGTGTTTTGATTTCTTCCTTGTCTAACACCCCAACCACAACTAGACTTTAAGAAGCAAGGGCTGATTTTAGTGTTTCTTTTGGGCAGTGGGACAGGGCTGGTAAGTCACAGTTTTATAATCAAGGCTTCCCCACGGAAGATGACCAGTGCCATTTTCATGGGTGATGCTGTATGATATCTTTCGTGAACAGCGAACCTGAAGTTGTACAACTGGAGGTTCTTTGCAGATTTAACTCATCTCCCTTTGCTTTTGTCCTACCGTCGCCATCCCCCTATTATTTATTTTTACTGCAAAAATTCATAAAACCATTGTCTGTATTGTCACTGCTGCTTCCTTCAGTGTGGTTTCAGGACAATCCTTCAAAACCCTCCTTCCCTCTACGTTTTTCTGATCCTATTTTCTCTAAGAAATTAATCGAAGATTTTTACAGGTTCACTCATCTTAGTTTTCCTCTGGTGCTAGTCACTGCTTGATCAGCTTTTTCTAGAAATCTCTTCTCCCCTGTTTTTTCAGTTTCACTTGAACTTGTAATAAGTGCCTGACAGAGTCTGGACGACATGCATGGTGACAGCTGATTTCTTCCTAAAAGTCTCCATCTTTCCAGTTCTGAATATTCTTTCTATTATATCCCCTAAGTAAAAAACAAACAAACAAACAAACAAAAGACAATGTACTGTCCTTAGACTTTCTGTGAAAGGCTCTGGAGAGTTCATCAGCTTCTGATATTTCTGATACTGGGTGTGTGCACGCTTATCTTTATTTCTAGCCTCACACTCTTTCAGATGGTAAAGAGTCTGTCTGCAATGCAGGCGACATGTTCAATCCCTGCATCAGGAAGATCCCCTGGAGAAGGAAATGGCAACCCACTCCAGTACTCTTGCCTGGAAATCCCATGGGTGGAAGAACCTTGCAGGCTGTAGTTCATGGAATCGCAAAGAGTTGGACACGATTTAGTGACTTCACTTTCTTTCATATTNTCTGCAATGCAGGCGACATGTTCAATCCCTGCATCAGGAAGATCCCCTGGAGAAGGAAATGGCAACCCACTCCAGTACTCTTGCCTGGAAATCCCATGGGTGGAAGAACCTTGCAGGCTGTAGTTCATGGAATCGCAAAGAGTTGGACACGATTTAGTGACTTCACTTTCTTTCATATTCGTTCAGGTTCTGGCTTTTCACTGCTCACTCCCTATTCATTGAACATCTTTAACTGGAAAGTCCCCTGATGTCCCAGACTCAATAGGAGTGATGACAAGCTCATGTTCTTTTAACTCTTTATTTTATGTAAAATCTGTCCAACCTTTCATCATCTAAGCATTGCATCTCGGATTAAACCAGCTGTAAAATATATAGAGTAGAATTAGGTGGTAATCATTTTGTGATTCATAAATGTATCAGATCCACACATTGTACCCCTTAAGCTTACACAATTTCATGAATCAATTATACCTCAAGAAAGCTGGGGAAAAACAAGTAAAACTATACATAGAGTGGTTTAGTTTAGCACTTCTCAAACTTTAGTGAGAGCAAAATGTTCTGTGTGAAAGCACACATTGGTTGAGCCCCTCTCTAACAGTTTTGGATTCTGCTGATCTGGGCTGAGGCCTGAGAATTTGGTTTAGAAAACAAGGTCTTAGGTGGTGCTGATGCTGCTGGCTTGAAGAACCGCCTTAGAGCAGGCTTCTGCAGCCAGACTGAATTAGGCTGAAATTCTTACTCAGTCATATGTGTCACATATGTGTCCTGCAGTTTTTACCTGATGTCTCCAAGTTTCAGATTCATATTCTGTAAAGTGAGGGCAATTAAAGTATCTACCTCCCAAAACTCCTGTGACAGCTGAATGAGTTAATCCTCTCAGTGCCCACTCGTTTTTTTGGCAGACCCTTATAAACTGTATGCTGTAACTGCATGACTTTTATCCTCTTTTCTTTTCTTCATTCCTCATGGCTGATTACCTCTCATGTGTTTTTAGGTTCTACCTTAATCACTTTTAAGCAACTATTATGAATAGGTCCTGTCTTGCTCAGAAAGCACATTTTGAATTTATTAGCAGATATCNTGCTTCCTTCAATGTGGTTTCAGGACAATCCTTCAAAACCCTCCTTCCCTCTACGTTTTTCTGATCCTATTTTCTCTAAGAAATTAATCGAAGATTTTTACAGGTTCACTCATCTTAGTTTTCCTCTGGTGCTAGTCACTGCTTGATCAGCTTTTTCCAGAAATCTCTTCTCCCCTGTTTTTTCAGTTTCACTTGAACTTGTAATAAGTGCCTGACAGAGTCTGGACGACATGCATGGTGACAGCTGATTTCTTCCTAAAAGTCTCCATCTTTCCAGTTCTGAATATTCTTTCTATTATATCCCCTAAGTAAAAAACAAACAAACAAACAAACAAAAGACAATGTACTGTCCTTAGACTTTCTGTGAAAGGCTCTGGAGAGTTCATCAGCTTCTGATATTTCTGATACTGGGTGTGTGCACGCTTATCTTTATTTCTAGCCTCACACTCTTTCAGATGGTAAAGAGTCTGTCTGCAATGCAGGCGACATGTTCAATCCCTGCATCAGGAAGATCCCCTGGAGAAGGAAATGGCAACCCACTCCAGTACTCTTGCCTGGAAATCCCATGGGTGGAAGAACCTTGCAGGCTGTAGTTCATGGAATCGCAAAGAGTTGGACACGATTTAGTGACTTCACTTTCTTTCATATTTGTTCAGGTTCTGGCTTTTCACTGCTCACTCCCTATTCATTGAACATCTTTAACTGGAAAGTCCCCTGATGTCCCAGACTCAATAGGAGTGATGACAAGCTCATGTTCTTTTAACTCTTTATTTTATGTAAAATCTGTCCAACCTTTCATCATCTAAGCATTGCATCTCGGATTAAACCAGCTGTAAAATATATAGAGTAGAATTAGGTGGTAATCATTTTGTGATTCATAAATGTATCAGATCCACACATTGTACCCCTTAAGCTTACACAATTTCATGAATCAATTATACCTCAAGAAAGCTGGGGAAAAACAAGTAAAACTATACATAGAGTGGTTTAGTTTAGCACTTCTCAAACTTTAGTGAGAGCAAAATGTTCTGTGTGAAAGCACACATTGGTTGAGCCCCTCTCTAACAGTTTTGGATTCTGCTGATCTGGGCTGAGGCCTGAGAATTTGGTTTAGAAAACAAGGTCTTAGGTGGTGCTGATGCTGCTGGCTTGAAGAACCGCCTTAGAGCAGGCTTCTGCAGCCAGACTGAATTAGGCTGAAATTCTTACTCAGTCATATTCGTCACATATGTGTCCTGCAGTTTTTACCTGATGTCTCCAAGTTTCAGATTCATATTCTGTAAAGTGAGGGCAATTAAAGTATCTACCTCCCAAAACTCCTGTGACAACTGAATGAGTTAATCCTCTCAGTGCCCACTCGTTTTTTTGGCAGACCCTTATAAACTGTATGCTGTAACTGCATGACTTTTATCCTCTTTTCTTTTCTTCATTCCTCATGGCTGATTACCTCTCATGTGTTTTTAGGTTCTACCTTAATCACTTTTAAGCAACTATTATGAATAGGTCCTGTCTTGCTCAGAAAGCACATTTTGAATTTATTAGCAGATATCCTCCTTGGCATCTTGACTGTTCACTCTTTCCTCTCACTGGTATGTTTTTCTGAATTCTGCTTTCCTGATTATGTGTTTATATATATAATATATAATTAATATGTAATATATTAATATAATGATTAATTATAATGATTATTGATGTAATTATATAATATTAATATAATTAACATACATAATTTCATCTGCTATATCCTTTTCTTCATTACCACAAAGTGGAATCTTTTCCTTCTTTTTTTTTTAAGTGTAATTGCTTTATAATGTTGTGCTAGTTTCTGTTCTACCAGAGTGAATCAGCTAGCTGTATGTATGTGTAATCTCCTCCCTCTGGAGCCTCCCTCCCACACCGCATCCCACCCCTCTGGGTCATCACAGAGCACCGACCTGAGCCCCCGGTGCTATACTTAGCTCCCACCAGCTTTCCTTTCTACACATGGTAGGGCATATGCGGCAGTGCTCTCCCCCCAGTATCTCACACCCTCTCCTCCCATCCCCTCACTCTGCCCACATGTCCGTTCTCTGCATCTGCATCCCTCTTCTCGCTCAGCTGTACCATTTCTCTAGATTCCATATATGTGTGTGTTAATATACAATATTTGTTTTTCTCTTTCTGACTTGCTTTTCTCCCTGTGACAGGCTCTGGGTCCAGCCGCATCACTATAAATGTCCCAGTTTCGATGCTTTTTATGGCTGATATTCCATTGTGTGTATGTACCGTATCATCTTCTCCATTCATCTCTTACTGGACATTTAGATGCTTCCATGTCCTGGCTATTGTAAATAGTGTTCCAGTGAACACTGGAGTACATGTGTCTTTTTGCATTATGGCTTTCTCAGGGTGTATGCCCAGAAGTGGGATTTCTGGGTCACATGGTAGTTCTATTTTAGCTGTTTAAGGAACTTCCATGTTGTTCTCCATAGTGACTGTATCAATTTACATTTCCATCAACANCTTCCATGTCCTGGCTATTGTAAATAGTGTTCCAGTGAACACTGGAGTACATGTGTCTTTTTGCATTATGGCTTTCTCAGGGTGTATGCCCAGAAGTGGGATTTCTGGGTCACATGGTAGTTCTATTTTAGCTGTTTAAGGAACTTCCATGTTGTTCTCCATAGTGACTGTATCAATTTACATTTCCATCAACAAGCCAAGAGGGTTTCCTTTTCCCCACAACTGCTCTGGCATAAATTGTCTGTAGACTTTTTAATAATGGCCATTCTGACAGGGGGAGGTAACGCCTCATTGTATCCTGTTTTGATTTTCGTTTCTCTAATGATGAGTGATGTCGAGCATCTTTTCGTATTTTTAGGCCATCGATATGTCTTCTTTGGAGAAATGGCTTTTTAGGTCTTCCATTTTTTCATTGTGTTGTTTGTTTGATACTGAGCTGAATGGGCTGCTCGTATAATTTGGAGACTAACAATTTGTCAGTTACTTTGAATCTGACGGCTGTCCTTTCATCTTATTGATGGTGTCCTGTGCCGTAAAAAAAAGCTTTTAAGTTNGCAACCCACTTCAGCATTTTTGCCTCGAGAATCCCAGGGACAGGGGAGCCTGGTGGGCTGCTGTCTATGGGGTTGCAGAGTCGGACACGACTGAAGTGACTTAGCAGCAGCAGCAGCAGCAGAGCGACTGAACTGAACTGATCTGAATGATTCGTTCATTTTTGGTTGGCTTGGGGCCCCAATATATGTAATTTTTGAACGATCAGTTTATATACCACAATGTTCAGCTTGTCATTTTTATGGCTTTTTTTGATTCCCTAGTCCTTCGGTTTTCTTAGACATTGAGCCACCAGTCTGCAACTCTTTCTCATCACCTCAGTCTATTGTTTAAGGACTAGATGTATGTTTAAGAGTTACTGGTCTACCTGGTATTTTTTCCTTGATAAGTTGGATGGCAGTTACTGATTATCTTGTCACTGGTCTGGATGTTTTATGACCCTCCATACCAGGAAAGCATTCCTCTGAATTTCCTGAAACATGTACAGCTATAGGTTAATTGAATGAGATGCTTATGTGAGGGAATAAGTCGGACTTAAAAACTGGAAAAAAAAAAACAAAAAAACAATCAGAACCAGGCCTCAACATTATGCTGGCTGCCTAACAATTTATATGCCAGTTTTGCAATCTGGAATCTAATTCTTCTTCAAATCCTGGTTAACTTTCATTTCCTCCACCCAAAGATTTGGCAGATTGGTTTCATTCCTCAAGACGGTGCTGAATCACTGATGGCAGCTTCTTGGGGAGGTTATAAGGCTCCTGAAGCCAAGAGTCATCTGAGTTCAGTAGAAAACAATGTCATGATTCATGAGCAGTTTCTGCCATGGGCCCAGGGTGAGTGCATAAGGAAGCATCTATACTGAGTATTGTCTCTGTTGCCATGTAGTATATTTTGGCACTGTAGGTGTTTGATGCATTTTGGAAAATTCAAAATAAATAGATATATCTCAATTTATCAATTATTATGATTATATTGCCCACTTTCCCCTTCTTCATTCCAAGACTAAAGCGGAACCTTATCTTGGAGAATGATGTCAACAGGTAGAAAATCAAAACAGGAATGAAGACAAGTCTTCACTACTTAGATTTGAGAATGTAGTATCTGTATCAAGGTAAATAATCTAGTGTATACTGGTAGGTGCAGGCTTGGAGTGAGTTCTTAGAAACTGAGACATCAGGTGCCAGATGAAAGGATGAGGAGGGAATTCTCACACACGATCAGGAGCACAGGGTTCTTAAGGATACATATTCATGGAGTCCCTTCAACATGGAGAACTCTTGGTTTAATTTGTGCAAGCCAGACAAGTGATGCTTACCTCCCAGTTCCACCACCTACTAACTGTAGGTGCAGTTAATTAACCTCTGTGAGCTTTGGCTTATTGTCTTAAAGACAGAGTTCACAAGGTTACCTCTCAGGGAGGCTGTAAAAATTAAAGAGGAATGTGTATATAGCAGATTTAGTATAGTATTTGACTCAGTAAATAGTAGCTGTTCTTATGAATATTGTATGGAATAGCAATGAAGACAGTCTCTTTAAAGCTGTTAAGATTCCTTTGCTTCTTATCCCTAATCTCTGCCTTCACTGTTACTTACAAACATATGAGATGATGAAATGACCCCTTGGCCAAGTGTTATATATGACACCACAACTACTAACTAATTAAGTCTAATTGATTGGAGTCCTGTAGGTAATACTGCTGATTTATTATTCTTCCCCACCAACTAGCATGAGCTGATGCTGTGAACACATCACAGCATCATTACTTGGCGCTTCTGTTATGTTTAGTGCGTCTAATTTAAAATTGAAAGAGTGTGGCCATTATTTAGAACTTTGTACTTTTCTAAAGCTATTTATTCTCTTAGATTAACATAGTTTATACTTTAGGTATCTGAATCTGTCTTATTCCTTTCCCGACAATGTTATTAAATACCTTGAAATGCAAGTAGTTCAGAAACACAGTAATTTATTCATTCAATAAATATTTGCATTTTGTTCTGGGCCAAGGTCTGTTTTAGACACTAGAGCCATGACGGTATACACAAGAGATAAACCAACTGTTCTTGTGGAGATTTTCTTCTGGAAGTGGAATTTAGACAATGGATAGTGAGCCAGCAAACAACCAACCAGGCTGTAATTTTAGATGTTTGTGTTTTCTATGAGGGAAATACGATAACAGAGCAAAGGTGATCAAGGTGAGTTGTGAGTGACCATCTTTGGATTGTGTGGAAAGCTGTGGTCACATTTCTACCGATGCGTGAATGATCATAAAGAATGTTCCAGGCAAAAAAATAGTTTCCATGTTCTCCAGGCAGAGAGAAGAGTAAGTGACTCAACTCACATGAGGATAGAAACAAGTTTCTAGCAGTGGGTACCTCGTGCTTGGGGGGGGAAGAAAACATACTGGAGACGCTGGCAGGGAAATCTTGGAGAATGTTGTTTCTGGGGTAAAGAGTTTGGATTCTGTTTGATACAATGGGAAGCCACTGGAGTTTATAAAAATCATGAGACAAAGATTTTATTTGAAGTTGTATGTGAGCATTGAATGCTTATAGAGCTAACCATGTAAGGAATTTGATGGTTAAAAATGATGATAAAGTAGGCAATCATTTGTGATTTATCTGTTTTCTAGACTCAGATTTTTGTTTGTTTGTTTAGAAAACAAGAAGCAGAATTTAACTGCTTCTAGTGTTTTGCTCCTAAATTCAAAATCCTTTGAGTTGGCTTTTATGATAACTTATCACAGGTTTCCCCTATCCTGACAACCATTTTTAACATGGTAGTGATCTGCCAAATTATTTTTTTCTTTCTCTTCCTCAAAACTGTACTGTGCCCACTTTTGTATTTCTATATTTCATGAACCTGAGATAAAATTAACATATGATTTTTGGTAAGTTACATCTGTTGTTTTGGGATTACCTTTGTTTTACTTGAGAAGGTCTACTATGACCTTAGAACTGTTGTCCTGTTTAATGTTCTGAGTGAATCTGAGAACCTACGGAGAGCAATGTAATCCTCTGTATTTATCATCTAGTTGAAAATTCTCTCATTGGAGTAGTAACCAGGCCCAACCCTGCTGAGCTTTCTTTTTGTGAAAACAGGTATACTTATTTCATTTTCATATGAGAGCACGTCTCACAGGATATGGAGAGTATATTTGTATATCACTTACATTAATATTGTATTTCTTTATGGGCTTTCCTGGTGGCTTAGATGGTAAAGAGTCTGCCTGCATTGCAGGAGACCTGAGTTCAATTTCTGGGTCAGGAAGATCCCCTGGAGAAGGGAATGGCACCCCACTCCAGTATTCTTGCTTGGAAAATCCCATGGACAGAGGGGCCTGGCAGGCCATGGGGTTGCAAAGAGTCAGACACAACTGAATGACTAATAAAAATATGTGTTTACAAACATGTATGTGTATATTGGGATTTATACATAAAGTATATAGTTATATTAATAAATATGAAATGACACACAAGCAATAAAATTGTTGCATATGAATAGCCATCTACTGTAGAGAATGGAGAATTCACAACGGGATCCTTCGTGTCTACTAGTTTCCGTTCTGCCTTTAACAGAACTGGTAAGGGCTTCCCAGGTGGCTCCAGTGGTAAAGAATCTGCCTGCCAATGCCAGAGCCACTGGAGATGCGGGTTTGATCACTGGGTCAGAAAGATCCCCTGGTGGAGGAAATGGAGACCCACTGTGGTATGCTTGCTGGGATTATCTCAGAGACTGAGGAGCTTGGCAGGCCACAGCCCCTAGAATGGCACAGAGTCAGGCACAATTGAACAAGCAGAAACCGAAACCAATCTAATATTTTAATAAGACACAGAATAACAGCTAGTTGTTTGCAGCATACTTTTAACTCTCATAACTTTGTGCACTTTTTCAGCAAGTTGCCAAGCATCGATGGAAGTTCCTATTAAAGCTAAACTGATGCGTTATAGGTCTGATACCCAGTGTGTTAGACTGTTTGAGTGAGGGTTCTAATAGTTTCATAGCTACTTCTTTGCCTCTTGCTCCCACATTTTTAAGTTGAAGTTGTCTTTGAATTTGTCTCACAAACTCTGAAATTCCATTTGAAATTCTGTTTGAAATTTCATTTCACATAGGTGTTTCTAACCCTTGAGCAGTGTTCCATCTTTCATTACATTTATTGTATCTGTGTATTTCTCTGTGATTATATGTTACTCTTAAGTGTTCTTAAGTGGTATGCCTTTAGGCTGACCTCTTGATTTCTATCCACACACATTAATTGCTGTCTGCCTGAGTACTTAGTCATATTCTAGCACACTTACCCCAAACCAGAAAAATTCTTTTGCTGAGTAGACATTGATGTCAATTATAAGGGCTTCCCTGGTGGCTTAGATGGTAAAGAATCCACCTACAATGCGGAAGACTGGTGTTTAATTCCTGAGTCGGGAAAATCCCCTGGAGAAGGGACTGGTAATCCACTCCTCTATTCTTGCCCAAAGAATCTCATAAACAGAGAAGCCTGGAGGGCTACAGTCCATGGGGTTGCAAAGAGTAGGACACAACTGAGTGACTAACACTTAAACTTTCACTTTCTGTACAAATAGTTCCAGATAAGCATAAGAATAATGTTTTGTTCACATCTTCTGCTGTCCTTCACAAAACCTAGTTAAATTATTTATTTGCAATAGTTAAATTATTTTTATGTGCCTCAAGGTTTTAAAAACATATCTTTAAAATTTAAAATGAATCAGATTCAGTTTTATTAATTGTAAGCCACAGAAACTGAGTGGTCCTTTGAAAGTGCAGCCAATTGAAGAAAATATTTCAAAGACTATCTTTAATGAGCTTTTGAAATCCCTAACACACATTTAGCATTTATAAACCTGTTTAACACATTTTCCTTAATATGTTTATAATGTATGGTTTATTTTACAAAGGTACTATTTTTCATGTAAATTCACTGGGTGAACTTTGAAAGAATAATGGTGACTATGAAAAGCCTTGAAATAAGTGGTAATCTGAAAGGAGAAGGAACTCAGCTCAAAGTCCATGGCAGAGAAAGAAAAATGTTCTTTGAAAGAACAGTGTGTCTTCTGCTCATTCCATCACCCCTGCAAAGAAGAAAACTTGATGATAAAATGAGACAAACAAATCCTGAAGCACTCTTTTTGTTCACTGTCCACCAATATTATTCACCCCAAATGCTTATGATTGAGGTAAAAAGAACTTGTAAGTTTTTATTCAGGAAAATAAAATGGTAAGGTTACTATAGCTTCCTCATAAATCAAATATCCACTTATGATTGTGTGGCCATTATTTCAGAGTAGTTTGAGAAATAATAAGTTTTCAGAAATTCCATATTAAGTTTTAAATTTCTAGAAATATTTAATTTCCCATATATTGTCAATGAATATAAAATAGACTTCCAGAGTCATAGAGAGCATTGACAAATTGTCTCTCATAATATGTGTATTATTAGACGTTTAGTAATATAGCAAAAAAAGGTGAAGTGTTGAGAAAAATCTCTTTCCCAAAACATAGAAGCCTGTTTCAAAATTTCAAGGCTTGCTGGAAAATTAAATGTACTATAGAAAAATCCATAAATTTTTGTCTAAATCTTAATTCTATATCAAGGGAAAAAATTAGTTGTCAGAATTAGAATGAATCCTATTTTTATTGATGCATTTCTTCTTAAAATTTTTGCATTAAGTAATTTATCTAGGAATAAAAATAAGTGAAAACTAATTTTATATGTCTGATTTTGATTCTTTCACTACATACAAGAATATGAATATGGTGAGAAAATACAGATTACAAAAAGAAACTAACATAAAAATAAAGAGATATTTCATTCATATCTGTTATTTGAAACACTTTCTAACAGAATAGGTTAATATAAAGTACTTGGCACTCTTTAGAGAACTAAAACCAAACCTAACCTTGTTGTTTAGTAGCTAAGTAGTGTCCAACTCTTTGCATCTCCAAAGACTGTACCCCTCCAGGCTCCTCTGTCCATGGGATTTCCCAGGCAAGAATATTGGAGTGGGCTCCCCATTCCTTCTCCAGGGGATCTTCCTGACTCAGGGATCAAACCAAATCTCCTGCTTGGCAGGTGGGTTCTTTACCACTGAGCTACCTGAGAAGCCTCAAAATCTAACCTGGTAATTAGTAAAAATGTTAAAAACTAAAATTTTAAGTTATTTAGGTGTGCTTACTTCACTGTTATTGTTAAGTCATAATGGTTAGCATTTCGTAGGCTTATTTGATCTGCTCATCAATCCTCAGGTACAATTTATATTTATATTCTTTGATCAGAAAAGAAAGAAAAATAAACCTCTTGTCCAAGCTACCCAACTGGAAAGGAATGCAGCTCTTTAGAAGGCTAAGCCTGTCCATTTCCAGACTCCATGCTTTATCCTGAGACTAGCCTCTACTGCCTGTCTCTGAACCTCAGTCAGCTTTCTTCCACTCCAGTCTAGTTTCCTCCAGGGAATACTGTCTCTGGCTCCATCTAGAGTGTCATGATGCTTCTGGAAGATTGGTGTTTCATTCTCTTTTAAAGCTTTTAACTGGCTCCAGCGGAAGCCTCCACTTTATCTAACTCATATCTGATTTCAATGGGTCTGAACATTTTCATTTGTCTCCATTATTAAGAGTCAAGAAATATATGAAAAACCACCTGCCAGTTAATGGATGCTGGATAGACTAGATGATTTTCCAGTGTCCCTTTCAGCTCTCTTATTATTTGAAAGCAAATATACACTGATATGATCTATTTCAAGCATAGTATTTTATTTAAATAAAAATGCAGCTTACTTATATGGTTTAAAAAATCAAATAAGTCAAACAATAAAAGAAAAGTTTCTCTGAAACTTTAATCCAACATCCCAGACATAACTCTTGTCAAATTTATTTCTGTGGTTTAAAAACCACACTTGTACTTCTGCTTCTTAACTTAACACTATTCAGTGTAGCTTACATGAATGCTGAATCTTCTATTGAAAGTTATGAGTTTCTTTCTTACTGAAATCTTTCCAGAGTTCACATGTTCATAGAAATAGGAAATTCAAAAAATTTTATCTTAGACTACAGTGGGGTTGAAGAATGTGCACTCATCTTCTCCTGTGAGAACTCCAAAATTAAAACTCACTGCTGAACAACCATCAACAGGAAAATGTTGGATCCCACCAAAAAAAGATACTCCACATCCAAGGGCAAAGAAGAAGCCTCAGCAAGATGGTAAGAGGAGTGAAACTGCGTTTATAATCAAATCCCATACTCACCAGAGACACTCAGAGGGCTCAAGCAAAACGCTGTGCACACCGGAAGACACCACAGAGACTGAGCCAGACCTGCCTTTGAGTGTTTCAGTGTCTCCTGGGGAGGTAAGGGTCAGCAGTGGCCTGACACATGGGGAGGGGCTCTGGGCGCAGCATATCTGGTGTGACATAAGCCCTCTTGGGGGAGGTTGCCATTAACCCCACCATAGAGCTGCCAGAACGTACACAGGACTAGCGAAACAGATTCTTGGAGGGCATAAACAAAACCTTGTGTGCACCAGCACCCAGGAGAAAAGAGCAGTGACCCCACAAGTCAGTTGACCCAGATTTGCCTGCAAGTGTGCGGGAGTCTCTGGCGGAAGTGTGGATCGGTAGCAGCCTGCTGCAGGGTCGGGGCACTGAGTGCAGCAATGCCTGCATGGGACCTTTTGAAGAAGGTCACCATTATCTTCATCACCTCCACTACAGTTTGGCCTCAGATCAAGCAACAGAGAGGGAACACAGCCCCGCACATCAACAGAAAATTGGATTAAAGATTTACTAAGCATGGCCCCGCCCACCAGAAGAAGTCCCAGTTTCCCCCTCAGTCAGTCTCTCCCATTGGGAAACTTCCATAAGCCTCTTATCCTTATCCCTTAGAAGGCAGACAGAATGAAAACCACAATAACAGAAAACTAGTCAAACTGATCCCATGGACCACAGCCTTGTCTAACTCAATGTGGCTATGAGTCATATCATGTAGGGCCACCCAAGATGGATGGGTCGTGGTGGAGAGTTCTGACAAAACATGGTCCACTGGAGAAGGGAATGGCAAACCACTTCAGCGTTCTTGCCTTGAGAACCCCATGAGCAGCATGACATAGCAAAAATATATGATACCAAAAGATGAACTTCCCAGGTTGGTAGGTGCCCAATATGCTCCTAGAGAAGAGGGGAGAAATAACTCCAGAAGAAATGAAGAGGTGGAGCAAAAGCTAAAATAACATCCGGTTGTGGATGCGACTGGTGATGGAAGTAACGTCTGATGCTATAAAGAACAAGATTGCATAGGCACCTGGAATATTAGGCCAATGAATCAGGGTAAATTGAAAGTGGTCAAACAGGAGATGGCAAGAGTGAACATCAACATTTTAGGAATCAGTGGACTAAAATGGACCGTAACGGGTGAATTTAACTCAGATGACCATTATATCTACTACCGTGGGCAAGAAACCCATAGAAGAAATGGAGTACCCTCATAGTCAACACAAGAGTCTGAAATGCAGTACTTGGGTGCAGTCTCACAAATGACAGAATGATCTGTTTGTTTCCAAGGCAAATCATTCAATATCACAGTAATCCAAGTCTATGCCCCAACCAGTAATGCTGAAGAAGCTCAAATTGAATGGTTCTATGAAGACCTACAAGATCTGAAACTAACACCCCCAAAAGATGTCATTTTCATTATAGAGGACTGGAATGCAGAAATAGGAAGTCAAGAGATAACTAGAGTAACAGGCAAATTTGGCTTTTGAGTACAGAATGAAGCAGAGTAAAGGTTAACAGTTTTGCCAAGAAAACGCACTGGTCATAGCAAACACCGTCTTTCAGCAACACAGGAGACAACTTTATACATGGACATAGCCAGATGGTCAATACCAAATAAGATTGATTATATTCTTTGCAGTCAAAGATGGAGATACTCTATAGAGTCAGCAAAGAGAAGACCTGGAGTTGACTGTGGCTCAGATCATGAATTCCTTATTGGAAAATTCAGACTTAAATTGAAGAAAGTAGGGAAAACCACTAGACCATTCAGGTATGACCTAAATCAAATCCCTTATGATTATACAGTNAGAGTAACAGGCAAATTTGGCTTTTGAGTACAGAATGAAGCAGAGTAAAGGTTAACAGTTTTGCCAAGAAAACTCACTGGTCATAGCAAACACCGTCTTTCAGCAGCACAGGAGACAACTTTATACATGGACATAGCCAGATGGTCAATACCAAATAAGATTGATTATATTCTTTGCAGTCAAAGATGGAGATACTCTATAGAGTCAGCAAAGAGAAGACCTGGAGTTGACTGTGGCTCAGATCATGAATTCCTTATTGGAAAATTCAGACTTAAATTGAAGAAAGTAGGGAAAACCACTAGACCATTCAGGTATGACCTAAATCAAATCCCTTATGATTATACAGTAGAAGTAACAAAGATTCAAGAGATTAGATCTGGTAGACAGAGTACCTGAAGAATATGGATAGAGGTTCATGACTTTGTACAGGAGGCAGTGATCAAAACCATCCCCAAGAAAAAGAAATGCAAAAAGGCAAAATGGTTGTCTGAGGAGGCCTTACAAATAGCTGAGAGAAGAAGAGAAGCTAAAGGCAAAGGAGAAGAGAAAAGATACACCCATTTGAATGTAGACTTCCGAAGAATAGCAAGGAGAGATATGGAAGCCTTCCTCAGTGATCAATGCAAAGAAATAGAGGAAAAGAACAGAAAGGGAAAGACTAGAGATCTCTTCAAGAAAATTAGAGATAACCAAGGGGATATTTCATGTAAAGATGGGCACAATAAAGGACAGAAATGGTATGGATCTAATATAAGCAGAAGATAGAATACACAGAACTATACAAAAAAGATCTTCATGACCCAGAAAGCCGCAATGGTGTGATTGCTCACGTAGAGCCAGACATCCTGGAATGTGAAGTCAAGTGGGCCTTAGGAAGCATCACTATGAACAAAGGTAGTGGAAGTGATGGAATTCCAGCTGAGCTATTTCAAATCCTAAAGGATGATGCTGTTAAAGTGCTGCACTCAATATGTCAGCAAATTTGGAAAACTCAGCAGTGGCCATAGGACTAGAAAAGGTCAGTTTTCATTCCAATACCAAAGAAAGGTAATGCCAATGAGTATTCATACTACTGCACAATTGCACTCATCTCACACACTAGCAAAGTAATGCTCAAAATTCTCCAAGCCAGGCTTCAATAGTACATGAACCATGAACCTCCAGATGTTCAAGCTGGATTTAGAAGAGGCAGAGGAACCAGAGATCAAATTGCCAACATTCGCTAGATCATCAAAAAAGCAAGAGAGTTCCAGAAAAACATCTACTTTATTGACTACACTAAAGCCTTTGACTGTGTGGAACACAACAGACTGTGGAAAATTCTTCAAGAGATGGGAATACCAGATCCCCTGACCTGCCTCCTGAGAAATCTATAGGCAGGTCAAGAAGCAACAGTTAGAAATAAACATGGAATAAACTGATTCCAAATCAGGAAATTAGTATGTCAAGGCTGTATATTGTAACCCTGCTTCTTTAATTTACATGCAGTGTACTTCATGAGAAATGCTGGGCTGAATGAAGCACAAGCTGGAATCAAGATTGCTGGGAGAAATATCAATAACTTCAGATAAGCAGATAACACCACACTTATGGAAGAAATCAAAGAACTAAAGAGCCTCTTGATGAAAGTGAAAGAGGAGAGTGAAACAGTAGGCTTAAAACTCAACGTTCAAAAAACTAAGATCATGTCATTACGTTCCATCACCTCATGGCAAGTAGATGGGAAGTGATGGAAACAGTGAGGGACTTTATTTGTGGGGGCTCCAATATCACTGCAGTTGGTGACTGCAGCCATGATATTAAAAGACGCTTGCTCCTTGGAAGAAAAACTAGGACCAACCTAAAGAGCATATTAAAAAGCAGAGACATTACTCTGCCAATGAAGGTACATCTAGTCAAAGCTATGATTTTTCCAGTAGGCATGTATGGATGTGAGATTTGAACTCTAAAGAAAGCTGAGTGCCGAAGAATTGATGCTTTTGATCTGTGGTGTTGGAGCAGACTCTTGGGAGTCCCTTGGACTGCAAGGAGATTCAACCAGTGAATCCTAAAGGAAATCAGTCTTGAATATTCATTAGAAGGACTGATGCTGAAGCTGAAATTCCAATACCTTGGCCACCAGATGCGCAGAACTGACTCACTGGAAAAGACCCTGATGCTGGGAAAGACTGAAGACAGGTGGAAAAGGGGATGACAGAGGATGAGATGGTTGGATGACATCACTGACTTGATGGACATGAGTTTGAGCAGGCTCTGGGAGTTGGTGACAGACAGGGAAGCCTGGTATGCTGCAGTCCATGGTGTCGCTAAGAGTTGGACACAACTGAGCAACTGACCTGACTGGCAGCTTCATAGGGGCTTCCCAGGTGGCGCTAGTGGTAAAGAACCCACCTGTCAATGCAGGTAGTCTTAAGTACACTGGTTCGATCCCTGGGTCTGGAAGATCCCTTGGAGGAGGGCGTGGCAACCCATTCTAAAGTACTCCTGCCTGGAGAATCACTATGGACAGATCCATGAAAGGCTACAATCCATGAACACGACTGAAGCAACTTAGTATGCACACACGCACAGCTGCATAGGCTGAAATTTCAGCAGAAGACAGTATCTATATGAATTTCATTTTATCTGTAGGATATTAAAATATGGATTTTCTAGAAGGGTCAGGCATTGACAGGACCTGGGAAGTTGGATTGTGCTCTTTGATGAGAATCCATCTTCCCTGAAGGCACAAGGCCAGAGAAAGAGACTGAGTGTGACTTTCAGGCAAGAGAGATGGTGGCAGTTAGGGTCTCCAGAGTCTCAGGACCGTCTGTTTCAGATTTAGGTAAGGAGTTCTTTTTAAACAACAGCAACAAAAATGTGTGACTTGTGTTACTTATCAACCCCTTCAGGTATTTTCACTTAAAGGTCATCTTTCAGAAATCTCAAAGGATATAATTATATTACACTCATTAGATGAAGAAAAAGTGATTTAAGTGATAGACTGTATGAAGTGTGTTAGAAGTGATTGTGCTTTAATTTTGAATTTAGGAATCACATCCCAATGTAGCTCATCCTTCCAGTGATGCTATTAATCACATATGTCCCAGAACAGAAAATGATCACTTAGTATGTGATGTTATTAAGACTTGAAAATGCAAATATTTTGCAAAAGTAAGTTATGATATACAGCAGTCCTCCAAGAACTGAAAATGTTTATGCATACTGTGTAAAAACCCAGTTTTACTAAGATGATGAACTATTTATTTAATGGCAACACTAAGTTCATTTTTTATCCAGTATTTAGTTTTCAAAACATGTTTCAAGGCTGAATATTATTGGAACATAATAGACATAAATAGGTAATTTGCCCTAATTCACATGTAAATCTATTAAATTAAGGTAGGAATATAAACTTGAAATATACTATAAATACCTCAAGAATGGCCACTTTTGTTTAAAACATCAGGGTATTTTTCATTTGATTTAATGAAATGGCACTCTACTAGATTTGAATAAAGTGATTCTAAAATGTGTTTCTTATTTTTAGTTTGAAATCTGGTTCACGAAAATTACTAAATACTGAAGGGAAATTAATTTTTCTATTTCCATAGATTATATTATATACGTGGTGGATGCTTTTGTAAATCCCTTTCTCTAAGGAGTGGTTAAGGACCTGATCAGAGAACATTTTAACAAGATTTCACTTTGTATTTTCACATAAAAACGTAATACAGGATTATACTGATTAATGAAAACCAGAATTTTAAGTTTTTGCAGTAAATAGTTCAAAAAGTCTAACCAATAAATAGAGATAAATACTATATCTTTATTCTGACAACATAGGTAATAATAGATAATTTGCTCAAAATAATTTTATAAGTTGGTTTGGTGGGCAGGTAAATAATACTATTCTATGGATCTTTGAGGGCAGAAAAAAATGACATACTTCTCTTTATATCTGTAATGTTTGCATTTAATAAGCACTCAAAATATTTTTAAATTGAATTTTGTATATGTTTAGCACAAAGCATTATTTTAAAACCCTTAAAACTTGTCAGTTAAAAAAGATGGTTCATTTTCTTTGGTAACACTAGGCTAAACTTTAAACTTAAAATATTTTTCTAAAGTGTCTAACATACTTTTAAAATTACAAAGACAATAATATATTTTATTCTTAATAAGAATCTCTCTTCCTCATTAGTGAAGATGAAGTCAGCATATAGTCTGGATAATTAAATTTCAGATTGCTTCAGAGCAGATATTTATTTTCAACTTTCTTATATGTCCTGATTCTTCATTCAAATTGAGCATTAATAGATATGTTTATTAAAGGAACATGAGTTATTTTCATGTCCTTTTGAAACTTTCAATTCAGAAAGAACTTTGAAGTGATTAGTAATTCATTTTTGAACCATAACATAAATGGGAAAAGTGAGGATTCTTAAATAGGGAGGCATTAGCTTAGAAAAGAGTTCTATTTATATTTCTCACTGGAACACCACCCTTGACATAATTGAAAATAGAGGTTAAGGCCACCCAGTTCAGATAATTCTTTTCCAGAATAGGCCATGTAATTTGAAAAATTGAAAAAAGCTACATCACTGAATCATGCTTATTTTACTCACAGATAATTCACACGTTATTGTGTGTGTGTGTGCTTAGTCACTCAGTCATGTCCTATGCTTTGCGACCCCATGGACTATAGCCTGCCAGGCATCTCTGTCCATGGGGATTCTCCAGGCAAGGCTATTGAAATGGGTTGCCATGCCCTCTTCTAAGGAATCTTCCCAACCCAGGGGTTGAACCCAGGTCTCTCACATTGCAGGTGGATTCTTTACCATCTGAGCCACCAGAGAAGTCCAAGAATATTGGCTTGGGTAGCCTATCCCTTCTCCAGGGGATCTTCCTGGTCGTGTATGTATATATAGAGAGATATACGTGTGTGCATATGTATATAGGTATAGCTAATATACGTATTAGTTGCCAATGATTATTAAGAATCTCTCTGTTAGAGATAAATAATAATATTAATCATCTTCTTCTCACTAGGGAGTAAGGTGAAGTTAAAGAAATAGTAGTCACTAGAATGACTGTCCTTGCTTGTCTCTGCGCATGTCCCTATTCCCTACCCATCACCCTCAATATATTTCTCAAGCTGAGCTGCTGTCAAAAGAAATTGTGTTCTGTTACTCCACGATGGTATGATTATATCATGGAATTGGTGTTCTTTACAGGGATCTCTCAGTATCTCTGTCTAAAGACCTTCAAAGTTTAGCTTTCAAATACACAGTTTTTGTGCTTTATCCGGTTTCTAGCCACAGTGTGTGATAACAATAATAATATTTTCTTCACCAGAATTCTGGGAAGTGTCATTCTGTTTTTTTTTTTTTAAGGGAATCAGGGAGGAAAGCAAGTTGGTCTACCTTTGTCAGCCCTTGGAGAGGTTTGGGGGAGTCAATAAGATGATAGCTGTGATGTTTTGAAATGTGATTTCTTGCCATATTACTTTAAGTCTTCAGTAAACTTCAAGCATCACTACATGCCTTTGAAGTCAAAGAAGGAGGGGTTGAAGTTAGAACAGCACACATATATGAAGGCGGAAATGAAGAGGATGGAGATTTATGAAGGGGATAAACCTAGACTTGAGCATATTTTGAAAAGAAGATTTGCACTAAGGTTCTAAATCTCTGCATTTCCAAGACACTAAACAGTTCCTAGTGACTCTCTCTCATATAATGTATGCTGCTACTGCTGCTGCTAAATCGCGTCAGTTGTGTCTGACTCTGTGTGACCCCTTAGATGGCAGCCCAACAGGCTCCCCTGTCCCTGGGATTCTCTAGGCAAGAACACTGGAGTGGGTTGCCATTTCCTTCTCCACATATAATGTATACACACACTTAATTCTTGATTTCTTTATTTTTACTGAATGGGAATACAGAATCACACATCCTAAGACTGCAGAAAGTGCAGGTGCCCTCATGAATATTTTGAAGACCTACACATCTTGCTGAGGCATCCTTTCCTGCTTTTGTAATGAGTGGTGCTGAAGGGATTGTTACGACTTTAGATAAAGACGGGCTCTCTGGGAGTTTTACGGGCGCCTGGGGACCAAAGCTTGGTGACTTTTCCACACTTCTTCCCTCTTTCCTCTTTTCCATTGAAAATGTCCTTTGGCAGAACCCTTGGTTCCACTAACAGCAAATGGCTTTCTCTCATGCAAGCTGAATTAATACAGACGGAATGAGCAAGTGGTATTATGGTGGTTTGTTTAACAAATTGATTTTAGAACTGACACTGGCCCTGTGTGAAATAAGAAGCAGGTTCTTAAATAACTAGCATTAATTCTTGATTTTGAGCCTGTTTTTCTTTTTCTTTTTTTCTGACCGAGACCCATGTCCCTGATTGTTTTCATTGCTCTGTATTCCACACATGGATTGACAGTCTAGCTGAGGGTGTCTCATGGCTAAATAATGTAAGAGGCCCTTCCATCTCTGATTAGAGTTATCCTCTCTCCTCTTTGCCTTGACAACATATGAATTATCTTTATATGTAAAAGTACTTCCATCGGGGCATCTTGCTTGCCTCCTAGTTAAGTGTCTGCTTTAGTCCCTCATATACTGCCCTGTACTGCTTCTACGATGATTCACAGCATCCTTTATTATAGTCATTTATTTAAAGGGTTGTCTTTCTCATGAGACTGTCAGTTGTGTGGAGACAGACCATACCTAGCTTGTTTATTGCTAGTCTAATGGAACCTAGCTCAATGCCTTTTATTTATTTATTTTGTGACCCCATTAACTGCAGCCTGCCAGTATCCTCTGTCCATGGGATTTCCCAGGGAAGAATTATTTTCTTTTAAATATAAATTTATTTATTTTAATTGGAAGTTAATTACTTTACAATGCCTTTTAGAGAAGTTCTCATAAATAGTCACTTCAGAATAAAGGAACCTTTTTTAAAAAAAATTTTTGGAGAGGTTATTAGCAAAAAAAAGCCTTTCGGTAGCAGTGCACATGCTGGTCATCTGACTCAAACTGTGCTAAGGGAAATATCCCCTGGCCTTAGAAGGCGACTGATTTTGATTCCAAGTCTCCATGTTTTTCATCACTGTCAGCACCTACTGCCAAGAACTATCTAACTGAAGCTACTGATGAGTTGCTTGCAGTCCTTTGTTAAAGTTTACCTAGAAAGAAACCATAAAGAAACCCGTCCCATACTTTTTGCAAAATTCACACAAACAATAAAAGCATTTATCTAAATAATGTTTTGGCTTCACACAACATCAATAAACATTTCATGGAGATTAAACTGACTGAAAACCTTTTATAGTTGTCAACTGATTTCTGTTGGCTGTGTTGATTTTCTTTATAAAGAATGAAAAATAGTAAGGTTGTTCTCCATTGATACATTTGGGAATGCATAAATGATTTTCTTTAAATCACATTTTCCTGACAATGAACATGGAGGGAAAGATTATTAAAACTGATCTCTCCCAATGTTGCTGCATACCTCAAACAAATGTGTGGGGCTGTCTCCATCAGTAAACTCTGTTTGTTTGTGTGATTGATGAATTATAATTAACCTTGGCAACTTGTTTGCCACTTAACTAGATCAATCGAAATTAGTTATCCTGAGAGACAGTAAAATTACTTCTATTCTCAGCTTACTGCAATAAGTAATGGCCTTTCCCTGGAAGACTTCTCAAAGTCTAGTGAACAAATACTTTGCTACTGAATCTACTTCTGAAAGTAAATGAGAGGTCAATGAGATTGAAATAATTTTATTTGAATGAGAGAAGTCTCCAGGCTGATATAACAGGGGTTCTCTCAGGAGCTGGGGATTGGAGAGGGGGTTGGGGGCAAATGGTGATTAACAGTTGAGGTGAGTACCTAATAAAAGTAAGGGCTTCCCTGGTGGCTCAGTGGTAAAGAATCTGCATGTAAAGCTGGAGACTTCCTGCAGTGCTAGAGATGTGAGTTCAATCCCTGGGTCGGGAAGATCCCCTGGAGAAGGAAGTGGCAACCCACTTCAGTGCTCTTGCCTCAGAAATCCCATGGATAGAGGAGCCTGGTGGGCCACAGTCCATGCGGTCACAAAAGAGTTGGACACAGCTTATCGACTAGATCACCAGAAGGGAAGGGGAAGGAGAAGGGAGAGAGGTAGCATGTCAGAACTTCCCTTCCACCCATTCAAAGGGAAAAGTTTAGAAAAGCAGATTTATTTTCTAAGTGTGTATGAACGAATGTGATGCTGTGTATATTAACACTGAACTTTATAGAATTATATTAATCAGTGCAAGAAATATAGATCATTTAAACAGTTGTGGCCCCTTTGGCTCAGCATGCCACATGACAGTTTCTTCTGGGTACTGTCCTTGATAATATAAGGCAATCTAGGAAAATCTCCTCATGGAAGTCTTTGTCGCCAGTGTTATCTTCATTGTACCCAAGAACATTCATTATCAAATACCAAATGACGACTTTTTTTTTTTGGTCTGTGCAAAGTTTGAAGAGATGCTTTGGAAGATGACCAAAAACACTACCCAACGTTCTATGGTCAACTGACCATAGCCCTTGTGCTTTTACCTGTGGGTGTGGGTATTTTGGAGGTTTCACTTAGGAAATTCTGCAGAGCCTTCTTTTAGCATGGTTACCTGCAGATTGGAAGGACTGATTTTGAAGCTGAAACTCCAATATTTTGGCCACCTCATGCGAAGAGTTGACTCATTGGAAAAGACTCTGATGCTGGGAGGGATTGGGGGCAGAAGGAGAAGGGGATGACCGAGGATGAGATGGCTGGATGGCATCACTGACTCGATAGGCATGAGTCTGAGTGAACTCCAGGAGTTGGTGATGGACAGGGAGGCCTGGCGTGCTGTGATTCATGGGGTCGCAAAGAGTCGGACACGACTGAGCGACTGAGCTGAACTGAACTGCAGATTACACAGTAATAACATAGCTTCTATACTTACTCTTCTTGCATAACCCCTGCTCCCAATAAGGCTCCCTGTAAGGCAGTTATTTATCTTCGTATTAGCAAGGAATACTCTAAATGCTCTTTTGTGTGGGACACGGGCAATTAAGTGGAAAGAAGATGTCATTTTTGCAGCCCTCCAATGACCATCCATCCTGTGCTAGCATGGCCACCCAGAGCAGACTCAGGCCTGCCTTCCAGGGAGACACCCTTGGGCCCGGAAGCAGAAGCACAAAAAATAACTAGCATTGTCTCAAAACTGTAGATTGATTAAGTAGCTCTTATTTTTATTCTATTTTCTCTTTCTGTATAAGATGTATGGAAACTTTCTAAAATAGTAAACTATGGAAATAATTATGAGTTTAAATTGGTGCTTTTATGAACTGGAAAACTTGTAGTGGCATCCTGGTATTCTTAACAAGTTCTGGATAGAGAAAGGAGAAGCCTGTCTGAATATGTGGGTCCCCATAAGGGTGGTAGAAGGTGTTGTACTCAGTCATGTCTGACACTGCAACCCCATGGACTGTAGGCTCCTCTGCCCATGAAATATTTCAGGCCAGAAGACTGGAATGAGTTGCCATCTATGTACAAATGCTGTAGCTCACTGGCCTTCAGACCATTAGTGTCTCATGTATTGTGCACAAACCGTGCCCTGAGATACCTTGGGGGAACAGACCTAGAAATGGGGGAGAGTCCTTTCTCACTCCCACCTCACTTTTATGTTCTAGATTGGATTTCCATGAGCATTTTCATTGGAGAGCAGTCACTTGGCTTACTTCTCTTTAACTTCTTGCGTTCTCATAGTGTAGGCTCTCCAGGTAGGCTCTGTCTGGGATGGAGGATGGGAAGTAGACATCTAGTTAATGATCTGGATGGAGCATGGTTGCTGAAGGGTGTGAAGGAAGGAAAAGAGGCTTCATTCCTAGGAAGGAGATTTAGAGGAACTTGTTGGGGCATCAGAATTCCCTGTTGAGGTTAAGAGTGGAAGTATTCAGGGAAATTTTGGAGATTTAGGAATAATGCAAGGGCCAGACAGAAATAATGAATGAAGAATTCTGGTGCCCAGTTGAGCTGCAGTGATCGGAGAAGGTGGCAAGATGTGGGGGTGGGTGATTACAGGGACACTGGTTGCCACTGGGCACTTAACTCCACATGCAGTTTGTAGGAAGGGAAGTTGGGACACTCGGGAGAATCCTGGAACTGAGTCCCAAAACTGATGCTAAACTCCGTCTTCTATGAGTTCTCTAGTGGTCCTGTGGTTAGGACCTGGTGCTTTTACTACTGTGGCCCTGGATTTGATCCCTGGTTGGGGAACTAAGATGCAGTCCAAAACACTAAATATAAAACAAGCTCTGTCTTTTGCCGAGACTGTATGAATGGGGCACTCTGTGCTTTCTTTAATAGGGACAGATGTGAGAACCAAGCTCTGATCTCATGAGCACTGAATACTAGGTTTCTCTTGCACTTGTGTTGGTTTCTAATCTAGCATTATTTCATCTTTTGGAAACATTTAGAGGTGGGTTTGAAATGGCTGTTGCAGAAGTCATGTTAGTTGGTTGGCTTCATTCTGTATTTTTTGAAAAGTCTTGTGGTAGCTAGCAGGGTGGGCATTTATTTTCCTTAACCCAAGTACTATGCCAAGCCTAGGCATGTATATCTGTGGTTCTCAAACTCANGAAACATTTAGAGGTGGGTTTGAAATGGCTGTTGCAGAAGTCATGTTAGTTGGTTGGCTTCATTCTGTATTTTTTGAAAAGTCTTGTGGTAGCTAGCAGGGTGGGCATTTATTTTCCTTAACCCAAGTACTATGCCAAGCCTAGGCATGTATATCTGTGGTTCTCAAACTCAACTCCCCACTGGAAACAAGTAGAAATGTAAGAGATGAGGGCAGGACACGAGGACTGTGATGCACCGAAGAAAGCACTCCTGGTCTAATGAAAGTTCCCAGTGTTGTTCCAACCATACTCACCCCCACCCTTCCNCGAACTAAAATGGACTGGAATGGGTGAATTTAACTCAGATGACCATTACATCTACTAATGTGGGCAGGAATCCCTTAGAAGAAATGGAGTAGCCATCATGGACAACAAGAGTCCAAAATGCAGTTGCTGCTGCTGCTGCTGCTAAGTCACTTCAGTCATGTCCAACTCTGTGTAACCCCATAGATGGCAGCTCACCAGGCTCAGCCATACCTGCGATTCTCCAGGCAAGAACATGGGAGTGGGTTGCCATTTCCTTCTCCAATGCATGGAAGTGAAAAGTGAAAATGAAGTTGCTCAGTTGTGTCTGACACTTAATGACCCCATGGACTGCAGCCTATGAGGCTCCTCTGTCCATGGGATTTTGCAGGCAAGAGTACTGGAGTGGGGTGCCATTGCCTTCTCTGCTAAAATGCAGTACTTGGATGCAATCTCAAAAATGATACAATGATCTCTGTTCATTTCCAAGGCAAACCATTCAATATCACAGTAATCCAAGTCTATGCCCCAACCNATTTTAAGCATTGCTTTACTAGCATGTAAGATGAGTGCAATTGTGTGGTAGTTTGAGCATTCTTTGACACTACCTTTCTTTGGGATTGGAATGAGAACTGTCCTTTTTCAGTCCTGTGGCCACTGCTGAGATTTCCAAATTTGCTGGCATATTGTATGGAGCGCTTTAACAGCATCATCATATTAGTAGTAGTAATGGAAGTAATTGTTTGCCTTTATTTCTATTAATGCACCAGTTTATCCTGATCCATAGTTGTAAGCTTAAGTCTCACCTTGTCTTACATTGATATTGACAGTTTTATTATTACTAGTATTAATTAAAAGTATTACTATTATTGCTATTAATTTGGGGATTTGCTTTTGCCTGCCATCTTGTTGCCCACCTTCTAGTATTTGCACCTATTGATGATGACATGTTTATTGGTTTGTGTTTTTTTTTTTTTTTTTTTTTTGGGAAGGTGTTTGTTTATAGC